>CM046660.1:53568748-54002093 GCA_025594165.1 Tamias sibiricus
GATTCATTGGGCCATGGCACATGACTTTCTTGGCACATTTATATACTCCTCTTCCCCAGGCACAATCATTCACCAGGATCAAACTCACTGATATTTCTCTAGTCTCCTGCTTTTTTCATGAGCTTTGTGCTCAATGATGTCCTTCTCTTGATTCATTCATGCCATGAGCAAACTACTAGTATATTTTGGTGCTCCGTGGTTTCCGGGTTCAGGGTAAGATCACAAAATATATGGGTATATTAAATGTAGCTCTAATTTCAAGCATGAATTGAGGTAGGACACTCATGGGTTTATGATTTAGAAAAATGGCCCAATTAATGGTGAGGGAATCTTTTTCTGTTGGAACCACTGGTACTAATGACGGGTGGGCTTCCTCGAATATGGGACAAGTAGGTCACATGCAACTGGACCAGTGGGTCTAAATTGAAGAGGTGCAGGTGTGTTCTGGGATCTCACCTCTTGGACTGGTAATTTCATACTAAGAAAAAATGCTTATGAACGAGATCCTTGCCAAAATTTTTAATGTGTGGTGAAATCACAAAACTGGGCTCTCAGATTTGATCTAAGTTCTTTTAGGACAACTCTGTTGCTCGAGCATCTAAAATCCCAAGCACAATTCAGTTTCCATACTTCTATTTGGTGAAGCTCCAGAACTCAGTTCACTGCTGACATTCACACCAGCATTTAACCAGAGCCTTCTCTTCCAACTGTAAGCTGCCTGTCGTGGCAGCCACAAACGCCGAGGGAGGAAAACTCTCGGAGGCAGAGTAAAGCTATTACTACTTTTACTTCTACTTTCTTAGAGAGAGCTTAGAGAGAGAAAGAAAGATTTTTCTTAGAAAGTTGCTTAGAGAGAAAGATTAGAGATAGCTTTTTTCTTCTTCTTCTTAGCGAGCTTAGAGAGAAAGAGAGAGAGTTTGAAAGAGATTTCTTCTTTAGAGAGAGAGAGAGGAGAGCTTAGCTTTTAGAGCTTCTTTCCTTCTTTGTTCTTTCTTCTTTCTTCCTCGGGAGCCTCTGCCTGACTCTGTACCAGGAATTACTTCTTCTATCTGGTTTTCTCTTCTGTAACCGCTCTGCCTACGTTATGGCCGCTCTGATTCTTTTACTTCTTCTCCGACCCGAAAAACACTTCTTCCGATCGCTTCCGAAGCGACTGCTATGACTGACTGAATGAATTCATTCTTCTCCTGACTCTGACCGCTTTCACCCGGTTATATACCTTTAGCTTTGCGGGTGCCTCACGTGCATTTACAGGTGCGTCACATACATACTTATTATCAGGTGGAACTTTTGGCTTCCAGCTGACCGCAATTAGCATCTCCCTAATTGGGGCTCCTTCATCCAACCACCACACCTATAATCACAATTCAAACAAGAAACATCCCTCATGGCCGAAAGGCCACTCCTCTGCTTCCATGTAGACACTCATCCTAAACATCTGGCAGGAGGTGTCCATTACTTAGAGAAGTCCAGGATTGTGGCCAATGTAACTTCCCATGAAACTTCATTTGAATAAACCATGGTGGGTGTCAACACCCTTCCAGAAAAGGAGGAAATTTAAATTGAATCTGGAGTTCATGCTGCTCTTCTGCCCAAAATCAGGGACCTAGTGTCCATATTTGGTAGCATTTTTATGTGTTCTTTGAGTCAAGAAAAGGAAACAACCACCTATTTTGTTTCT
Organism: Tamias sibiricus; assembly: GCA_025594165.1. NCBI lineage: Eukaryota > Metazoa > Chordata > Mammalia > Rodentia > Sciuridae > Tamias > Tamias sibiricus. The sequence goes on from CM046660.1 coordinate 53,570,430, forward strand.
ACATGAGGGCCCAGCACAATCTCATTTCTACCAAAAGGGTTCTCTGTTCTCTCCTCTTGAAAATCAGGAGGCTTACTAGATGTTATAGAGAGACAAAATGGAGGTGGGGTGATTACACTTTTAGGTTTGGGATACACCCTAATACCACTTTCTCCATTCTGATGTCATTACTGAGCTACCTAAGCCAGTGTCTCAGAGGTGGTGAAAAAAAAGCTTTTACCACTGAGCAACAAATACAGCCCCTTCATTTAAATTTTTAAAATTCTGCTTTTGCTGAGGCTTCACCCAAGGAAGCCTGATGTAAAGAACTTTCTCACATTCAAGTTATAGGACAATGGGAAAAAACAATGCCTGGTCAGGTTTTTTCCACTGGACCAAGATTGGCAATTAGTCCTGTTCATCCTACTTGGATTTCTATCTCAACAAGCAGGGTTCTTCTTGAAAACCTTGACCTTTCAAAGGTATTTCTGAGTTTCACAGTTGACCTTCAGCATTCCCTTCACCAAGCCAATAATGGGGCCATTTCACACAGCTTGGAGGTGGCACACATCTTTTAACACAAACCAAAAGCCCCTTTTGGGCAGTGCCAAATTTCATGGGAGAAATACAGGAACTTAGGAACATTGTAGGTGTTCCCCATTCTCCAGGCAATCATCAGTCTATAAATTTGCCAGGATGAGATGCTGGGAATGTTTTCACTAGACAGGACACATCCAGGGATGCATTCTTTTTTTACTTGTTTCATAGAATGACAGATGAAGTGGGATATATCAACATACAAACAGTAAGTAGCCTTCAGCAAAAAGGACTCACTGCTATCCACTCATTAAAATCTGAAGAAATGGTTTTCCCTACATATTCTCTGGGGATGGAGACCAAACCACAAATTCAAACACATGCATGCAACACACACACAGGCACACTCCCCTGGAGAGGGTGTACCTCTGTCAAAAGTGTCATCGAAGAGTGGTGGGATAAACTATGTTCAAGTGAAGTTGCTTATCCTGTCTCAGCTCTGGTCCCCTTGGGCAAACCAACACCTTTGTGCCATGACCCAGTGATGATCCAGTACCTTCATTCTCAGGAATGGCCCCTCCTTAGTGCATTCGTGGCTTTTGCCCATCCATACATCAGTAGTGGCCAAGAATAGTTTGGCTCTCTGTACTTCGTGATGACTCAAAGTGAGCAGGAGTGGGTCAGTGGACTGGCTCTGTGTGCTTAGCAATCTGGATTCCAAAGTTGAGTGAATTCCATCATCACCAAGGAAGTGAGGTGAGCTCACTTCCTTGAAGTGAAAGATGAGGTCACTTCCTTTGAAGTGAGGGAGATGAGGTCACTTCCTTGGCAACCACTCTCTGTCCTACCAGTTGTTTCCAAGGGCCTCCTGAGATAGAAGCTGCACCCATCTTTCCTTGAGTGACATTTTTTGAAAATTGGACCATGTTACACCAACACACATGGAGCAGGTATCAAGACAGGCCTAGTTTTGTCCATCTTCCCTGGGTGAGAGGACAGAGCTTGATTTAGACATATCCCCTCTTGTGACCATGTTTTTGGTCCCAGAAAATGATCTTAGGGCCTCTTCAGGGCACTACACAGCTGCCTTAATATAATTCAGTGAAATTTTTGACTTCTACCTTTAGCCTCACAGCAGGCTAGATCACCTACAAACCTATACTACAAGATTAGCCCTATGCAGGCTCTTATGTGTAATTAGATTTATGGTAATGGAGTTGAAGTAAGGGTGAACATGTGATATTTCTATTTTGGTTCGGAATGAATCTCGAGGAAGAATGTTGATATGAGTGAAACATGAAATTTTCATAAGAATGTATTGGTGAAAATTTTCTGTGGAAACATAATAATTTATAAGGTGTGAAACATAGAAGGGCATTTGTTGGGTAATTTGGGATACTTTTATTATTAAACATTAATTTTTAATAATTTATCAGTTTTTTATTCAATGTATTAAATGAAAAGTTTAAATATTTTAAAATTAGGGTAGCACTGATGTATCCTATCAATCAATATAGGATGACATCTGCTAGTGTACCATTGTGAAAATTGAATAATATAAGTCAACATCCACTGACAAGTACACCATATACAACTTTTTGCAAAGTAGATTTCAGGAAGAAGAGTGAGGCTAGGATTAGTTTTGATATTTCTTTTGAAAATAAGCCTTTGTTATTTAGAGAATGTGAATGTCAGCACATGAATATTCACAAGAATATGAATGAAAAATTTGAATGAAAATAATATCGATACATATAAAAGTGGTGAGGTTGGGCTAAAGGATCATGTGATATTGCACACAAGATGAATCTTTTTTAAACTTTTTAAAATGGGGATGTCTGAAATAAGTAATATTCTGAAGACCCTAAAATATATCGGCACCCACACCACTGCATGTGAAGCCTTTGGGTTCATCCTCAATTTTCTGGGCTGTACTTGCTCCATCAAGTTACAGGGGATTTTGCTCTATTTGTTTTCACAAAACAGAAGAAGGGTCCACTGGGACACAGTGCTCTAGTGCAGTTATGTCATGTGGTGAATCTCGGTCTACAGGTAGATAACATCCATCTGACAGCGATCTCAGATACCTCGCCAAAATACAGAGGAGAAATCTGATTCTGAGCATCCCATCAAACCAATCCCCACAATAAAATGCCTGGACATATAAATGCTTGCTGGCTGCATGGTGCCAGTGGCATTCAGCTTGGAAGCAAATTCCAGATGCCTGTGTCCATGGCTCTGATTTCTTGCCACATATCTATAATCCTCTGCCCTAGGCTCCATGATCAGGAGGATCAAACTCACTTGTTATATCTGTTCTCCTGCTTTTTCATGAGTTGTGCCTCATATGAAGTCCTTCTCTGATTCAGTCATGATGAGCAACAAGAGTTCCATCAGGTGCTCCAGCGGTTCCAGGTCAGGGCGAAAGTAAAAAAAATTCAGGGTATTATATATAGCTTCTATTTCAATAGCGATGAGGGAGGTGGCACTGTGTGTTTATGATTGAGATAGGTGCCAATAAGTGGTGAGGAATACTTTAAAGCTGGACAACAAATGGACATATGTAGGCGGAGGGTTTCCAGAATAGGGGACAAGAGGTCACATGCAACCGGGCCAATGGGTCTAAAATAAGGAGGTGCGTGTCGGTGTGTCCGGGTTTCTCACCTTTTTCTGACAATCTCTACACATAAAAATTTGTGAGATCCTGGCCAAAATTCCTACTGTTGTGCAGAAAGAAATCCACATAAACTGGGCATTTGGATTAGCTCTAAGTTTCAAGGACAATCTTATGGTGTTTGGAGTACCTGAAATCCAAGAACAAATTTACTGCCATACTTTCTATTGGTGAAGCTCCTGGGCTCCAGTTTACTGCTGACATTCACATAAGCATCCAATTAGAGCCTTCTCTTCCAACCACCACCCCAATTATCACAATTGAAAAAGATCCTCCCTCATGGCCCAAAGGCATTGCTCTGGTTCCAATGTAGACACTCATCCTATACATCTGGCAGGAGGGAGGTTTCCCTACTTAGAGAAGACCTGGATTGTGGCCAATGTAACTTTCCATAAATTTCATTTGCATAAAATCATGGTGGTCTGACCACCCTTCCTGATAATTGAGGAATTTAAAATGGCCTGGAGTTCATGCTGCTCTTCTCTTCAAATCAAGGGCCTGGTGTCCACTTTTGTAAGGTTTTTATGTGTCTTTTAGAGAAAGAAAGGACACAGCACCTATATTGTTGCTAATTGAGGGCCAGCACAATCATCATTATACCCAGAGTGTCTCTGTTCTCACTGCTTGAAATCAGGAGCCTTATCCACATATATTGGCAAGACAAAATGGGGGGGTGTAATTACACTTTTAGATGTGGATGGACCCTAATACCTTTTTGTACTTTCATGTGTACTGAGTATCTAAGCCAGTGTCTCAGGGGTGGGGGAAAAGGCTTTATACACTGAGCAATAAGATACAGCCCCTTCATTTTCCATTTCAAAACTGCTTTTTTCTGAGTCTTCACCCAAGAGAGGCCCGTGAGGCAAAGAACTTCCTCACGCTTCAAGGTTATAGGACAATGGGAAAAAAACAAAGCTCTTGTAAGATTTGATACAGGACAAAAAACTGTGTCAATTAGTCCTACCATGCAACCTTCTTGAATATCCATCTCAAAGAAGCAGGGTTCTCCTTGGAAAATCATTGATGTTTCCAACGGTATTTCTGAGTTTAACCTTGACCTTCAGCATTCCCTTCACCAAGCCAATAAATGCCATTTCACACAGCTTGGAGGTGGCTCACACATCTTCTACACAAAAACCAAAAGCCCCTTTGGGCAGTGCCAAATTTCAAGGGGAACACAGGAACTTAGGAACATGGTTGGTGTTTCCCATTAGCCACAAATCAGAAGTCTATAAATTTGTCAGGATGGAGTGCTGGGAATGTTTTCACTAGACAGGACACATCTAGGGATGCATTCTTTCTATTTGTCCCTAGAATGACAGATGAAGATGGTCAAATCTACATACAAACAGTTATGTAGCCTTGAGAAAAATCTCTCACTACTCTCCATCTCATTGAAAAACTGAAAAAATAGTTTTCCCCACGTTTACTCTCTGTGGATATGAGACCAAAACCACAAATTCAAACAGATGCACACATACACACACAGTCACACTATCGTGTATAGGGTTACCTTGATCTAGAGCGTTCATCTTATTGGTGGGGTTCACCCTATGATCAAGTGCAGTTGCCTATCCTGTTTCAGCTCTGGTCTCCTTGGGCAAACACACAGCATTTGTCTATGACCAGTGTGGATCCAGTACTTTTCTTCTTCTTCACTTCTTTTTTTTTTTTTTTAATAATTTATTTATTTGCTTTAGTTGTACAAAATTGGTTTTTTTATATTTGTACTTAGGTGCTGAGGATCAAACCGGGCGCGTGCACGCGCAGTGCTAGGCGAGTGCTCTACCGCTGAGCCACAACACCAGCCCAGGATCCAGTACTTTTCATCCACAGGAATGGCCCCTTTTCAGTGCACTTGTGGCTTGTTGCCCATCAACACCTCAGTAATGGCCATGAAAGTATGGCTCTGTGCTTGTTATGGCTCCAAACAATTGAGCAGACTGGGACTGTGGCTGGCTCTGTGTGCCTAGCCACTTTGATTCCAAGTTGAGGGAGTTCCATTACCAAGGAAGTGAGGTGAGCTTAATTCCTTGAAGTAAGGGAAATAAGGTCACTTCCTTAGCAACCACTCTCTCCTACCATTTGTTTCCAAGTGTCCCTGAGATGGAGGCTGCACCCATCTTCCTGAGACTTTTTCACAAATGGACCAAGTTACACCAATGCACCCGGGATCAGGTATCCAGACAGGCTGGTTTTGTCAATCTTCCATGGGTTGAGAAGACAGAGCTTGATTCAGACACATCCCCCAATGTGCACCATGATTTTGGTTTCCCGGAAGATGACCTTAGGCCTTTCAGGGCCTACACAGCTGCCTTAATATTATTCAGTGAAAATTCTGATCTCTACCTTTGAGAGACTCACAGCAAGCCTAGATCACTACTGTTGGGACTATGTCTGCCAAGGGGATAAAGATTTGACTGCTTACCACACCTTAAAGGACCGGGGGGCATAAAACCAAGGGGTGTGGCTATGATGTAGCGTGAGAGGCTGAACCACCTTGCTTGCTGAATTGGTTAGTTCTAGGCCTATTTAAGTCAATGCTTTGTTCAATAAAGCGAGTTCTTCAGACATCCCGTGCTATATACAAGACTTTCTAGGTGTGGCGTGTTTTCTGTTTCAAACAGACAGAGGTAAGGCATCTAGCTATTTCTGTTCTTAAGCTCGGGGGGGCCCCACTGGGTGAGTTGCAATCCTTCTTGCAGGCAAGAGGAATTCCCTTTTAGGGCCCAGAAAGGGAAGAAACTCAGAGCCTGGCTCCATTCATAACTCGGACCACGGCAGGTTGGCGTCCCAAAGTGGGGCAAGGGAAAGGGAAAAAATCATCGGTGAGTTTAACAAGGTTAGAGACGCAGCGTCTCTTTCGCTGGCAGAAATATCCTTTTATTATGGGACAAATTTTAGCATTCAGGAAATCACGAGACCCAGCCCCTTGAGGCGTGGCGCGGTTTTAATTAAGAAAGCAAGGTCTCCAAATATCTGACAGTCAATCGGAGGGTGATCTGGAATTCGTTAAAACAGGCGGCTCCCTGGCTCCCTAAAGTCTGATTTTGATTCTTGGGAGACTTGGGATGAAATAAAACAAATTTTAAGGGACCGAGAAATTGAGTACGGGGAATCCCCGCCTCCGGGAGTTTATCCAGCTTTATCCGCCCTAAAAGCGTACTCGCTTTTTACAAGAAAAAAACAAACACCCTAATTTTTCACGGTGACGCGAATTTAAAGAAATCTCACTCCAGGGAATTAGAAACTACAGCCCCTCCTTTAGAGAGATCTAACAAGGTCCCTGAGAACAAAGACCTCCAACCACGTGGCTCGAAAACTTTCTGAAAAATGATCCGCCATTTTTATGAATCAGCTCTTATTAAGCCCTTCTGCGCCATTACCATACCAAGAGGGCGCCAAGCGCCCTCTAGTGGGCTTTCAACCTGTAATGGCATTTCCAGTTATTTAAATCCGATGGGAGGACAAACCAAATATTTGGTATCCCTTGGAGACTCAAGAATTAAAAGAATTAAAAAAGGCTGTAGCAGAGGATGGTGTAAACTCACCATGGGCAGAATGTATATTACAAAAATCTCGCTCATCGTGCCTGTACCACTAGAGATTGGAAGGATCTAACAAAAGCTGTGCTCCCCAGGACCGTTATTCCTTAAATGGTGTGCATATTTTTCTGATGAATGCCATACGCAGGCTGAGAGGAATCAAACAACAAATCCTCCCATACCAATAACCTTTGGGATGCTGTCAGGAACTAGTGATCAGTATGCCACAGGAATTCAACAAGCAGAATTACCAGCTCCATACAGAGAACAGGTGCGAGCTTCTAGGGCTGGCAGCATGGAAAAAAAGCTAGAGGAAGGCCCCCACAGAGCTTCCTATAGCTGGAATCACTCAAAAGGCTAAAGAAGATTTAGCCACATTTATTGAGAGAGTGGAAAAAAGCCTTCAAAGGAAATTTCCACCTGGTACGATGAGGGATCAATTCGCAAAAATGTTAGTGTGGGAAGGAATGACCGCAGATCACAAACTGGAGCCTGTGCTGGGTTAAAAAGATAGATCTATGGGAAGATGGATTTATTGCCTCCAAAGATGTGGGTTCAACAACTCACCAATCCCAGATATTGAGCACTGCTCTCAATTCCCACACTGAGGTATTAGCAACAGTTTTAAATGGAAAAAAGGAACCTGTTTTAAGTGTGGACGGCAAGGCCATTTTAAAAGAGACTGCCCTAATGGCCATGGTAGGCCTCCAGAATGCTCCCCTGGCCAGACTCAAAGTCCAGCTGGCCCCTAGAACACTCTGTCCTAAATGTAAAAGAGGATATCATTGGAAAAAAAAGATTGCAGGTCTAAATTTGATGTTCAGGGGAAACCTTTAAACTCCTAAGGGGGCAGCCTCCAGCCCCGTTTACATTCAAGGAGGTTCACCTGCTCCCAGTCCCCCTCAGGTCCATTGGACAGTTCCTATTGTTCCAGGGATTAGACCAAAGATGGATATTTATATATCAGGAAGGAAATTTCGTTGCCTAATTGATACTGGGGCAGATCGTACTATACTAAGAAAAGAAGAGATTCCACCCCAATGGGAACTAATCCCAGGGCCTCAGTTACTTGGAGTAGGTGGAAACACTCATTCAGAAGAGACCAGAAATTGGCTTAAATGGAGAGATATAGATGGAAACCAAGGGGAAGTTTGCCCCCTTGTGGCCCTTGGATTAACCTCTAATTTATTAGGTCAAGACATCCTAGGAGAAGCTGAGGGGCTTACATTACTACAACCCATAGAGAGCTTAAAAATGATATGGAGAGAAAAACTTCCAATCATCAAATAGGGTTTTCACCCCAATCCTAAGGGTAACTGCTCCCCAAGTTCCTGCCATTCAATGGCGAGATGGCCCCCCAATCTGGGTCGAGCAGTGGCCCCTTCCTACTGAAAAACTAAACCATTTGAGGGCAATTGTCCAAGAACAGTTAGCCTAGGACATATTAGACCTTCTCTTAGCCCATGGAACAGTCCTGTTTTTGTTATACAAAAGGCCACAGGGAAAAATGGAGGATGTTCCAAGACCTCCGAAAAATTAATGATAGGATGTTCCTTGTTGGCACACCTTTGCGTGGCCTTCCTGGATCCCTTCTATCTCAAAAGATTTAACCTTAATTGTTATTGATATTAAAGATTGTTATTTTTCAATACCTCTTCATCCAGATGATTATGAAAAATTTGCAATCGACCAATTGTCATAAGCCAGATGAAAGATATGAATGGATAGTGCTCCCTCAAGGTATGGCTAATAGCCCAACTTTTTGTCAATATTATGTTTCATGTCTTCTGTCACCATTAATGAAAAAATCACAGCTTACCTTATATGTCTATATGGATGACATCATCCTTGGAGCTACTGATGTCCAACAACTAAACTCTGCTTACTTAACCTTCGAGAGCTCTTAGAAAAAGGAGGATTACACATATCCAATGATAAAATACAAACTATTCCTCCCTTTAAAAAATATTGGGGACAAAAATTAGCCTAGATTCGGTTTTGTCCTCTCAAACCCCAACTTCTCATTCAAAAATCTTATTCCTTGACAGAGTTACAAAAGCTATTAGGAGAGCTATACTGGTTAAGACTTGGCTTCATACCTCTACTGAGGATTTATTACCTCTCTTTGAGTTGCTACGGGGAAAATCCCCCTCTGATGTGATTTTACTAGAAGAGAGTCAATCTGTCAATATTACAAAAAGTCAAGATGCCCTCAATTCAGCCCAATTGGCTCGATACCAACCAAAGCAACCTCTATATTTATGGATTTTTTTCAGGTGCTAAACTCCTGACAGCTGTGCTCACCCAGATGGGAAAATCCATTAGAATGGGTACATTCCTCTGTGGGAGGAGCACCTCGAGTTTATTCCCAATTAGATCAATTAGCAGATCTTATAATAAAAGGAAGAGATACTCATTGAGGCATTATGGAAAAGACCCAGATATTTTAACAATTCCTTACCGTTTGTCAGATTTTGAATGGATACAGAGAAACAACCCTAGAGTCTCCTATGCATTAGAAGGATTTCTAGGAAAAGTTGACTGTCATTACGGGTCAAGCAAATGGACTTCTTCTTTCCCCAAAACTGGAGTGGACTCCCCCCATCTTGTTTTCTAGCAAGCCACTCCCCAAGGCAGTAAATGTCTTCACAGATGGAGGAAAAGAAGGGTCAGCAGTTGTAATATTTCACCCATCCTCAGGCCAAAGGACACAATATTTTGAAACAGTTATACTGGTTCTGCTCAATTTAAAGAATTATATGCTGTTGCATTAGCCTTGACCCATTGTCCAAGAGCCTATGAATCTTTTCTCAGATAGTTTATATGTAATTAACCTATTACCTACTCTAAATGCCTCATATATTAAAGATAGATAATAATCCTATCACCCCTCTGATGATCCAGGTTCGATTCCTGTTAAAGGGGCGTAATGAACCTATGTTCCTCCAACATCTTAGGGGACATCAAGGCTTATCTGGGCCCCTATCTGAGGGAAATCAGGCCGCTGACCGTTTGGCCACCACAGGTGTATTAACAGTTACAGTCCCATATCAACAAGACCTTCAGTTAGCTCAAGGTCTTCACAACCTTACTCATTTTAAATTGGAGAGGTCTACATAATAAATTTCCTTTAGTTCCTATAAAAGATTTTAAAAAGATTATAAGGACATGTAAATCTTGTTTGCCCTTCTTACAGGTCCCACCTCTCCAGTCCCCTGGGGTAAATCCCAGAGGCCTAAGGCCAACGCTATCTGGCAAACTGATGTAACCCATTATGTGCCATTTGGAAAATTAAAATATATATTTATGTCCATAGATACTTATTCACATGCTTGTTGGGCCACGGCACATTCTGGAGAAAAGGGCTAAACATGCTGAAAGTCACTTTTTACAATGCTTTGCTATTCTTGGATTGCCAAAACAAGTTAAAACTGATAATGGACCCTGTTTTGTAAGCAAATCATTACAAAAATTCTTCCAAACTTGGCATATTAAACATACCAACAGGGATTTCATATAACCCAAAAGGACAAGCCATAATAGAAAGACATAATAAAACCTTAAAGGACCAATTAATAAAACAAAATGTGGGAAGCAACCCCCATGACCAGTTGAAAAACAGCTATGCTTGCTTTAAATATTTTAAATTTTTCCCAAACAGCAGCCTCTATCTGCATTTCAGAGACACTGGTCTAGCCAAAACGCCTTATATAAAAGTTGAGGTCCGATGGAAAGACCCATTAACTGAAGTCTGGAGAGGTCCTGATCCATTAATAAGTGCTGGCAGAGGTTTTGGATGTGTCTTCCCAATGGGGGAGCAAAACCCTATATGGGTGCCTGCCAGAGATCTCAAATATTGCCAATCGGACCAAAAATGGACTACCCAGGAGCACAAGCTCTTGAGGAGTGATTCTTTCTTTTTTTCCACAGAAATGAAAAAACCGTGACAAAACTCCTGTCCTGCTGTGATTAAACTTCTCATCACATCCGTTTCAAAATTCATCAAAGACACTATCCTGGACTCCTTCTTTGTCAGCATCTCAACCCTCTGCGATGAGAGAAGAAGACTGTGCCATTCCTGTGACAATTATCTGGGACTTTATGCTAGACGACTTCCTTTGGACTCTGAGAGAAGAGCGCTATATCTTAGGACAATTATTTAGACTTTGTGCTGGATGGCTTCCTTTGGACTCTAAAAGAAGAGTCCCATTCCTGTGACAGTCATCTGGACTTTGTGCCAAAAGACTTCCTTTAAACTGAAACTAAATAGATGGACTTTCTCTTTTGGCGAAATCCTTGTTAAATGGTAGACTTTCTCTTTTTTGGTGAAATCCCTACTAAATGGGTGGACTTTCTCTTTTTGGTGAAATCCCTAATTGTCATTGTCTTTGTGTGTGCACCTTTAGCCCCTATAGAACTGGCCAGATACAGCTGGGTGGTCTTCTACTGTCACGCTGAGCTATAGCCCTATAGGCTTGGCCACGGTCCTTAACAGGATGCAGAGGTATGCCATCCAGTCAAGCCTTCCAAGGTGACTGTCATGTCCGTGTGCTCCCCTTGGCCACCTGCTGGCCCTAGGCATGTCCACCTAAAGTGCTAGAGTGATAGCCATAACAGGTAAGATTTTTCCCAGAGAGGAGAAGTCGACCTAGACGGGCACACTCTCTATGAGTTGGACACCCTACAAGATGGGACATCCCATTTAAAAATAAAAGGAGAGACCCATTTTTTAAATAAACAAAAAAGGGGAATTGTTGGGACTATGTCTGCCAAGGGATAAAGATTTGACTGCTTACCACACCTTAAAGGACCGGGGCTAAACCAAGGGGTGTGGCTATGACGTAGCGTGAGAGGCTGAACCACCTTGCTTGCTGATTGGTTAGTTCTAGGCCAATTTAAGTCAATGCTTGTTCAATAAAGCGAGTTCTTTCGGACATCCCGTGCTATATAACAAGACTTTTAGGTGTGGCCGTGTTTTCTGTTCAAACAGACAGAGGTAAGGCATCTAGCTATTTCTGTTCTTAAGCTCGCCCCACTGGGTGAGTTGCAATCCTTCTTGCAGGCAAGAGGAATTCCCTTTTAGGGCCCCAGAAAGGGAAGCAACTCAGAGCCTGGCTCCATTCATAACTCGGACCCCGGCAACCTACAGGTCTATACTACAAGATCATCCCTAGGCAGGCTCTTATGTGAAATTAGATTTATGTAATGCAGTTTAAGTAAGGATGAGCATGATATTTCTATTTTGGTTAGAAGTGAATCTCCAGGAAAAATGTTGGTACTGTGAAAACATTGAATATTCATAAGAATGTATTGGTGAAAATTATCCATGGAAACATAAAAAATTGACAAGGGGTGAAACATGGAATGTGCACATTAGGTGGGTAATTTGGATAATTTTATTAGCCAACAGTAAATTTTAATAATTTATTGTTTTTTTTTATTCAATGTATTAAATGAAAAATTTAATATTTTTTTTAATTAGGGGAAGCACGGATGTATCCTATCAAATTAATGTAGGATGACATCTGCAAGTGTACCATTGAAAACTGAATGTATAAGTCAACATCCACTGACAAGTACACCATATATAGCTTTGCCAAGTTGATTTCCGAAGAAGAGTCAGGATAGGATTAGTTTTGTATTTCCTTTTGAAATAAGACTTTTGTTAGATACAAATGTGAATGTCAGCACGTGAATATTCACAAGAATATGAATGGGAAATATTTGTATGATAATAAATATTTATACATGTAAATTGTGAGGTTGGCAAAAAATCATGTGAGTTATACGAAAATGAATTTTTTAAAAAATGGGGGATGGCTGAATATGTAATATTAAGAAGACCAAAATATATTTGCACCCATACTTTGACATTTGAATGGATTCATCGAACACATACACATACGTTCATAGGAATACTTGCTGTTATTTAAAATTAAGGTTTTTTGGCATGAATGTAAAGTTCAGGGTTAGTAACAAATTTTCTGTCAGTAGGGTTCCCTTGATGAAAAGAATACGTATATAATGTCGAGTATTGATACCACCATACATGTGAAAACGTTTGATAAATCTGTCAATGAATGTTTTTGAAAAGAGAGAGCTGTACTGTGTGTTCTATCAATGCCAATTTATGACTAGGTGATACAGGAATATATCTGACAATGAATATGTACTACAATGGATGGGAATGTAACATGGTGGATTGAAGTAATACTTGGAAATATACATGGATTCTGATCTTCAAAGACATGCATGAAGGAAAACGAGTGTCAGTTGCAACATTAAACGGCTAGTATTACAGTGTGTCTTTTAGTTTTGCTTTGAAAGGGAGTAAAAGATACTGAAACTGTATAATTCAAAGAATGTTTATGTCAAAGTGAGTAGAAAAAAAGAGTGTGTGAATATATGTATTCTGACACAGGAAATGACATATAGTGAATCCTAGAATACATTTTTTGAACTTATGATGAATGGATATCTCATATGATGAATATATACTAATTTAAATGCTAATATACCCATGATCAATGAAAAGTGCAAGTCCGAATACACATCATATCTCACACAAATGTACATGCCAATGATGTTAATTTAGGTATAGTTACAGGAGTAGTATTAGGGTTAGTATTCAATATTAAATGGGGCTAGATCAAGTATGAGAAAAATGAATATGTATAATCAAGAATTATGATTATCCTGAGAGTGAATATGTGAAAAATGCACAACAATTCACATAAATGCACTTTAAGGACTCAGAATAGAGATAATGTGATTAATGTATTAACTATTTATTAATCTATGGACTGTAAATATATACCATATATGAGGATATATTAAGAGATATGAAAACATGCATTGATAGTTGGATATATATCATTCAAAGTGAGGATAAGTGTTCACTTCTATGTGCATGTTTTTATGTATATATTTGATTGAGTTATGGAGGTCATTTTAGGGTGAATTTTCAGTTCAGTCAAGTTTTGTGTTGTGTGTTGTGGTGAGGGAATTTTTATCTTTCAACATTAGAGTACTCTTAATGATGTACTTTATTCATAGCATGTGTGACAATACACATGTGTATAAAACTACATGTTCTGTACTGGGGGACATGGTTTAAAGAGAGTCAGGGTATTAAGCTTTTTATTTATATGAGGATTCATCAATAAGTATTATAAAGAAATTGTGACTATTTTCTTAACCCATCCCATTGATAATGGCACAGGCAACACACAAAATACACAAATCCTCATAGGATCTGACTGTATTTGTTTGATATTGGGTTTAGTTTTGCCAAATATTTTAGTAGAAGTAGTCACTATTTAGTAGGGTTAGGGTTAGGATTGGAGTTAGAGATTGAATACACCAATCATAATACCTAGAAATTAATAAAGAGAATGTGTGAGCATATGCTATACTGAAATACTTACAAATGCCATCCTGAACAATGACATAAAATTGCCATCTCCACAAATGAGAGACAATTGCTGAGAGAAGTAGAAGGATATATGCTATGGCATATCTAAAAATGGAAATGCTCAGGATATCAAAATCTTGGTGTGGAAGAAAAGACTCTAAATATAGGGTAAATGGCAAACACGCCACACACATAAAGGGTTAAGGGCCTAATTGTTCTAGACAACCTGCCATTAGGCTTTGTGTACTTGAAATTGATGTTTCTTACAGAAGCATTGGCTCTTTTTGGAGTGAAACCCTCACAGCTGTATGTCCATTTATGTGATCTGGAAGACATTGTTTCTTATTTTCCATTGTTCATGAGGCAGCAGAGATGAATCGTCTTCCTGAAGGTGAACGTGGCCACCCAGGGCTGAACGTCTGCCTGGGTGCAATGTGAAGCCTTTGGGTCATCCTCAAGCTTTCTGGGCTGTACTTACTCCATCAAGTACAAGGATTTGCTTATTTATTTAAAAAAAAATAAGAACGTCCACTGGTACACAGTACTGGAGGCCGTTATATCACATGTGGTGAATCTTGGTCTGCAGTAAATAACAGCCATCTGACAGCGATCTCAGACACCTCACCCAATACAGAGAAGACGTGATTCTGAGCATCCCCTCGAACCACAGCAGGATGCCTTTACATATAAATGCCTGCTGGCTGCATGATGTCAGTGGCATTTAGCTTGGAAGCAAATGCCAGATGTATGTGACCATGGAACAGATTTCTTGGCACATATCTATACTCCTCTGCCCCAGGCCCCATCCTCAGCAGGCTTAAACTCACTGGTATCTCTGTTCTTCTGTTTTTTTTCATGAGTTGTGCTCAATGAATTCCTTCTCTAATACAGTTATGATGAGCATCAGGTGTTCCTCAGGTGCTCCAGCATTTCCTGGTCAGGGGAAGATCAAAAGTTTCAGGGTATTAATATAGCTCTATTTCAAGCATGAAAGTGGTGGTCCTGTGGGTTTCTGATTGAGACAGGGGCCAATAAGGGGTGAGGTATCTTTTTAAGCTGAAACACTGGACTAATGACAGGAGGGCTTCTCAAATAGAGGCAAAGAGGTCAAATGCAACCAAGCCTATAGGTCTAAATTGGGAGGTGCATGTGTGTTTCCGGGCTCTCACCTTTGGCTGACAATATCTACAGAGAAAAATGCTGTGAGATCCTTGCTGAAATTTCTTGTGTTTTGGAGAAATCCACACTGGGCACTCGGATTAGCTCTAAGTTCCCAAGGACAACTCATGTGCTTGAGTACCTGAAATCTGAGCACAATTCACTGCCATATTTTATTGGTAAAGTTCCAGGACTCAGTATACTGATGACATTCACACCAGCATCCAACCAGAGCCTTCTCTTCCAACCACCATACCAATAATCACAATTCAATGAAGAACTCTCCCTCATGGCCCAAAGTCCACTCCTGTGCTTCCATGTAGACACTCATCCTATACATCTGGGAGGAGGTGTTCATACTTAGAGAAGTCCAGGATTGTGGCCAATGTAACTTCCCATAAACTTTATTTGAACAAAGTCATGGTGGGCTCAACACCCTTCCTGATAAGGAGGAAATTTAATATGGCCTGGAGTTCATGCTGCTCTTCTCCCCAAATCAGGGGCCTGGTGTCCACATTTGGTAGGGTTTTTATGTGTGTTTGAGTCAAGAAAGGACACAACCACCTATTTTGTTTCTACATGAGGGCCAGCACAATTTCATCCTACCCAAAGGGTCTCTGTTCTCACTTTTGAAATTAGAAGCCTCACCAGATGTAATGTAGAGACAAAGTGGGGGGGAGTGGGGTGTAATTACACTTTTAGATGTGGATGGACCCTAATACTTTTCTGTATTTTGATGTGGTACTGACTATCTAAGCCAGTGTCTCAGAGGTGGGGGCAAAGGCTTTACCACTGAGCAACAGATACAGCCCCTTAATTTCCATTTCAATAATGCTTTTTCTAAGGCTTTATCCAAAAGAGTCCTGAGGCAAAGAACTTCCTCACATTCAAGGTTATAAGACAATGGGAAAGAACAAAGCCCTGGTCAGATTTTTCAACAGGATGAAGACTATGTCAATTAGTCCTACCACTCATCCTTCTTGGATATCTACCTCAACAAGCAGGGTTCTCCTTGGCAATCTTGACCTTTCCAAGGGATTTCTGAGTTTAACAGTGACCTCCAGCATTCCCTTCACCATGCCAATAAATGGCCATTACACAGGTTGGAGGTGGCACACATCTTTTACGCAAAACCAAAAACCCCTTTTGGGCAGTGGCAAATTTCAAGAGGAACACAGGAACTTAGAAACACATGGTTGGTGTTTCCCATTCATCAGCCAATCAGCAGTCTATAAATTTGCCAGGATGAGTGCTGGGAATGTTTTCACTAGACAGGACAAATCTAGGGATGCATTCTTTTTCCTTGTCCCTAGAATGAGAGATGAAGAGGAATAAATCTACATACAAACAGTAAGTAGCCTTCAGCAAAATGACTCACTACTCTCTACTCATTGAAAACTGAAACAAATTGTGTTCCCCACATACTCTCTGGGGATATGATACCAAAACACAAATTCAAACCGATGCACGCGCACATACACATGCACCGCGCGCGCGCACACACACACATAGAGTCACACTTTCCTGGAGAGAATCTACTTCCAAAGTCTGCCTTCAGCAGGGGGTGTTTGTGTCAGGGTCGGATGGCGATTGAGTCAGCAAAAGTGGCGGAGAAGTCAGCACACAGACACGAGAATCAGAGGCTGAAATTCCACTTTTTACTTTCTCATGGCATGGTTTATATAGCATAACAAAGCTTTAATGCTACATCAGAAGAAAGTTAAGAAAAATCACAGTCATAAAATCTAGGAAAGTAGAAACATTTGCTGATTACATTCCAGACATTTTGATCTTTTACCCAACATATTTCAAGGTCTTACACAGTATTTGAATGTTTTGCATATCTGCCAAACTTTATTTGTAACCAGTTTAGGTCTGATTCATTCCTTATGAGCCATGGACTCTCTGAAGCCACTACTCTTCACCACCTTTTATCTCTCTGATTAAAGTTAATTTTTCCTGGCTGGTTTTATAGCATTATTGTGTTTCTGATTAAATTTATATTCTATTAACTCTAACTACTAGTCCTAACTTAAGGTCATAACAACTTTCTATGCCCAAGAGTGGGGAGTAGGAGGGGTTTTACTTATTGTTCCTACATGGGGAGAGGAGCTGGGTTGGAGTCTTAGTGCCTTGCAACATAGCCATTCTAAGTTTATCAAAGAAAAACTGTTTGGGACTTTGTACTTTCATATCTGAACTCAGAGTCCACCTCATTGCAGTTTACATACGTAGTTTCATTCATTAGACTTAGTGGTCATATGAGCTGTAAAGAGAATTTCAGTAACAGAAAAGACAATGACAAATCATCCCAACACTATCTTTATGCCACATCTCCCTAGAGGATAATCACCTTGCGTCACCCACCCTCGGAGAGCCTTGCTCCATCCATAGGTCAAGAGAGAGATGTGGCAGTCTACCTTGATCTACAGTGTCATCTGAATGGTGGGTTCACCTATGATCAAGTGCAGCTGCCTATCCTGTATCAGCTCTGGTCTCCCTGGGCAAATCCACCACCTTGTCATGACCCAGTGAGGATCCAGGACCTTCATTCTCAGGAATGGCCCCTCCTCAGTGCACTCATGGCTTTTGCCCATCCACACATCAGTAGTGGCCAAGAAAGTGTGGCTCTGTGTTTGTTATGGCTCAAAACAATTGAGCAGACTGAGACTGCGGCTGGCTCTGTGTGCCTAGGTACCTGGAGTCCAAGTTGAGGGAGTTCCATCACCAAGGAAGTGAGGTGAGCTTACTTCATTGAAGTAAGGGAGATGAGGTCACTTTTTTGGCAACCACTCTCTCCTACCAGTTGTTTCCAAGGGTCCCCTGAGATGGAGGCAGCACCCATCTTCCAGAGACTTTTACAAAAATGGACCAAGTTATACTAACACACCCAGGAGCAGATATCCAGACAGGACTGGTTTTGTCCATCTTCCCTGGGTTGAGAAGACAGAGCTTGATTCAGACTCATCTTCTCATGTGCACCATGTTTTTGGTCCTAGAAGATGACTTTATGCATCTCAGAGCTTACACAGATGCCTTAATATAGTTCAGTAAAAATTCTGACCTCTACCTTTGAGCCTCACAGCAGGCCTGGATCCCCTACAGGCCTTTACTACAAGATCAACCTTAGGCAGGATCTTATGTGTAATTAGATTTAGGTAATGGAGTTGAAGTAAAGGATAAATATGATATTTCTATTTTGGTTAGTAGTGAATCTCGAAGAAGAATGTTGGTATGGTAAAACATGAACATTCATAAGAATGTATTGGTAATAATTTTCCATGAAAACATAAAAATTTGTAAATGGTGAAACATAGAAGGGCATTAAGTAGGTAATTTGAATAATTTTATTATCCAACATTAGATTTTAATAATTTTAAAGTTTTTTTTCAATGTATTAAATGAAAATGTTTATATTTTTTAATTAGAGGAAGTACCGATGTATCCTATCACTCAATATACGATGACATCTGCAAGTGTACCATTAAAAATAGAATATATAAGTCAAAAATCCACTGACAAGTGCACCATATACAGCTTTGCCAAGTAATTTCCAAAGAAGAGTGAGTCTAGAATTAGTTTTGAATTTCCTTTTGAAATAAGCCGTCTGTTAGATACAGAATGTGAATGTCAGCATGTAAATATTCACAAAAATATGAATGTGAAAATTTGTATGAAAATAAATATTGATATATATAAATTGTGAGGTAGGAAAATGTATCATGTGAGTTATACACTGATGAATCTTTTCAAATTGGGGATTGCTGAATATGTAATATTCTGAAGACTAAAATATATTAGCAACCATACCATTGATACTTGAATGGATTTGTCAACCTATAGACGTACGTTCATAGAAAAAATGCTATTATTAAAAATTAGGTTTTGGCATGAACATAAGTTCAGGGTTAGTAACGAATTTTGTGTCAGTAGGGGTCCTGTGATAAAAAGAATATGTATATTAGGTCACATGACTTTTTATACCACCATACATATGAAAACGTTTTAAAATCCTATAAATGAATGTTTTTGGAATGATAGAGCTGTACTGTGTGTTCTATCAATGCCAATTTATGACTAGGTGATAAAATAATATATCTGGCATGGAATATGTTTTATAATGGATGCAAATGTAACTAACTGGGTAGATTAAAATTATACTTTAAAATATACATGAAATCTGATCTTCAAGGACATGCATGAAAGAAAACGAGGGGCAGTGGCAACATTAGGTCTACTATTACATACAGTGTGTCTTTGGGTTTTGCTCTGAAAGTGAGTAGAGATACTGAAAACTATGTGCAATTCAAAGAATGTTCATGTCAAAGTGAGTTGGAAAAAATGTGTGAACATATGTATTCTGACACCGGACATGATGTACAGTGAATCCTAGGAATACATTTTTTGAACTTATGGATGATGAATATATACTAGTTGAAATGCTAATATACTTATGGTAAATGAAAATGCAAGTCATATCTCACACAAGTGTACACACAATGATGTTAACTTAGGTATAGTTAAAAAGGTAGTATTAGGATTAGTATTCAATATTGAATGGGGCTAGAATGAGTATTAGGAAATGAATATATATATCAAGTTTTATGAATATTCCTGAGAGTTAAAGTGTGAAAAATGCACAACAATCTACATAAATGTATTTTGAGAACTCAGAATAGAATTAATGTGAATCATGTATTAACTATTTATTAATCAATGGACTGTAAATATAAACCATATATGAGGATATACTAGGATACGAAAACATACCATTTATAGCTGGATACATTTTTTTCAAAGTGCAGATAAGTGTCCATTTCTATGTGCATGTTTTTATGTATATAATGGTTGAGTTATGGAGGTCACTTTAGGGTGAATTTTCAATTCAGCCAAGTTTTGTGTGGAGTGATCTGGTGAGGGAATTTTTTATCTTCCAACATCAGAGTACTCTTAAAGATGTACTATATTCATAGCATGTGTGACAATACACATGTGTATAAAACTACATTTTTTTAAACAAGGGAACATGGATAATGAGAGTAAGGGTATTAAACTTTTTCTACATATGAGGATTCATCAATAAGTATTATTAAAAATATGTGACTAGTTTCATAACACACACCATTGATATTGGCACAGGCAAACCACAACATACATAATACCTCATAGGATTTGAATGTATTTGTTGATATTGGGTTTAGTTTTGCCAAACATTTTAGTAGAAGTAGTCACTGTTTAGTAGGGTTATGTTTAGGGTTGGGGTTAGAGACTGAATACAACAATCATACTATATAAAAATTAATAAGAAAACATGACAGAATATGCTACACTGAAATACTTACAAATACCATCCTGAACAATGACATAAAATTAACATCTCCCAAAACGAGAGACAATTGCAGAGAGAAGAAGAAAGAATATCTGCTATGACATATCTGGAAATGGAAATGCTCAGGATCTCATGCTCTTGGAGGTGGCTGAGAAGACTCTAAATGTAGGGTAAAGAAAAAAGTGACTAGTTTCATTACACATACCTTGGTAATGGCACATGCAATTCACAACATACACGAATTTTCATCGGATCTGCCATTATTTCTTTGATACTGGGTTTAGTTTTGGCAAAAATGTTAGTAAAGGTAGTCACTATTTCGTAGGGTGGAGGGTTAGTTTATAGATTGAATATGCCAATCATACTATATAGAAATTCATAGAAAGAATGTGAGAGCATATGCTACACTGAAATACTTACAAATGCCATCCTGAGCAATGACATAAAATTGCCATCTTTAAAAATGAGAGACAATTGGAGAGAGAAGAAAAAGAATATATGCTATGGAAAATCTGGAAGTGGAAATGCTCAGGAGCTCACATCCTTCAAGGTGGCAGAGAAGACTGTAAATGTAGGGTAGATGGAAAAAACACCCACACACATGAAGGTTTAAGGGCCTAGTTGTTTCTGAACAAACTGGTCATTAAGCTTTGTACTTGAAATTGATGTTGCTTACAGGAGCTTTGGCTCTTTTGGGAATGAAACAATCATAGCTGCATGTCTATTTATGTGAACTGGAAGACATTGTTTTTATTTTCATTTTCATGAGGCAGCAGAGCTGAATCATCTTCCTGAAGGTAATAGTGGCCACCCAAAGCTGAGCATCTGCCTGTGTGCAATGTAAGCCTTTGGGTCATCCTCAAGTTTTCTGGGCTCTACTTGCTCCATCAAGTACAGGGATTTGGTTATTTGTTAAAAAAAAAAAAAAAAAAGAAGGTCCACTGGGACACAGAGCTGGAGGCAGTTTTAACTCATGTGGTGAATCTCGATCTGCAGTAGATAACACCAATTTGACAGCGATCTCACACACCAAGCCCAATACAAGGAGAAATGCGATTCTTTGCATCTCCACGAACCACTACCCACAACGGGATGCCTTGACATATAAATGCCTGGTTGCTACATGATGTCAGTAGCATTTATCTTGGAAGCAAATGCCAGATGCGTGTGGTCATGGCACAGATTTCTTGGTACATATCTATACTCCTCTGCCCAGTCCCCATCAACAGCAGGCTCAAACTCACTGGTAAATTGGTTCTCCCTGCTTTTTCATGAGTCGTCCTCAATGAAGTTCTTCTCTGATTCAGCCATGATGAGCAACAGGAGTTCCTCAGGTATTCCAGCAGTTCCTGGTCAGGGGATTAATATAGCTCTATTTCAAGTATGAAAGAGGTGGTGCTGTGGATTACTGATTGAGACAGGGGCCAATAAGTGATGAGGAATCTTTTTCAGCTGGAACACTGCACTAATGACAAAAGGGCATCCCGATTAGGTGCCAAGAGGTCACATGAAGCCGAGCCATAGAAACTAAAAGGGAGGTGCGTGTGTGTTCTGGACTCTCACCTTTGGCTGACAATCTCTCCAGAGAAAAATGCTGTGCAATCCTGGCCGAAATTCCTAGTGTTGTGGAGAAATCCACACTGGACATTCAAATTAGCTCTAAGTTCCAAGAACAACCCATGTGCTTGAGTACCTAAAATCTGAGCAAAATTAACTGCCATACTTCTATCGGGGGAAGCTACAGAAACTCAGTTTCACTGCTGGAATCATGAGCAAAAACGTTAGCCTTCTCTTCCAACACCACACCAATTTTTACAATTCAAAATGAACCCTCTCTCATTGCCCAAAGGCCATTCCTCTGCTTCCATGTAGACACTCATCCTATATATCTGACAGGAGGTGTTTCCACTTAGAGAAGACCTTGATTTTGGTCAATGTAACTTTCCATAAACTTTATTTGCCTAAAGTCATGGTGGGCTCAACAACCTTCCTGAAAAGGATGAAATTTAAAATGGCCTGGAGTTTATGCTGCTCTTCTTGCCCATATCAGGGGCTAATGTCCACATTGGATAGGGTTTTCATGTATCTTTGATCCAAGAAAGTGAAGGAGCCTATAATCAAGGGAGATAGCTAAAGATTGCGGTTAGCTGAGAGCCATAAAAGATGTTCTAGTTTCCCACCTGACGTTGATACATTATTCAAAGAATCTTTGTATGCCCGTGAACACTGCGTGATGCACCTGTAAGCTCGAGCTGTAAGCACGTGTCCTTGTTAAAGCTATATGTATATAACTGGGTGAGGTTCGTTAGTGTGTGTGGGGAAGAAGAAGGTGGTGGTTGGAGTTACAGCATTTGGAGTGATTGCTGGAGCTGGAGAGAGGAGAAGAATAAAAGACCTTTTTTCATTTTCATCCTGCCTCCGAATTTTCCCCGTGTGGCGTTCGCTGCTCCAAGCGACTTCCGCTTCAGGCAGCGACAGGTGGCGGCCCGTACGGGGAATTCGGCGGCAAGGTAAGAAAAAAGAAAATTTAAAAAGATGGGAGCAAATATAACAAAAAGTCGGTTTATAAAAGCCATGAATGAAATTTTTGATATTGAGAACTCAGAGGATAGTGAGAAAAGTGAACAAGAAAGCATATCCTCTGACTCAGTGGAGACCAGCAAGGAGAGTAGGAATGTAAATTCAAAAGTAAGATCTGCAAAAGCCATCAGAAGCTTAATAAAATTAGCTGAGGAGTATGTACTCTCCTTAGAAACTGAAACTCAGGATACTAGTGAAAGTAATAATAGTAACAAGGAGCCAAACCATGAAAGTACAGTCTCCTCTACTGAGCCGGTTAGGAATTATGAAGCTAGTAGTGAAGAGGAATCAAAAAGCGATTCGGAGAGCACAGTCTCCAATAAAAAGAACAAAAAGAAATTAAAAAAGAGAAAAGACCGTCAAATAGAGGAACCACTAGCGCCCTCTGCTCCTTCATGGATAGAATCCCTAACAGAAACAATAAAGAGTAATGGATCAGAGTATACGTGCCCTTGAGGTAGAAATTGGCGGCCTTTCAGAGCGCTTATACGCTCTCGAACAACATAGACCGCAGGAGCACCTAGAACTGCCAGTATTTCAAAATGAACAGGGACAAAGATATCATGAGTTCCTAGACTTTAAAACAATAAAGAATTTTAAAGAGGCGGTAATGACCTATGGGCCTCAAGCTCCGTTCACATTAAGTATGATAGAGTCACTTAACACCCTAACCTTAGCCCCCTCAGATTGGAAAAGTCTATGCAGAGCGGTACTAAGTGGGGGACAATACCTAATCTGGAAAACTCAATTCCAGGAACTTTGTTCAGAAATAGCAAAGAGAAATGCTGCAGCAGGTTTCCCTCATCGCAATATAGATATGCTCACAGGGGAGGGTGAGTTCGCCGAACTACAAAATCAGCTACAATACGATCCAGGTGTGTATGCCCAGGTACACACTGCAGCTGTGAAAGCCTGGAAGACAATCTCAGGCACAGGGGATCTGCAAGGCAGCCTATCAAAAGTTATACAAGGGCCTAACGAACCTTACGCTGATTTTGTAGATAGGCTCTTAAAAACAACATCTAGAGTTTTTGGAGAAGTCGAGCAAGCTATGCCCCTAGTTATCCAATTAGCATACGAGAACGCTAATAAATATTGCCAGGATGCAATAAGGCCATGGAGAAGTAAAAAAGACTTATCAATTTATATCAGACTGTGCAAAGACATTAACGAGGCTGTTATCACAGGCAACGTAATTGCTGCAGTGATGAAAAATTCCTCCCCTCAAAATTCCCAAAGGTTTCAACCTAGAACAGGATATTCCAGACAAAATTATTATAATCAACCAAGATATGCTAAGCAATATCCCCCAAGGGTAATAAAATCAAATTCATACCGTGCTCCAGGCCGATGCCCCAGATGCAAAAAAGGTATACATTGGGCCAATCAATGCCATTCTAGATATGATATATATGGAAATGATTTATCAAGGATTTCAAAAAACGGGGCACAGGGCCCAATGCCCCGGGGCCCACAAATGTACGAGGCACTAGAGGAGGAAGGCCCTCAGATTCAAATGATTCCTCGTCACAGTCCCTCCTACCCATTAACTCCCTTATCAGAGGGACAAGAGGAAGTGCAGGATTAGATCTCTGTTCTACTGCCCGGATGGTCCTGACACCTGAAATGGGGGTTCAGCTGATTCCTACGGGAATCAGGGGACCTCTCCCCCTTCAGGAACTGTGGGACTAATCCTTGGGCGTAGTTCCAAAAGTTTATTAGGCTTTAATGTTATACCAGGGGTTATTGATTCAGATTATAATGGAGAGATTAAAATAATGCTAAGTACACACAGGGGCATCATCTCCGTAAATCAAGGAGACAGAATCGCACAGCTGCTCCTCATTCCCAGTCTCCATAATTCTTTTAAAAGCATGCCACAAAATAGAAATAGCAGAGCATTCGGTTCCACTGGTTCAGGACCTATGGCTTTCTGGGTCCAGGACTGTTCACGCAGGCCTATGTGCAAATTAAAAATTCAAGGTATAGAGATGGAGGGGCTGATTGATACAGGAGCTGACTCTTCCATCATAAATCTACAACAATGGCCTAAGCACTGGCCTCTACAGAAAGCCTCAACCAGTTTAAGAGGCTTGGGATACAGTAATACCCCAGCTCAAAGTGCTGTAATCTTAAATTGGCAAGACAATGAAGGCCATACAGGAACATTCAAACCCTATGTTTTAAACAGCTTGCCAGTTACCCTATGGGGAAGAGATATTTTACATCAAATGGGGCTACACCTAGCGACCAAGCCTGCAGGTGTTAAGAATAAAAATCCTACTCATAATAAAAAAAGGCAAAGGACATTTTTTCTAGGGGCCACTGAGAAAACAATTTAAAAATACCATGGCTCTCTAATAAGCCAGTTTGGGTCCCTCAGTGGCCCCTATCCAAAGAAAAATTGCAAGCGGGCCCATCAATTAATTAAAGAACAATTAGAAGCAGGACACATAGAGCCTTCCACCTCTCCCTGGAATTCTCCCATATTTGTAATTAAGAAAAAATCAGGTAAATGGAGACTATTACAAGATCTAAGACAAATTAACAAAACAATGCAAATTATGGGCCCTACTCAACCTGGACTTCCTAATCCTGTAGCTATTCCAAAAAAAACTATTACCTTATAACCCTTGATATAAAGGACTGTTTCTTTTCCATTCCCCTACATCCTCTGGATGCCCCCAGGTTTGCTTTTTCAATTCCTTCTATTAATAATAATGGCCCTGATAAAAGATATCATTGGAAAGTATTGCCGCAGGGAATGGCAAATAGCCCTACACTGTGCCAACTATATGTGGACAGAGCTATACAGCCCATTAAAAACAAATATCAAGACCTTATGTGTCTACACTACATGGACGATGTTTTATTAGCTCACCCTAATCAACAAATCTTATTTAATATATTTAGTGAAATAACAAAAAATCTAAAAAAATATGGATTATATATAGCAGAAGAAAAAGTTCAAAGCAGATCACCTATACTATATTTAGGCTTTAAAATCATGGATACTTTTGTTAAACCCCAAAAAATTCTAATAAGTAAAGAACATTTGACCACCCTCAATGATTTCCAAAATTACTGGGTGACATTAATTGGCTTCGCCCTACACTAAGCCTCACTACTGGACAATTAAAACCCTTATTTGACATCCTTCGTGGGAACCCTGACCCATCCTCACCTCGAACATTAACTCCTGAGGCCAGGAGAGCTCTAAAATTAGTAGAACAGGCCATTGAAAGATCCCATTGCGATAGATTTGATTTTGCACAACCACTAATATTGATTATTATTCCTTCACAATATACTCCAACAGGAGTATTTTGGCAACAGGGACCTATATTATGGATACATTTGCCTGTCTCTCCTAAAAGTACAATTGAGTCTTATACCTCCATGGTGGCTAAACTTATTCTTCAAGGACTTAAAAACCTCTACTAAAATATTTGGAATTCATCCCGCTACTATTATTACTCCTTATTCATCGTCACAGGTTGAATATTTGTGCTTCAATGATAATGATTGGGCTGTAGCTAGATGCTCTACTTCTGCAAATTTTGACAATCATATTCCTAAATCTCCTATACTGTCCTTTTGTATCAATCATCCTATCATATTCCCACAGGTAATAAAAAATCAACCCCATTCCTAAAGCATTTAATGTATTTACAGATGGATCCTCTAACGGTACTGCTGCAGTAGTCACTCAAAATGAAAAAATGATTCATATCACTAATCAAAAATCAGCTCAATTAGTGGAACTCGAAGCTATAATAATAGCTCTGGAAAATTTTAAAGAACAGCCTATGAATATTTTTTCAGACAGCCATTATATTGTACATGCTGTCCCCAAATTGGAGCTAGCAGGTCCAATAGCACCACATACTCCAGCTTTTAAATTGTTTTCTCAAATCCAAAATCTCCTATGGCAACGAAAAGAACCTTTATTTATAGGTCACATAAGAGCTCACACTAATCTGCCTGGTCCTCTCCATGAAGGTAATCAAAAAGCTGACGCCCTCACTAAAACAATATTTATATTTACTACAGTACAACAAGCTACTTTATTTCATTCCCAGTTCCACGTTAACAGCACTACCTTAAGACAAAAATTTAAAATCACAAAAGAACAAGCTCGTAGAATTGTAAAAGAATGTCCATCTTGTGTAACACTCTTGCCCAATCCACATTATGGGGTTAACCCACGAGGTTTGATGCCCAATCATTTGTGGCAGATGGATGTCACACATGAGCCAAGTTTTGGAAAATTACGATTTATTCATGTCACCATAGATACATGCTCAGGCATGATTTTTGCTTCTTTACATTCCGGAGAAAAAGTTAAAGATACTATATCTCATTGTCTGCAAGCTTTTGCTGCATTGGGCATCCCCAAAATGCTTAAAACAGATAATGGCCCTGCATATACATCCACATCCTTCAAACAATTTTGTACAAAGTTCAATATTATCCACAAAACAGGTATCGCTTATAATCCTCAGGGACAAGGAATAATTGAAAGAGCAAATCGGACACTTAAAAATATGTTACTAAAGCAAAAAGATGGAAACTGGAAAAATCCTAAGGACAGATTGGCAGTTGCCCTGTTTACCCTAAATTTCTTAACTTTAGATTCTAATGGACATTCGGCTGGAGATAGACACTGGAACCCACACCAACAACATAAACCTTTGGTTTACTGGAAGGATGTTCTCTCAGGTACATGGAAGGGTCAGACCCAGTATTAATTTGGGGAGAGGATCTGTTTGTGTTTTTCCAAAGCACGAATCCTCTCCAATATGGATACCATCTAGATTGATAAAGCAGGTACAAAGTCAAAGGGATCAAGACGAAGTTATTGAGGAGTCTAGATTGAATAAACAAGTGCAAGGTCAGAGGACCAAAATGAAGGTATGGAGTGATTCCCTTTAAAAGAGTTCTCCATTAAATTTACAACTTAAATTTCATTCTTCCCGGCCGGGACAAGAAGATCTCTCTTCAGTGTATACACAATTGTAATTTTTTTTTCTCTTTTATATATGTCTTTATGTCTGTGCATTTGTCTAAATTTCATGTTAATGTGATGTCACAAATATGTTTATATGTGCGTCTGTCTAGTGTGACGTCACAAATAATTAAGCGCTTAAAAAAAAAAAAAAGGTAGATAGATATAGATCCAAATAACAAATAACGTTAATTAATTTAAGCTTAGAATATTCTAATTTGATAATCAATAGATAGATAGATAAATAGATATTTATATAAGTTCAGAATATTTTTAGATAATCAATTATAATGATAATCAATTTTGATTTATAGTTGTCTCCGGGACTTCTCTTCAGCTGTGAATATGTTTAATGTTGTATAACCTGATATTTTGGTGTTCCGACAGAGGATCATTTATTTGTTATTGACTTCATTTGTTTAGTAGCTGATTAATTTGAATTATTTCAACAGGTATAGGATTGCTGTGTATATAGAGACTCGAGGATTCCAGCTAACAAATTATTTTTCCAAAATGCCTTTAGCTTTTCTTTATCTTTAATGCAGTAAACACCCTCAGTTTCTCTTTGATTATTTCTGAATGTGATATTTTGCCAGCTTATGTTTGTGGGAGCTTGAGCAGCAATGTGTGTGAGCAGAGATCAACTTTTATTTTCTACTCTAATAGTTCTTTTTTTTTTTTAGTTTGACAGCTCACCTTTTGATCTCAGTGCTGGAATAGCACTGCCTTTCCCTTAATAATGGATGCTTGAGTTTTTAGGTAGCGGGCCCTGAAGATTTGCCGGTGGAAATGTTCTGGACATAAAAAAGACGGCTGCTGCTACAACTGCAGGGACCGCGGTCGCTGCAAGCATCCCTGCTGCTCAAGCATCAACAACCTCACCAGCAGTGTGGGCCTCTGCTCTGCATGCATGGGGCCTCCTGAATCTATGTGTTATAACTTATGGACATTTTGATTTTCCATTATTTTGGGACATTGCGGGACAATGCCTTGCGGGTTATTTGTCTAAGAGAACTCAGTGCGTTACTTGATGAAACTAAGGGCAGCTGATTGGCTTAAAGAACTTGATACGCTATGGAAAAACTTGGCTCGTCAGCAGTAGGCTTGCCGCCTTAAAGCCGCAGCATCTCCTAAAAATTGGACGGCTGTTAGTCAACACACAGTCGATCCTGAAGGGCTCTATTGGATGGGCTGGTTAGCCTATGACGGGTAAGATCCCCAGAGGGGGACAACCTAAGACACGGCACAGTCGCACGGGACAGTCTAATGTGGCCGGCATGTCAACCTAAGCCAGGAGTCAGGACAGCCTAGACTCCCATGACGGGTAAGAATGTCGGTTGCACATGGACGTCCTAGAACATCCCCTCTTTTAAAACTAAAAGGGGGAAATGAAGGAGCCTATAATCAAGGAGATAGCTAAAGATTGCGGTTAGCTGAGAGCCATAAAAGATGTTCTAGTTTCCACCTGACGTTGATACATTATTCAAAGAATCTTTGTATGCCCGTGAACACTGCGTGACGCACCTGTAAGCTCGAGCTGTAAGCACGTGTCCTTGTTAAAGCTATATGTATATAACTGGGTGAGGTTCGTTAGTGTGTGTGGGGAAGAAGAAGGTGGTGGTTGGAGTTAGAGCATTTGGAGTGATTGCTGGAGCTGGAGAGAGGAGAAGAATAAAAGACCTTTTTTCATTTTCATCCTGCCTCCGAATTTTCCTGTGGCGTTCGCTGCTCAAGCGACTTCCGCTTCAGGTAGCGACAAGAAAGGACATAGCCACCTATTTTGTTGCTACTTGAGGGCCAGCACAATCTCATTCTACCCAAAGTCCCTGTTCTAACTTCTTGAAATCAGGAGCCTTACCAGATGTAATAGAAAGACAAAATGGGAAGGGTGGGTACAATTAGACTTTTAGATGTAGAAGACCCTAATACCTTTGTGTATTTTGAGGTGGTTCTGACTATCTAAGCCAGAGTCTCAGATTTGGGGGCAAAGGCTTTATAATTAAGCAACAGATAGAGCCCCTTCATTTTCATTTCAAAACTGCTTTTTCTGAGGCTTCACCCAAGAGAGGCCTGAGGCAAAGAACTTTCTCACATACAAGGTTATAGGACCATGGGAAAGAACAAATCCCTGGCCAATTTTTCCAGAGGCCTGAAACTGTGTCAATTAGTCCTACCACTCATCTTTCTTGGGTATCTATCTCATCAAGCAGGGTTCTCCTTGGCAAACTTGACCTTTCTAAGTGATTTCTGAGTTTCACAGTGACCTTCAGCATTCCCTTCACCAAGCCAATAGCTGGCCATTTCACACAGCTTGGGGGTGGAACACATCTGTTACACAAAAACAAAAGCATCTTCTGGGCATTGCCATATTTCAAGGTAAACACAGGGACTTAGGATCATCATTGGTTTTCCCAATTCACCAGCCAATCATCAGTCTATTTATTTGTTAGGATGAGTGCTGGGAATGTTTTTACTAGGCAGGACACATCTAGGGATGCATTCTTTTTTACTTGTCCCTAGAATAACTGATGAAGAGGGATAAACCTACATACAAACAGTAAGTAGCCTTCAGCAAAATGACTCACTACTCTCCACTCATTGAAAAATGAAACAAATGATTTCCCCCACATACTATCTGGGGATATGAGACCAAACCACAAATTCAAACACACTCAAATACACAAATACACACACACACACACACACACACACACACACACACACACACAGAGTCATACTTTCCTGGAGAGGGTCTACCTTGATCTAAAGTGTCATTTGAGTGATAGGTTCACCTATGATCAAGTGCAGTTGCCTATCCTGTCTCAGCTCTGGACTCCTTGGGCAAACCCACCACTTTTTTCATGATCCAGTGTTTATCCAGGACCTTTATTCTCAAGAATTGCCCCTCCTCAGTGCACTCATGGCTTTTGCCCATTGACACATCAGTAGTGGCCATGAAAGTATGGCTCTGTGCTTGTCATGGCTCCAAACAATTGAGCAGACTGGGACTGTGGCTGGCTCTGTGTGCCTAGGTACATGGAGTCCAAGTTGTGGGGAGTTCCATCTCCAAGGAATAGAGGTGAGCTTACTTCCTTGAAGTTAGGGAGATGAGGTCACATTTTTGGCAACCACTCTCTCCTACTAGTTGTTTCCAAGGGTCCCTGAGTTGGAGGCTGCACCCATCTTCCTGAGACTTTTTTCAAAAAATAGATCAAGTGATAGTAACACACCTGGTTACAATCATTTAGACAGGCCTGTTTTTTTCCATCTTCACTGGGTTGAGAAGACAGAACTTGATTCAGACTCATCTTCTCATGTGCACCATGTTCTTGGTCCCAGAAGATGACCCTATGCCTCTCAGGTCCTACAAAGCTGCCTTAATATCTTCATTGAAATTTTGACCTCTACCTTTGAGTCTCAAAGCAGTCCTAGATCCTCTACAGGCCTGTACTACAAGATCACCCGATGCAGGTTTTTATGTGAAATTAGATTTAGGTAATGGAGTTGAAGTAAAAATGAACATGATATTTCTATTTTGGTTAGTAGTGAATCTCAAGGAAGATGGTTGGTGTTGAACATTCATTAGAATGTATTGGTAAAAAATTTCTCTGGAAACTTAAACATTTGTAAATGGTGAAACATAGAAGAGTATTAGGTGGGTAATCTGAATAATTTTATTATCCAACATTACATTTTAATAGTTTTTAAGTTTTTTAAGGCATTAAAAGAAATGTTTAATAGTTTTTAATTAGTGGAAGCATGGATGTATCCTATCACTCTGTATACGATGACATCTGCAAGTGTACCAATGAAAATTGAATGTATAAGTCAACATCCACTGACAAGAGCACTGTATACAGCTTTGCCAAGTAAATTTCTGAAGAAGAGTGAGTCTAGAATTAGTTTTGAATTTCTTTTTGAAATAAGTCTTCTGTTAGATACAGAATGTGAATGTCAGCATGTAAATATTAACAAGTATATGAATGGGAAAATTTTGTATGAAAATAAATATCGATATTTATAAATTGTGAAGTTGGAAAAGGTATCATGCGAGTTATACAATGATGAATCTTTTCAAATCAGGGATGGCTGAATACATAATATTCTAAAGACTAAAATATATTAGCACCCATACCATTGATAGTAGAATGGATTCGTCAACCTATACACATACGTTCATAGGAAATACATGCTGTTATTAAAAATTGGGTTTTGAAATGAACGTAAGTTCAGGGTTCGTAATGAATTTTGTGTCAGTAGAGTTCCTGTGTTGAAAATAATATGTATATTAGGTCACATGAGTTTTTATACCACCGTACATGTGAAAAACATTTGAAAATCCTATAAATAAAAGTTTTTGGAAAGAGAGAGATGTACTGTGTGTTCTATCAATGCCAATTTATGACTAGGTGACAAAAGAATATATCTAGCATAGAATATGTTTTATAATGGATGCAAATGTAACTGGATAGATTGAAATTATTCTTTAAAATATGAAGGAAAATGAGGGGCAGTGGCAACATTAGGACTAGTATTACATGCATGTGTCTTTGGGTTTTGCTCCGAGGGGAGTATAGATACTGAAATTATGTGTAATTCAAAGAATGTTCATGTCAAAGTGAGTAGGAAAAAAGGTACAAACATATGTATTCTGACAAAGGACATGATATCTAGTGAATCATAGGAATACATTTTTTGAAACTAACGGATTAATGGATATCACATATGATGAATATATACTAATTTAAATACTAATATAACCATGATCAATAAAAGTGCAAGTCTGAATACAGATCATATCTCACTCGAATGTACATGCAATGATGTTAACTTAGGTATAGTTAAAAAGGTAGTATTAGGGTTAGTATTCAATATTGAATGAGGCTAGATTGAGTATGAGGAAATGAATATGTATATCAAGAATTATGAATATTCCTAAGAGTGAATGTGTGAAAAATGCACAACAATCCACATAAATGCACTTTGAGGACTCAGAATAGAGTTAATATGATTCATGTATTAACTATTTATTAATCTATAGATTGTAAATATATACCATACATGAGGCTATAGTAAGATATGAAAAATACCATTGATAGTTGTATACATATCATTCAAAGTGCAGATAAGTGTTCATATCTATGTTCATGTTTTTATGTATGTACTGGTTAAGTTATGGAGGTCACTTTAGGGTGAATTTTCAGTTAGCCAAGTTTTGTGTGGAGTGTTCTGGTGAGGAAATTTTTTATCTTCCAACATCAGAGTACTCTTAAGTATGTACTATATTTATAGCAATTGTGACAATACACATGTGTATAAAACTACATGTTTTGTACCGGGGAACATGGTTAACTAGAGTCAGGGTATTAAGCTTTTTCTACATATGAAGATTCATCGATAAGTATTATAAAGAAAATGTGACTAGTTTCATAACACAAACCATTGATAATGGCACAGGAAAGTCACAACATACATGAATCCTCATAGTATCTGACTGTATTTGTTTGATATTGGGTTTAGTTTTGACAAATATGTTATTAGAAGTAGTCACTATTAGTAGGGTTAGGGTTAGGGTTGGGGTTAGAGGCTGAATACACCAATAATACTATATATAAATTAAAGAGAATGTGAGAGCATATGCTATGCTGAAATACTTACAAATGCCATCCTGAAGAATGACATAAAATTATCATCTCCCAAGAGAGAAGAAGAAGGATATCTGCTATGGCAGATCTGGAAATGGAAATGCTCAGAATCTCACACTCTTGGAGGTGGCAGAGAAGTCTCTAAATGTAGGGTAGCTAGCAAACACGTCACACACATGAAGGTTTAAGGGCCTAATTGATTCTGGACAACCTGCCATTAAGCTTTGTGTACTTGAAATTGCTGTTGCTTACAGGAGCATTGGCTCTTTTGGTAGTGAAAAAATCACAGCTGTATGTTCATTTATGTGAACTGAAAGACATTGTTTCTTATTTTCATTGTTCATGAGGCAGCAGAGCTGAATCATCTTCCTGAAGGTGAATGTGGCCACCCAGGGCTGAAAGTCAGCCTGTGTGCAATGTAAAGCCTTTGGGTCATCCTCAAGCTTTCTGGGCTGCACTTACTCCACCAAGTATAGGAATTTGGTTATTTGTTAAAAAAAAAAAAAAAAAAAAGAAGGTCCAGTGGGACACAGTACTGGAGGCAGTTATATCACATGTGGTGAATATCGGTCTACAGTAGATAACACCCATCTGACTGTAGAGGGGTAATGTTATTCTTTGCATCACCCAAACCACCCCCCACACAGGATGCTTTGACATATAAATGCCTGCTGGCTGCATGATGTCAGCGGCATTCAGCTTGGAAGCAAATGCCAGATGCATGTGGCCGTGGCACAGATTTCTTGGCACATATTTATACTCCTCTGCTCCAGGCTGCATCAGCAGCAGCCTCAAACTCACTGGTATCTCTTTTATCCTGCTTTTTTATGAGTTGTGCTCAATGATGTCCTTCTCTGTTTCAGTCATTATGAGCAACAGCAGATTGCACACAGGCAGAAGTTCAGCCCTTGGTTGCCACATTTACCTTTAGGAAGACGATTCTACTCTGCTGCCTCATGAACAACAGAAAATAAGAAATAGTGTCTTTTAGTTCACATAAATGGACATACAGGTGTGATAGTTTCATTTCCAAAAGAGTCAATGCTCCTGTAAGCAATAGCAATTTCAAGTACACAAAGCTTAATGGCAGTTTGTCCAGAAAAAATTAGGCCCTTAAACATTCATGTGTGTGGCATGTTTGCTAGCTACCCTATATTTGGAGTCTTCTCTGCCACCTCCAAGAGTGTGAGATCCTGAGCATTTTCATTTCTAGATTTGTTATAGCACCTATCCTTTTTCTTCTCTCTCCCATTTGTCTCTCATTTTTGGAGATGGTAATATTATGTAATTCTTCAGGATGGCATTTGCATGTATTTCAGTGTAGCATGTGCTCACATGTTTCTTTATTAATTTCTATACAGTATAATTGGCATATTCAATCTCTAACCCTAACTCTAACCCTACTAAATAATTACTACCTCTAATAACCTATATATATTTGGCAAAACTAACCCAATATCAAAGAAATACAGTCAGATCCTATGAAAGTTCATGTATGTTGTGACTTGCCTGTTCCATTATCAAGGTATGTGTTGTGAAACTAGTCACATTTTTTAAATAATACTTATCGATGAATCCTCAAGTGTAGAAAAAACCGTAATATTCTTGTAAGAGCCTAATGAGGAGGTAGCTAAGATGGCTGCTGACTGATAGCCAAAGAGGAGGCATTTAAATGTTTTCTCCTGACCTTATTGTAATCAACTAAGAATATTTCTGTGCCCGTGAACACTGTGTGACGCACCTGTAAGTTGAGCTTGTGACACGTGTATACTTGTTAAGGTGAAGAGTATTTAAGCAGGTAGGGTTGGAGTTGTGAGGGGGTTGTTGGAGTTGGAGTTGGAGAGAGAAGTCAGAAGAGAAAGCAGAATAAAGAACCTACTCATTTCCACTCTGCCTCTGAATTCTATCCCGCGGTATTTATGCTGCAGGCGGCAACAAGTGGTGGCCCATATGGGGAGTTCGGAATCAGCACGGTAAGAAAACTGAGAAAAAAATTTTGAAAATGGGCTCAAAAAATGACAAAAATCCGAGCTGCTAAAGCTATTCAAGTTTTATTAGAGATAGCTGAAGGATACGTGCTCTCAATTGAACCTGGGACTCAGGATGTTACTACCAGTGAGAGCAGTAGTAATGAGGATTCAAGTAAAAGTGATTATGAAAGCATAGCCTCCACTGAGTCAGTTAGGACCAGTAAGGATAGTAGCAAAAGGAAATTAAGGAGGACCAAGATAAGGGACCATCAAGTGGAGGAACCACTTGTGCCCTCTGCTCCCCCATGGGTTGAATCAATTACAGAAACTATGAACCGTCTTTCTAAGCACTTGCATGCCCTTCAAGCAGAGATTAACGGTCTTTCTGAGCACTTGCATGCCCTTGAGTGTCAAAACTCTCAGGGACATTGGGATCTGCCAGTATTTCAAAATGAAAATGAGCAAGGTATCATCAACCTTTAGATTTTAAAACTATAAAAAATTTTAAAGAAGCAACAATGACATATGGACCCCAAGCTCCTTTTACCATAAGTATGCTTGAAGCCCTTAATACCTTGAATTTAACTCCTTCAGATTGGAAAGGCTTATGTAAAGCAGTATTGAGCAGGGGACAATACTTGCTTTGGAGGTCTCAATTCCAAGAGTTCTGTGTTGAAATAGCTAGAAGAAATGCAACTGCAGGATTTCCAGACTGTAAGGTAGACATGTTAACTGGAGAAGGGCAATTTGCTGATTTACAGGTTTAGATTCAGTATGATCCTGGAGTTTACACTCAAATATACACTGCAGCCATTAGGGCATGGAAAACTTTACAAGGAACTGGTGATTTACAGGGTAGCTTATCTAAAGTAATTCAGGGACCTAATGAGCCATATGCTGACTTTGCTGATCAACTTTTGAGAACTGCAGGTAGAGTGTTTGGAGACATGATCAAGCCATGCCATTAGTAGTTCAGCTGGCATATGAAAATGCCAACAAATATTGTCAAGACGCTATCAGACCTTGGAAATATAAAAGGGACCTTTCTGTATATATAAGACTATGCAAAGACATAAACGACGCCCTTTTTACAGGAAATGTAATCGCAGCAGGCATGAGAGGTGCTTCTCCTCAAAATTTTACAAGAAGGGCTCAACCTAAAAATTATTATAGTCAATCAGGTTATTCTAGAAAACAATATCCCCAAAGAAGGCAAGAGACAATAGAAATAAGACCAAGCTCATATCGTGCCCCAGGCCGCTGGCCAGGTGTAAAAAAGGAAACCATGGGCTAACAAATGCTGATCTAAAGCTGATATTGATAGTAACATTTTGTCTGGCAATCCAAAAAATGGGGACACGGGGCCCAATGCCCCGGGGCCCATAAATGTGTGAGGCATTAGAGGAGGAGTATCCTCAAACATTCATCCAGATGATTCCTCGACACAATCCCTCTTACCCATTGACTCCCTTGTCAGAGGAACAAAAGGAAGTGCAGGATTAGACCTCTGTTCCACTGCCTGAATAGTGGTAACACCAGAAATGGGGGTTCAACTGATTCCCACGGGAGTCAGGGGACCTCTTCCCTTAGGGACTGTAGGACTTATCCTCAGGAGAAGTTCTAAAAGCTTATCAGGTTTTCAAGTGACTCCAGGTGTAATAGACTCAGACTACCAAGGAGAAATTAATATTATGCTTAGCTCACCTCGAGGCATTAGCTTTGTTAACCAAGGTGATAGAATTGCTCAGCAGCTTCTCCTTCCCAGTTCACATGACTCATTTAAGAGTATGCCTCAAAATAGGAAGAATAGGGGATTTGGTTCCACTGGCTCGGGACCTATGGCTTGCTGGGTTCAGGATTGTTCACAGAGGCCTATGTGCAAAATAAAAATTCAAGGAATAGAGTTGGAGGGATTGATTGACACTGGGGCTGACTCTTCCATTATCAACATACGACAATGGCCCAAACACTGGCCTTTACAAAAAGCCTCAACCAGTTTGAGAAGCTTGGGATATTCTAATATCCCAGAACAAAGTGCAACAGTTTTAAAATGGGAGGATGATGAAGGGCATCAAGGAATATTTCAGCCTTATGTTTTGGCCAGTTTGCCAGTTGCCTTATGGGGAAGAGATATTTTACAACAAATGGGAGTACACCTCACAACCAAGCCCGCAGGTGTTAAAAAATAAAAATCTACAGGGTAATCCTAACCCTATTGAGCTTAAAGGAAAGCATCATCAAAAAGGTAAAGGATTTTTTTTTAGGGGCCACTGAGAAAACAATTTTGAAAATACCATGGCTTTCTGATAAACAAGTTTGGTCCCCCTATCTAGAGAGAAATTACAAGCGGCCCACCTACTAGTCAAAGAACAACTAGAAGAGGGCATATAGAACCTTCCACCTCTCCCCTGGAATTCCCCCATATTCATGATTAGGAAAAAATCAGGAAAATGGTTATTGTTACATGATCTTAGAGAAATCAATAAAACTATGCAAATTATGAGCCTTACCCAACCTGGACTCCCTAATCCTGTAGCTATTACAAAAAAATTTCATCTTATAACCCTTGATATAAAGGATTGTTTGTTTCTATTCCTTTACATCCTCTGGATGCCCCAGGTTTGCTTTTTCAGTTCCTTCTGTTAATAATAATGGACCTGATCAAAGATTTCAGTGGAAAGTTTTACCCCAGGGTATGGCTAATAGCCCCACTATGTGTCAAATCTATATAAATAAAGTTATTTAGCCTATCAAGAACAAATACTCAGAAATTATGTGCCTCCATTATATGGATGATGTTTTGCTTGCTCATCCTAATCAAGAAGTCTTATTCACCATATTTAGTGATATATCGGAAAACTTGAAACGATATGGACTAAACATTGCTGAAGTAAATGTTCAAACTAGATATCCAATATTATATCTAGGATTCCAAATTATGGATACTTTGATTAGGCCTCAAAAATTGTAATAAATAAGGAACATCTAGCTACTCTTAATGATTTTCAAAAATTGCTGGGAGACATTAATTGGCTTCGCCCTACACTAAGCCTCACTACTGGCCAATTAAAACCCTTATTTGATATCCTTCACGGGAACCCTGATCCATCTTCACCGCGAACATTAACTCCTGATGCTAGGGAAGCTTTAAAGTTGGTAGAAAAGGCCATTGAAGGATCCCATTGTGATAGAATTGATTTAACTCAACCACTGATATTGATCATTATTTCTTCACAATATACACCCACAAGAGTATTTTGGCAACAGGGGCCTTTATTATGGATACATTTGTCCATCTCTCCTAAAAGTACAATTGAGTCTTATACCTCCATGGTGGCTAAACTTATTCTTCAAGGACTTAAGACTTCTACTAAAATCTTTGGTATTCACTCCGCTACTATTATTACTCCCTATTCATCATCACAGGTTGAATATTTATGCTTTAATGATAATGATTGGACTATAGCTAGATGCTCTACTTCTGCAAATTTTGATAACCATCTTCCTAAGTCATTTATTCTATCTTTTTGTATCAATCATCCATTATATTTCCACAGGTAATAAAAAATCAACCTATTCCTAAGGCATTAAATATATTTACAGATGGGTCCTCTAACGGTACTTCTGCAGTAGTCACTCAAAAGAAAATATGATTCATATTACTGCCCATAAGTCAGCTCAGTTAGTTGAGCTAGAAGCTATTATTATAGCTCTTCAAAGTTTTAAAGAACAGCCCATAAATATTTTTTTCATACAGCCACTATATTGTACATGCTGTCCCTAAATTGGAGCTGGCAGGTCCAATAGCACCTCATACTCCAGCCTTTAAATTGTTTTTTTCAAATTCAAAACCTTCTATGGGAACGTAAAGAACCTTTGTTTATTGGACATATCAGAGCTCATACTAATTTGCCTGGTCCTCTCCATGAAGGTAATCAAAAGGCTGATGCCCTTACTCAAACAATCTTTATATTTTCAGTAGTCCAACAAGCTACCTTGTTCCATTCTCAATTCATGTTAATAGTACTACTTTACTACAAAGGTTCAAAATAACTAAAGATCAAGCTCGAACAATTGTAAAGGCTTGTCAATCTTGTGTGACACATTTGCCCAATCCACATTATGGGGTTAACCCAAGAGGATTAAAGCCCAATCATTTGTGGCAGATGGATGTCACTCATGAGCCAAGTTTTGGAAAATTGCGATTTATTCATGTGACCATAGATACATGCTCAGGCATGATTTTTGCTTCCTTACATGCTGGAGAAAAAGTTAAAGATGTTACATCTCATTGTTTATAAGCTTTTGCTGCACTAGGCATTCCCAAAAGGCTTAAAGCAGACAATGGCCCTGCATATATGTCCTAATCTTTCAAACAGTTTTGCGCAAAATTCAGTATACTTCATAAGACTGGCATTCCGTATAATCCTCAAAGCCAAGGCATAATTGAATGAGCTAATTGCACAGTCAAACTTTTGCTTTTGAAACAAAAAGAAGGAAATTGGACAAATCCTAAAGATAGATTAGCCATTGCCCTTTTTACTTTAAATTTTTTAACTTTGGATTCCAAAGGATATTCGGCTGGAGACAGACACTGGAATCCACATCAACAACATAAACCTTTGGTTTACTGGAAGGATGTTCTCTCAGGCACATGGAAGGGCCCAGACCCAGTATTAATTTGGGGGAGAGGATCTGTTTGTGTTTTTCCACAGCATGAAAGCTCGCCGATGTGGATACCATCAAGATTAATAAAACAGGTACCAAATCAAAAGGGCCAAGATGAAGTAGTTGTTGAAAGATTGCCTTAAAAGAGGTATCAATCCACGCACCTGCACAAGTTTGTCTCTTTTTCCGACAGAGGAACCTCATCTTTGCCTTTTCAGCTAAGAAATTTTAAAGCTGCATTCTTTTTTCTTTAATAAATTCACAACTTAAGTCTCATTCTTCCTGGCTGGGAGAAGAGGATTTCTCTTTAGTGTTCACACAATTGTGTTTTTCTTTTTTATATATGTCTTTATGTCTGTGCACTTGTCTAGATTTCATGTGAATGTGACTCACAAATATATGTCTTTATGTCTGTGCGTCTGTCCAGATTTTATGTTAATATGACGTCACAAATAACAAAAACTGAGTGCTCATAAAAATCATTCAAAAAAAAAAAAAGAATCCAAATAACTTTAATTCATTTAAGTTAAATATATTCAAATTGGGTAAACAATTAAAAAATGAAGGTACCTTCAAACTTAATTTATAAGTATCTCTAGGACTTCTCTTCAGCAAGGAATATGACTAATACTGTATAGCCTGATATTTTGGTATTTGACTTGGGATTGTTTATTTGTAATAAACTTTATTTGTTAAACAGCTGATTAATTTAAATTGTTTCAACAGGTATATTCATGGAAGGTTGCTGTGTATGCAGAGGCTCAAAAGTTCCAGCTAACAAATTATTTTTCTAAAATGCTCTTAGCTTTTCTTTAATCTATCTTAAATGTAATATTTTGTCAGCTACATACCCTCAGTTTTTCTTTAATCTGTTCTGAATGTGATATTTTGCCAGTTAATATTTGTGGGAGCTCAAGCAGCAATATGTGAGAGCAGAGATCAACTTTAGATACCTGAAGATCTAATAATTCTATTTTTTAGTTTACTCCTACTACTTGCTTCCTGACTCAGTGCTGGAATGGCACTGCCTTTCCTCTAATGATTGTTGCTTGAGTTTCTAGATACATCCCTATGCCAGTCTTAGCAGGCCCTGAAGATTTGCCAGTGGCATTGTCTAGACATAAAAGAGACAGCAGCTGCTGCTACAGCTGCAGGCATCGCAATCGCTACAAGCATCCCTGCTGCTCAAGCATCAAACAACTTCACCAGCAGTATGGCCTCTGCTCTGCATGCACGAGGCCTCCTAGATCAGCATGTTAGCAAATGGACTATAGGATGTTTGGGACATTATAGGGGACATATGCCTTGCGGGTACCCCTTTTCTTAACCTTGATAGGGCAGCTGATTTGTCTAGAGAACTCAGTGTGTTACTTAATGGAACTTGGGGCACCTGATTTGTCTAAAAGAACTTAGTACGTTATTTAATGGAACTTGGCTCGTCAGCACAAAGCTTGCCGCCTTAGAACCGAAGCATCTCCTCATGACCGAACAGCTGGTAGTCAATGACAAGAAAGTCTCATGTGGCCGACATATCAACCTAAGACAGGAGTCAAGGGCACAGCCTTGATTATCTGATGACGGGTTGTTGGGACTTTATGTCTGCCAAGGGGATGGGGCTCTGGTTGCTTACCACGCTTTTTGGAGGACCGGGGCTAAGCGAGGGGGTGTGGCTATGATGTAGCGTGAGAGTCCAAACCACCCTGCTGGTTGATTGGTTAGTTCTAGGCCTATATAAGTTCAATACCCTGTTCAATAAATTTGAGTTTTGAATCTGGTCCCCTACAAAACTCCCCGGGTGTGGCGTGTGTCCGTCAAGCAGGCGGGGGGAGGCGCCCGGCTATTTTTGCTCTTTAAGCCTATCTTCGCCAGGTAAGCTATGTTCCTTCTGCGGGCATAAAGAACCCCTTTTTGGGCCCAAAAAGGGGGGTAGCTTTAGACCTCGGCCCCATTAATAACTCAGCAGTTCCGGCAGGTTGGCGCCCAAGTGTGAGGCACAAAAATTATCGGTAGGCTTAACACGGTTAGAGATGCAGCATCTCTCTGGCAAAAATATCCTCTAATATGGGGCAAGCATTAATATTTAAAAAATCTCAAGACCCAGCCCTCGAGGCATGGCGGTGTATTTTAAGAAAGCAAGGTCTCCAAATTTCTGATACTCAAGCTGAAAAAATTTGGAGTTCATTAATATGGGCGGCTCCCTGGCTCCCAAAGGCTGATTTTAACTTGTGGAAAACGTGGCACCAAGCGGAACAAATTTTAAAAGAATGAGAAAATGAACACGGGGAAGTCCCGCCTCCGGGAGTTTATCCAGCTTTATCCACTCTAAAAGCATGCTCTCTCATGCAAACAGCAAAAGAATCTGCAGAGGCCACAGATCAGGCACCTCAAATCATTCGAATTGAGGTAACGGAGCAGGCCCTGAGGGAAAA
Organism: Tamias sibiricus; assembly: GCA_025594165.1. Lineage (NCBI taxonomy): Eukaryota > Metazoa > Chordata > Mammalia > Rodentia > Sciuridae > Tamias > Tamias sibiricus. The sequence continues at coordinate 53,613,366 of CM046660.1, forward strand.
TAAAATATGTAATCTTTCCCGGTCCGGAGAATTAAACAGCCCCTCCCGGTCCGCGGATTTAGAGAAGCCTAACCACTCCCTAGAAGTAGAGAAATCCCGCTCCAGGGAATTAGGAAAAACGAACAATAAAGAAATTACAGCCCGTCCCTTAGAGAGCTTTAACAAATTCCCTGAGGACAAAGGCCAGCGGCCACATGGCTCACCACCCTATGAGCGGGATCCGCCATTTTATGAGCCCGCCCCTGCCGGGCCTTCTGCTCCACCGCTTTACCAAGAGGCGCCAATTTCACAGCAGCTGCTAGCGCCCCCTGGTGGGCTTTCACCGGTAATGGCGTTTCCAGTTAATTTAAATCCGGGAGGAGACAGACCCCAGATTTGGTACCCCTGGGAGACTCAAGAATTAATTTTTTTAATTTAAAAGAATTTAAAAAAGCTGTGGCGGAAGATGGTCCAAACTCGCCATGGGCAAAATGTATTTTACAAAGCCTAGCCCATCACGCCTGCACGAATAAAGATTGGAAGGATTTAACCAAAGCCGTGCTTCCGGGACCTTTATTTATTAAATGGTGTGCATATTTTTCTGATGAATGCCATATGCAGGCTAAGAGGAACCAAGCTGCAAATCCTCCCATACCAATAACTTTTGGAAAGCTGGCAGGAACTAGTGACCAATATGCCACAGGCATTCAACAAGCAGCAATACCAGCCCCTTACTGAGAGCAGGTGCGAGCTTTAGGGCTGGCAGCATGGAAAAAGCTAGAGGAAGGCCCTACAGAGCCTCCTATAGCTGGAATCACTCAAAAAGCTAATGAGGATCTAGCCACATTTATTGAGAGAGTGGAAAAAAAGCCTTCAAAGGAAACTTCCACCTGGTACGATGAGGGACCAATTTGCAAAAATGCTAGTTTGGGAAGGGATGACCACAGATCACAAGCTGGCCTGTGCCAGGTTAAAGGATAGATCTATGGGGAGATGGATTATTGCCACCAAAGATGTGGGTTCAACAACTCACCAATCTCAAATATTGGCCGCTGCCCTTAATGCCCATACTGAGGTATTAGCAACAGTTTTAAATGGAAAAGGAGCCTGTTTTAAGTGTGGATGACAAGGCCATTTTAAAAAAGACTGCCCAATGGCCCTAGTCGGCCTCCAGAATGCTCCCCTGGCCAGGCTCAAAGTCCAGCTGCCCCTAGAACACTTTGTCCTAGGTGTAAAAGAGGATATCATTGGAAAAAAGATTATAGATCTAAATTTGATATTCAGGGGAAACCTTTAAACTCCTAAAGGGGCATCCTCCAGCCCCGTTACACCAAGGAGGTTCCCCTGCTCACAGTCCCCCTTAGGTTTATTGGACAGTTCCTATTGTTCCAGGGATTAGACCAAAGATAGATATTTATATATCGGGAAAGAAATTTCGTTGCCTAATTGATACTGGGGCAGATCGTACTATATACTAAGGAAAGAAGAGATTCCACCCCAATGGAAATTAATTCCAGGGCCCCAGTTACTCAGAGTAGGTGGAAACACTCATTCAGAAGAAACTAGAGATTGGCTTAGATGGAGAGACATAAATGGAAATCAAGGGGAAGTTCGTCCCCTTGTGGCCTTTGGATTAAACTCTAATTTATTAGGTCAAGACATCCTAGGAGAAGCTAAAGCGTACATTACTACAACCCATAGAGAGCTTCAAAATGATATATTAACTAAAGATACGGGGAGAAAAACTTCCAATCATCAAATAGGGTCTCACCCCCAATCCTAAGGGCCACTGCTCCCCAAGTTCCTGCCATTCAATGGCGAGATGGCCCCCCAATCTGGGTCGAGCAGTGGCCCCTTCCTACTGAAAAACTAAACCATTTGAGGGCAATTGTCCAAGAACAGTTAGCCCTAGGACACATTAGACCTTCTCTTAGCCCATGGAACAGTCCTGTTTTTGTTATACAAAAGGCCACAGGGAAATGGAGGATGTTACAAGACCTCCAAAAAATTAATGATAAGATGTTCATTGTTGGCACACCTCTGCGTGGCCTCCCCTGGATCCCTTCTATCTCAAGAGATTTAACCTTAATTGTTATTAATATTAAAGATTTTTATTTTTCAATACCTCTTCATCCAGATGATTATGAAAAGTTTGCATTCTCTATCCCCTCAGTTAAATTTCAGAAGCCAGATGAGCGATATGAATGGATAGTTCTCCCTCAATGTATGGCTAACAGCCCAGCTTTTTGTCAATATTATGTTTCATGTCTTCTGTCACCATTAATGAAAAAATCGCAGCTCACCCTATATGTTTATATGGATGACATCATCCTGAGAGCTGCTGATGTCCAGCAACTGGGCTCAGCTTACCTGACCCTTCGAAAGCTCTTAGAAAAAGGAGGATTACACATATCCAATGACAAGGTCCAAACCATTCCTCCCTTCAAAATATTGGGGACAAAACTTAGCCTAGACTCGGTTTGTCCTCTCAAACCTCAACTAGTCATTCAAAAATCTTATTCCTTGGCAGAGTTACAGAAGCTATTAGGAGAGCTAAACTGGTTAAGACCATGGCTTCATATCTCTACTGAGGATTTATTACCTCTCTTTGAGTTACTACGGGGAAAATCCCCCTCTGATGTGATTATACTAGAAGAAGGTCATCTGTCAATATTACAAAAAGTCCAAGATGCCCTCAATTCAGTCCAATTGGCTCGATACCAACCAAAGCAACCTCTATATCTGTGGATTTTCTCAGGTGCTAAGCTCCTTACAGCTGTTCTCACCCAGATGGGTAACCCCTTACAGTGGATACACTCCTCTGTGGGAGGAGCACCTCAAGTTTATTCCCAATTAGATCAATTAGCAGATCTTATAATAAAAGGGAGAGATACATCATTGAGGCATTATGGAAAAGACCCAGATATTTTAACAATTCATTACCATTTGTCAGACTTTGAGTGGATATGGAGAAACAACCCTAGAGTCTCCTATGCTTTAGAAGGATTTCTAGGAAAATTTGACTGTCATTACGGGTCAACCAAATGGACCTCTTCTTTTCCCAAACTGGAGTGGACTCCCCCCATCCTTTTTTCCATCAAGCCACTCCCCAAGGCAGTAAATGTCTTCACAGATGGAGGAAAAGAAGGGTCAGCAGTTGTAGTATTTCACCCATCCTCAGGCCAAAGGACACAATACTTTGAAGCAGTTACTGGTTCTGCTCAATTTAAAGAATTATATGCTATTGCATTAGCCTTGACCCATGTCCAAGAGCCTATGAATCTTTTCTCAGATAGTTTATATGTAATTAACCTATTACCTACTCTAAATGCCTCATATATAAAGATAGATAATAATCCTATAACCCCTCTGATGATTCAGGTTCGATCCCTATTAAAGGGGCATAATGAACCTGTTTTCCTCCAACATCTTAGGGGACGTCAAGGCTTATCTGGGCCCCTCTCTGAGGGAAATCAGGCCGCTGACCGTTTGGCCACCACAGGTGTATTAACAGTTACAGTCCCATATCAACAAGACCTTCAGTTAGCCCAAGGTCTTCATGACCTTACTCATTTAAATTGGAGAGGACTACATCATAAATTTCCTTTAGGTCCTATAAAAGATTTTAAAAAGATTGTAAGGACATGTAAGTCCTGTTTGCCCTTCTTACAGGTCCCACCTCTCCAGTCCCCTGGGGTAAATCCCAGAGGCCTACAGCCCAACGCTGTCTGGCAGACTGATGTAACCCATTATGTGCCATTTGGAAAATTAAAATATGTATTTATGTCCATAGATACTTATTCACATGCTTGTTGGGCCATGGCACACTCTGGAGAAAGGGCTAAACATGCTGAAAGTCACTTTTTACAATGCTTTGCTATTCTTGGATTGCCAAAACAGGTTAAAACCGATAATGGACCCTGTTTTGTGAGCAAATTATTAAAAAAGTTCTTCCATACTTGGCATATTAAGCATACCACAGGGATCCCATATAACCCAAAAGGACAAGCCATCATAAAGAGACATAATAAAAACCCTAAAGGACCAATTAATAAAACAAAATGGGGGAAGCAACCCCTATGACCAGTTAAAAACAGCTATGCTTACTTTAAATATTTTAAATTTTCCCAAACAGCAGCCTCTGTCTGCGTTTCAAAGACACTGGTCTAACCAAACGCCTTATGTAAAAGTTGAGGTCCGATGGAAAGACCATTAACTGGATTCTGGAGAGGTCCCGATCCGTTAATAAGTGCTGGCAGAGGTTTTGGATGTGTCTTCCCAATGGGAGAACAAAACCCTATATGGGTGCGTGCCAGAGATCTCAAATACTGCCAATCGGACCAAAATGACTACCCAGGAGCACAAGCTCTTGAGGAGTGATCCTTTCTTTTTTCCACAGAAATGAAAACACCGTGACAAATCTCCTGTCCTGCTGTGATTAAACTTCTCATCACATCCATTCCAAAATTCATCAAAAACACTATCTTGGACTCCTTCTTTGTCAGTATCTCAACCCTCTGCAATGAGAGAAGAGAGACTGTGCCATTCCTGTGACAATTATCTGGACTTTGTGCTGGATGGCTTCCTTTGGACTCTAAGAGTCCCATTCCTGTGACAATTGCTCGGACTTTATGCCAGAAGGCTTCCTTTAGACTGCTAAATGGATGGGCTTTCTCCCTTTGATAAAATCCCTGCTAAATGGATGGACTTTCTCCCTTTGGTGAAATCCCTGATTGTCATTGTCTTTGTGTTCACTTTTTGGCCCTATATAACTAACCAGAATGATACAGCTAGGTGGTCTGCTGTCATGCTGAGCTATAGCCCTATAGGCTTGGCCACGGTCCTTAACAAGATGCAGAGGTTTGCCATCTAGTCAAGCCTTCCCAAAGGTGACTGTCCTGTCCCGTGTTCTCCCCTTGGCCACTTGCTGGCTCTAGGTATGTCCACCTGAAGTGCTAGAGTGGTAGCCAATGATGGGTAAGATTTTTCCCAGAGAGGAGAAATCAACTTAACAGGCACACTCTCAAATGAGTTGGACACCCTACAAGAGATGGGACATCCCATTTTTAAATATAAAATGGAGAGGCCCCATTTTGAAAAAAATGAAAAAGGGGAATTGTTGGGACTTTACGTCTGCCAAGGGGATGGGGCTCTGGTTGCTTACCACGCCCTTTGGAGGACCGGGGCTAAGCGAGGGGGTGTGGCTATGATGTAGCGTGAGAGTTCGAACCACCCTGCTGGTTGATTGGTTAGTTCTAGGCCTATATAAGTTCAATACCCTGTTCAATAAATTTGAGTTTTGAATCTGGTCCCCTACAAAACTCCCCGGGTGTGGCGTGTGTCCGTCAAGCAGGCGGGGGGAGGCGCCCGGCTATTTTTGCTCTTTAAGCCTATCTTCACCAGGTAAGCTACATTCCTTCTGTGGGCAGAAAGAACCCCTTTTGGGGCCCAAAAAGGGGGGTAGCTTTAGACCTCGGCCCCATTAATAATCAGCAGTCCCGGCAACGGGTAAGAATGTTGGTTGCACATGTAGATGGCTAAAACATACACAGTTGATCCTGATGTGGTAAGGGCTCGATTGGATGGCTGGTAGTCAATGACGGGAAAGTATCATGTGGCCAACATATCAACCTAAGACAGGAGTCAAGGGCACAGCCTTGATTATCCCATGACAGGTAAGAATGCCGGTTGCACATGTGGACGCCTAAGACAGGCACAGTCGATCCTGATGTAGTGAGAGCTCACCCATCTATTTATCCCTCTTTTAAAACAAAAGGGAGGAAATGTAAGAGCCTTAATGAGGAGGTAGCTAAGATGGTGGTTGACTGAGAGCCAAAGAGGAGGCATTTAATTGTTTTCTCCTGACCTTATTGTAATCAACTAAGAATATTTCTGTGCCCGTGAACACTGTGTGACGCACCTGTAAGTTGAGCTTGTGACACGTGTATACTTGTTAAGGTGAAGAGTATTTAAGCAGGTAGGGTTGGAGTTGTGAGGGGGTTGTTGGAGTTGGAGAGAGAAGTCAGAAGAGAAAGCAGAATAAAGAACCTACTCATTTCCAGTCTGCGTCCGAATTCTTTCCTGCGGTATTTTTGCTGCAGGTGGCAAAAGCTACAGGCGGCAACATATTCCAACTCTTGTTAACCATGTTACCCGGTACAGAACATGTAGTTTTATACACATGTGTATTATCACACATGCGATGAATATAGTACATCCTTAAGAATTCTCTGATGTTGGAAGATAAAAAATTCCCTCACCAGAACACTACACACAAAACTTGGCTGAACTGAAAGTTCTCCTTATTGCAACCTCCATAACTCAACCAGTGTATACATAGAAACATGCACATGGATATGAGCAATTACCTGCACTTTGAATGACATGTATCCAACTATCAATGGCTTGTTTTCATATCTTTTAGTATATCCTCATGTATAGTATGTATTTGTAATCCATAGATTAATAAATTGTTAGTACATGATTAACATTAACTCTATTTTGAGTTCTCAAAGTATTTATGTGGATTGTTGTGCATTTTTCACATGTTCACTCTCAGGAATATTCATAATTCTTGATATACATATTCATTTCCACCTACTCAATCTAGCCACATTCAATATTGAATACTAACCCTAAAACTACTGTAACTATACCTAAGTTAAGATCATTGCATGTATGTTTGTGTGAGATATGATGTGAATTCAGACTTTCACTTTCATTGATTATCGGTATATTAGAATTTAAATTAGTATATATTTATCCTATGAGATATCCATTAATCCATGAGTTCAAAAAATATTTTCCTAACATTCACTATTTATCATTGTTTTTGTCAGGATACATATGTTCACAAATTTTTTCCTACTCACTTTGACATGAACATTTTTTGAATTACATGTAGTTTCAGTATCTATACTCCCATTTGGAGCAAAACCCAAAGACACACTCTATGTAATACTAGCCATAATGTTGCCATTGTCTCTCGTTTTCCTTCATGCATATCCTTTAAGATCAGATTTCACGTATATTTCCAAGTATAATATCAATCAACTGTGTTACATTCACATCCATTATAGTACATATTCATCATCAGATATATTCCTGTATCACCTAGTCATGAATTGGCATTGATCAAACACACAGTACAGCTCTCTGTATCCAAAAACATTCATTGACAGGTTTTTCAAATGTTTTCACATGTATGATGGTATAAATACTCATGTGACCTGATATACATATTCTTTTCATCACAGGAACCCTACTGACACAAAATTTGTTACTAAACCTGAACTTACTTTTATGCCAAAACCTAATTTTAAATAATAGCATGCATTCCTATGAACGAACGTGTATATGTTGACGAATCCATTCAAATATCAGTGGTATGGGTGCCAATATATTTCAGTCTTTAGAATATTACATATCAACCATACCCAATTTAAATAGATTCACCATCGTATAACTCACATGATATTGTTGTCTACCTCACAATTTATATATATCAATATTTATTTTCATACAAATATTCTCATTCACAGTCTTGTGAATATTATGTGCTGACATTCACATTCTGTATCTAACAGAAGCCTTATTTCAAAAGGAAATTGAAAACTAATCCTAGACTTACTCTTCTTTGGAAATCTACTTGGCAAAGCTGTATACGGTGTACTTGTCAGTGGATATTATCTTATACAATCAATTTTCAATGGTACACTTGCAGGTTTCATCCTATATTGATTGATAGGATACATAAGTGCTTCCCCAAATTAAAAAAAGTAAACTTTTCTTTTAATACATTGAATAAAACTTAAAAATTATTTAAATTTAATGTTGGATAATAAAAATTATCCAAATTGCCCACCTAATACCCTTCTATGTTTCACCCCTTACCAATTTTTATGTTTGCATGGAAAATTTTCACCAATACATTCTTACGAATGTTCATGCTTCACATTACCAACATTCATTAAGATTCACTCCTAACCAAATAGAAATATCATGTTCACCCTTACTCAACTCCATTACCTAAATCTAATTTCATATAAGAGCACGTGTAAGGTTGATATTGTAGTATAGGCCTTTAGGTGATCTAGGAGTGCTGTGAGGCTCAAAGGTAGAGGTCAGAATTTTCACTGAAGAATATTAAGTCAGCTGTGGAAGCCCTGAGAGGCATAAGGTCATCTTCTGGGACCAAAAAGATGGTTCACATGAGGGGATGTGTCTCAATCAATGTCTGTCTTCTCAACCCAGGGAAGATAAAGAAAACCAGGCCTATCTGGATACCTGCTCCAGTGTGTGTTGATTTAATTTGGTCCATTTCTGTAAAAGTCTTAGGAAGATAAGTGCAGCCTTTCTTTCAGGCATCCCTGATAAACAAGTGGCAAAAAAGAGTGGTTGCTAAGGAAGTGTCCTCATCTCCCTTACTTCAAGGAATTAAGCTCACTTCATTTCCTTGGTGATGGAACTTACTCAACTTGGAATCCATGTAGCTAGGCACACAGAGCCAACCACAGTCCCAGTCTGCTCAATTGTTTGGAGCCATAACAAACACAAAGCCATACTTTCTTAGCCACTACTGATGTGTGGATGGGCAAAAGCCACTAGAGCACTGATAAGGGGTCATTCCTAGATTGAAGTGACTAAATCCTCACTGGGTCATGAAAAGGTGGTGGGTTTGCCAAAGGAGACTAGAGCTGAGACAGGATAGGCAACTGCAGCTGATCATAGTGGAACCCAATACTCAGATGACACTTTAGTTTTAAGTAGACCCTCTCCAGGAAAGTGTGCCTGTGCATTTTTTTTTTTTGTGTGTGTGTGTGTGTATGAATTTGTTGTTTGGTCTCATATCCCCAGAGAGTATGTAGGAAAAACCACTTGTTTTGTTTTTCAAGGAGTGGAGAGTAGTCATTTTGCTGAAGGCTACTTACTCTTCATATGTAAATTTATCCCTCTTCATCTGTCATTCTAGTGTTAAGTAAAAAGAATGCATCCCTGGATGTGTCCTGTCTAGTTAAAACATTCCAGGCATTCATTCTGGAAAATTTATAAACTGCTGATTGGCTGGTGAATGGTGAACACCAATGATGTTTCTATGTTCCTATGTTCCCCTTGAAATTTGGCACTATCCAGAAGAAGATTTTGGTTCTGTCTAAAAGATGTGTGCCACCTCCAAGCTGTTTGGAATAGCCATTTATTATCTTGGTGAAGGGAATGCTGAAGGTCACTGTGAAATTCAGAAGTCCCTTGAAAAGGTCAAGATTGCCAAGGAGAACCCTGTGTGTTGAGATAGATATCCAAGAAGGTTGAGCTGTAGGACTTATTGACACATTCTTGGTCCTGTGGAAATGTCTGACCAGTGCTTTGTTCTTTTCCATTGCCCTATAACCTTGAATGTGAGGAAGATCTTTGCCTCAGGCCTCTCTTGGGTGAAGCCTCAGAAAAAGCAGTTTTGAAATAGAAATGAAGGGGCTGTATCTGTTGCTCAGTGGTAAAGCCTTTGCCCCCACCTCTGAGACATTGGCTTAGATAGTCAGTACCACATCAAAATATAGAAAGGTATTAGGATCCATCCACATATAAAAGTGTAATTAGAGGAACACTAGAATGGTCAAGGGAAGGGAGGGTAAGGGAGGGAGCAAGCGGGGAGGGAGGGAGGAAAAAAAAAAAGGTGGTTGAATGAGACGGATATCATTTTCCTTAATGCATGATTGAAGACCTGAATTGTACGAATATACTTTGTATACAGTTGTATGTAAAAAGATACTAAATATATGCACTATGAATTGTACATATTAAAAATTATAAAAATAAAAAAATAAAAAAAAAGTGTAATTACACCACACCCACCCCCAGTTTTGTCTCTCCATTACATCTGGTAAGGCTTCTGATTTTAAGAAGTGAGAACAGAGACCTTTGGGTAGATTGAAATTGTACTGGCCCTCAATTAGAAACAAAATAGGTGGCTGTGTCCTTTCTTGGCTCAAGGACACATAAAAACCCTACTAAGTGTGGACATTAGGCACCTGATTTTGGCATAAGAGCAGCATGAACTCCAGGCCATTTTAAATTATATCTTTTTCAGGAAGGGTGTCGAGACCACAATTACTTTAGGCAAATGAAGTTTATGGGAAGTTATACTGGCAACAATCCTTGTCTTCTCTAAGTAGGGACACCTCCTGCCAGATGTATAGGATGAGTGTCTACATGGAAGCAGAGGAATGGCCTTTGGGCAATGAGGGAGGGTTCTTGTTTGAATTGTGATAATTGGTGTAGTGGTTGGAAGAGAAGGCTCTGGTTGGATGCTGATGTGAATGTCAGCAGTGAACTGAGTCCTGGAGCTTCCCTGGTAGAAGTATGGCAGCGAATTTTGCTCGGATTTTAGGTACTCAACCATATGATTTGTTCTTGGGAACTTAGAGCTAATCCCAATGCCCAGTGTGGATTTCTCCACAACAGTAGAAATTTAGGCCAGGATCTCACAGCATTTTTCTCTGTAGTGATTGTCAGCCAAAGGTGAGAGCCCAGAACACACATACACCTCCCCTTTTAGACCCATTGGCCTGGTTGCATGTGACCTCTTGGCCCCTAATCAAGAATCCCTCACCATTAATCCAGTATTCTAGCTGAAAAAGATTCCTCACCACTTATTGGCCCCTGTCTCAAATCAGAAACCCACAGCACCACCTACCTCTTGCTTGAAATAGAGCTATAGTAATACCCTGAAATTTTTGACCTTCCTATGACCAGGAACTGCTGGGGCACCTGAGGAACTCCTGTTGCTCATTATGAATGAATCAGAGAAGGACTTCATTGAGCACACCTCATGAAAAAGCAGGAGAACAGAGATACCAGTGTGTTTTAGGCTGCTGCTGATGGGGCCTGGGGCAGACGATTTTAGGTATGTTACAAGAAATCTGTGCCCATGGCCACATGCATCTGGCATTTGCTTCTCAGCAGAATGTCACTGACATCATGCAGCCAGCAGGAATTTATATGTCAAGGGATCCTGTTGTGGGAAGTGGTTTGAGGTGATGCTCAGAATCACATTTCTTCTCTGTATTGGGCAAGTTGTCTTTAATTGCTGTCTGATGGGTGTTATCTACTGCAAATCGAAATTCACCACATGTGATATAACTGCCTTTAGCACTGTATCCCAGCAAACCTTCTTCTATTTTTTGGAAAAAAAAAAAAACCCAAATATCTGTACTTGATAGAGCAAGTACAGCCCAGAAAACTTGAGGATGACCCAAAGGCTTCACATTACACACAGGTAGACGTTCAGCCTTTGGTGGCCACATTCAAATTCAGCAAGAGGATTCAGCTCTGCTGCCTTATGAACAATGGAAAATGAGAAACAATGTCTTCCAGTTCACATAAATGGACATAGAGCTGTGATTGTTTCACTCCCAAAAGAGCCAAAGCTCCTCTAGGTAATATCAATTTCAAGTACACATAGCTTAATGCAGGTTGTCCAGAAACAATTAGGCCCTTAACCCTTTATGTGTGTGGCATGTTTGCCATCTAACCTACATTTAGAGTCTTGTCTGCTACATCCAAGAGTGTGAGATCCTGAGAATTTCCATTTCCAGATTTGCCATAGGATATCCTTTTTCTTCTCTCTCCAATTGTCTCTCATTTTTGGAGATGGCAATTTTATGTCATTGTTCACATTCCCATTTATAAGTATTTCAGTGTAGCATATGCTCGCATGTTCTCTATTAATTTCTATATAGTATGATTGGCATATTCAATCTCAAACCCAAACCCTAACCCTATTAAATAGTTACTATCTCTACTAACATATTTGGCAAAACTAAACCCAATATCAAAGAAATACAGTCAGATCCTATGAAAATTCATGTATGTTGTGACTTGCCTGTGTCTTTATCAATGGTATGTGTTATGAAACTAGTCACATTTTTTAAAATAATACTTATCGATGAATCCTCAAGTGTAGAAAAAGCTTAATATCCTGACTCTCATTAACCATGTTCCCCGGTACAGAACATGTAGTTTTATACACAAGTGTATTGTCACACATGGTATGAATATAGTACATCCTTAAGAGTACTCTGATGTTGGAAGATAAAAAATTCCTTCATCAGAACACTCCACACAAAACTTGGCTTAACTGAAAGAGCACCCCAAAGTGACCTCCATAACTCAACCACTATATACATAAAAACATGCACATAGAAATGAACACTTATCTGCACTTTGAATAATATGTATCCAACTATCAATGTCATTTTTTCGTATCTCTTAGTATATCCTCATGTATGGTATATATTTACAGTCCATAGATTAATAAATAGTTAATACATTAATCACATTATCTCTATTATGAGTCCTCAAAGTGAATTTATATGGATTGTTGTGCATTTTTCACATGTTCACTCTCAGGAATATTCATAATTCTTGATATACTTATTCATTTCCACCTACTCAATCTAGCCACATTCAATATTGAATACTAACCCTAATACTACCCCTGTAACTATACCTAAGTTAACATCATTGCATGTACATTCTTGTGAGATATGATGTCAATTCGGAGTTGGACTTTCATTGATCATGGGTATATTAGCATTTAAATTAGTATATATTTATCATATGAGATATCCATTCATCCATATGTTCAAAATTGTATTCCTAGGATTGACTATATATCATGTCCTTTGTCAGAATACACATGTTCACAAATTTTTTTCTACTCACTTTGACGTCAACATTCTTGAAATAACACATATTTTCAGTATTTATACTCCCTTTTGGAGAAAATCCCAAAGAAACACAGTATGTAGTACTAGCCATAATGTTGCCACTGACCCTCGTTTTCCTTCATGCATGTCCTTGAAGATCAGATTTCATGTATATTTCCAAGTACAATTTCAATCCATAGTATTACATTTGCATCCATTATAGTATGTATTCATCATCAGATATATTCAGGTATCATGTAGTCATCAATCGGCATTGATAGAACACACAGTATAGCTCTCTCTATCCAAAAGCATTCATTTATAAGTTTTTTCAAACGTTTTCACATGTGTGGTAATATAAATAATCAAGTGACCTGAAATACATGTTCTTTTCATCACAGGAACACTACTGACACAAAATTCGTTACTAACCCTGAACTTACATTCATGCCAAAACCTAATTTTAAATAACAGCATGTATTCCCATGAATGTATATGTATATGATGATGACTCTATTCAAATATCAATGGTATGGGTGTCAATATATTTTAGTCTTCAGATTATTACATATTCAGCCATTCCCAATTTGAAAATATTAATCATCATATAACTTGCATGATACTTTTCCTACCTCACAATTTATGTATATCAATATTTATTTTCATACAAATTTTCCCCTTCATATTCTTGTGAATATTCACTTGCTGACATTCACATTCTGTATCTAACAAAAGACTTATTTTAAAAGGAAATTAAAAACTAATTCTACACTCAGTCTTCTTTGGAAATGTATGTGGCAAAGTTGTTTACGGTGCACTTGTCAGTGGATGTTAAATTATACAATCAATTTTCAATGGTACACTTGCAGATGTCATCCTATATTGATTCATAGAATACATCCGTGCTTTTCCTAATTAAAAAATATTAAACTTTTTATTTAATACATTGAATATAACTTAAAAAATATTAAAATTTAATGTTGGATAATAAAAATTATTCAAATAACCCACCTAATGCCCTTTTATGTTTTACCATTTACAAATTTTCATGTTTCCACGGAAAATTTTCACTAATACATTCTTATGAATGTTCATGTTTCACAATACCAGCATTCTTCCTTGAGATTCACTACTAACCAAATAGAAATATCATGTTCATCCTTACTTCAACTCCATTACCTAAATTTAATTTCACATAAGAGCTTGAGTAGGGTGTATCTTGTAGTATAGGCCTGTAGGTGATGGAGGCCTGCCGTAGGGCTCAAAGGTAGAGGTCAGAATTTTCACTGAAGAATATTAAGGCAGCTGTGTAGGCCCTGAGAGGCAGAAGGTCATCTTTCAGGACCTAAAACATTGTGCACATATCGGGATATGTCTAAATCAAGCTCTGTCTTTTCAACACAGGGAAGATGGACAAAACTGGGCCTGCCTGGATACCTGCTCTCGGGTGCCTTAGTGTAAATTGGTCCATTTGTGAAAAAGTCTCAAAAGATTGGAGGATCCATCTCAGGGGACCCTTGGAAACAACTAGTAGGAGAGAGTGGTTGCCAAAAAAGTGACCTCATCTCCCTTACTTCAACGAAGTAAGCTCACCTCACTTCCTTGGTGATGGAACTCCCTCACTATGGACTCCAGGAACCTAGGCACACAGAGTCAGCCACAGTCCAAGTCTGCTCACTTGTTTTGAGACATAACAAGCACAGAGCCATTCTTTCTTGGCCACTACTGATGTGTGGATGGACAAAAGGCGCGAGTGCACTGAGGAGGGGCCATTCCTGAGAATGAAGGTCCTGGATTCTCACTGGGTCATGATGAAGGTGGTGGTTTGCCCAAGGAGACCAGAGCTGAGACAGGATAGGCAACTGTACTTGATTATAGGTGAACCCCTACTCGGATGACACTCTAGAACAAGGTAGGCCTTCCTCAGGAAAGTGTGACTGTGTGTGTGTGTGTGCATGTGTGTGTGTGTTTGAATTTGTGGTTTGGTCTCATATCTCCAGAGTGTATGTGGGGAAAACCTTTTGTTTCATTTTTCAGTGAGTGGAGAGTAGTGAGTCATTTTGCTGAAGGTTACTTACTGTTTGTATGTAGATTTACCCCTCTTCATCTGTCATTATAGGGACAAGTAAAAAGAATACATCCTTTGGTGTGTCCCGTTTAATGAAAACATTCCTAGTACTCATCCTGGCAAATGTATAGACTGCTGAATTGCTGGTAAATGAGGAACAACACCATGTTCCTAATTTCCTGCATTCCCCTTGAAATTTGGCACTGCCCAGGAGGGGCTCTTGGTTTTGTGTAAAAGATGTGTGCCAACTCCAAGCTGTGTGAAATGGCCATTTATTGGCTTGGTGAAGGGAATGCTGAAGGTCACTGTGAAACTCTGAGATCCCTTGGAAAGGTCAAGTTTGCCAAGGAAAACCCTGCTTGTTCAGATAAATATCCAAGAAGGATGAGAAGTAGGACTAATTGACACAGACTTCATTCTGTGGAAAAATCTGACCAGGGCTTTGTTCTTTCCCATTGTCGTATAACCCTGTATATGAGGAAGTTCTTTGCTTCAGGCATCTCTTGGGTGAAGCCTCAGCAAAAGGAGTTTTGAAATGGAAATGCAGGGGCTGTATCTGTTGCTCAGTGGTAAAGTGTTTGCCCCCACCTCTGTGACACTGGCAGTAC
Source organism: Tamias sibiricus (assembly GCA_025594165.1). NCBI lineage: Eukaryota > Metazoa > Chordata > Mammalia > Rodentia > Sciuridae > Tamias > Tamias sibiricus. The sequence goes on from CM046660.1 coordinate 53,628,725, forward strand.
CACATCAAAATACAGAGAGGTATTAGGGTACATCAACATCTAAAAGTGTAATTATACCCCACACCCATATTTTGTCTCTCAATTGTATCTGGTAAATATCCTGATTTCAAGAAGTGAGAACAGAGACTCTTTTGGTAGAATGAGATTGTGCTGGCCCTCAAGTAGCAACAAAATAGGTGGCCGTGTTCTTTCTTGGCTCAAATACACATAAAAACCCTACCAAATGTGTACACAAAGACCCTGATTTGGGCATAAGAGCAGCATAAACTCCAGGCCATTTTAAATCCCCTCCTTTTCAGGAAGGGTGTCAAGCCCACCATGACTTCATTCAATTGAAGTTCATGGGAAGTTACATTGGTCACAATCCTGGACTTTTCTAAGTATGGACACCTCTTACCAGATGTTTGGGATGAGTGTCTACATGGAAGAAGAGCAGTGGCCTTTGGGCCATGAGGGAGGGTTCTTGTTTGAATTGTGATTATTGGTGTGGTGGTTGGAAGAGAAGGCTCTGGTTGGATGCTGGTGTGAATGTCAGCAGTGAACTAAGTTCTTGAGCTTCACCAATAGAAGTATGGCAGTGAATTCTGCTTGTATTTTAGGTACTCAAGCACCAGAGTTGTCCTTGGGAACTCAGTGCTAATCCTAGTGCCCAGTTTGGATTTCTCCAAAACACAAGGAATTTTGGCCAGGATCTCACAGCATTTTTCTACGTAGAAATTGTCAGCCAAGGGTGAGAGCCTGGAACACTCACACACCTCCCCTTTCAGATTTATTGGCAGGGTTGCATGTGACCTCTTGGCCCCTATTCAGGAAACTCTCCCATCATTATTCCTGTGTTCCAGCTGAAAAAGATTCCTCACTACTTATTGTCCTCTGTCTCAATCAGAAGCACACAGTGCTACCTCCCACATGCTTCAAATTGAGCTTTATTAATTCCCTGAAATTTTTGACCTTCCCCTGGCCAGGAACATCTGGAGCACCTGAGGAACAACTGTTGCTCATCATGACTGAATCAGAGAAGGACTTCATTGAGAACAACTCATGAAAAAGCAGGATAATAGAGTTACCAGTGTGTTTGAGCCTGCTGATGATGGGGCCTGGGCAGAGGAGTATAGATATTTGTCAAGAAATCTGTTCCATGGCCACATGCATCTAGCATTTGCTTCCAAGCTGAATGCCACTGACATCATGCAGCCAGCAGGCATTTATATGTCAAGGCATCCTGTTGTGGGGAGTGGTTCAATGCAATGCTCAGAATCAGATTTCACCTCTATATTGGGCAAGGTGTCTGAGAATGCTGTGAGATAGGTATTATCTATTGCAGACCAAAATTCACCACTTGTGATATAACTGCCTCCAGCACTGTGTACCAGTGGACCTTGTTATTTATTTATTTATTTTTAACAAATAACAAAATCCCTGTACTGGAGCAAATACAGCCCAGAAAACTTGAGGATTACCCAAAGGCTTTATATTGCACACAGGCAGACGTTCAACCCTGGGTGGCCACATTCACCTTCAGGAAGATGATTCAGTCACATTTTTTCTATTCTGAGTCCTCAAAGTGCATTTATGTGGATTGTCGTGCATTTTTCACATGTTAACTTTCAGGAATATTCATAATTCTTGATATACATATTCATTTCCTCATACTCAATCTAGCCCGATTCCATATTGAATATTTACCCTATAACTACCCCTGTAACTATACCTAAGTTAACATCATTGTGTGTACATTCGTGTGAGATATGATGTGTATTCAGACTTGCACTTTCATTTATTGTGGGTATATTAGCATTTACATTAGTATATATTTATCATATGAGATATCCATTTATCCGTAAGTTCACAAAATGTATTCCTAGGATTCACAATACATCATTTCCTGTTTCATCATACATATGTTCGCACATTTTTGCCTACTCGCTTTGACATGAACATTCTTTGAATTACACGTAGTTTCCAGTATCTCTACTCCCATTCAGAGAAAAACCCCAAAACAAACTGTATGTAATACTAGTCCTTATGTTGCCATTGCCCCTCGTTTTCCTTCATGCATGTCCTTGAAGATCAGATTCCATTTATATTTTAAGGTATAATTTCAATCTACCCAATTACATTCACATCCATTATAGAACGTATTCGGTGTCAGATATATTCTTTTACCATCTAGTCATAAATTGGCATCGATAGAGCACACAGTACAGCTCTCTCATTCCAAAAACATTCATTTATAGGATTTTCAAACGTTTTCACATATATGGTTGTATAAAAACTCATGTGACCTGATATACATATTTTTTTCATCACAGGAACCCTACTGACACAAAATTTGTTACTAACCCTGATCTTATGTTCATGCCAAAACCTAATTTTTAATAACAGCATGTGTTCCTATGAATGTACGTGTATAGATTGATGAATCCATTCAAGTATCAATGGTATGGATGCTAATATATTTTAGTCTTCAGAATATTACATATTCAGCCATCCCCAATTTGAAAAGATTCATCATTATGTAACTTGCATGATGCTTTTTCCTACCTTACTATTTACATATATATAGATTTTTATTTTCATATAAATTTTCCCATTCATATTCTTGTGAATATTCACATGCTGACATTCACATTCTGTATCTAACAGAAGCCTTATTTCAAAAGGAAATTAAAAACTAATCCTAGACTCACTCTTCTTTGAAAATCTACTTGGCAAAGCTGTATATGGTGCACTTGTCAGTGGATGTTGACTTATACATTCAATTTTCAATGGTACACTCACAGATGTCATCCTATATTGATTGATAGGATACATCCGTGCTTCCCCTAACTAAAAAATATTAAACTTTTAATTTAATACATTGAATAAAACTTAAAAATTATTAAAATTTAATGTTGGATAATAAAAGTTATCCAAATTAACCACCTAATGCCCTTCTAAGTTTCACCCTTTATAAATTGTTATGTTTCCATGGAAAATTTTCACCAATATATTCTTATGAATGTTCATGTTTCACAATACCAGCATTCTTCCTCTAGATTCACTACTAACAAAAATAGAAATATCATGTTCATCCTTACTTTAACTCCATTACCTAAATCTAATTACACATAAGCCTGAGTAGGGTGTTCTTGTAGTACAGGCCTGTAGAGAATTCAGGCCTGCTGTGAGGCTCAAAGGTAGAGGTCAGAAATTTCACTGAAGAATATTAAGGCAGCTGTGTAGGCCCTGAGAGGCATAAGTTCATCTTCCGGGACCAAAAACATGGTGCTCCCAGGTGCGTCGGTATATCTTGGTCCATTTGTGGAAAAGTCTCAGGAAGATGGGTGCAGCCTCCATCTCAGGGGACCCTTGGAAACAACTGACAGGAGAAAGTGGTTGCCAAAATCATGACCTCATCTTCCTTACTTCAAGGGAAGTAAGCTCACCTCACATCCTTGGTGAAGGAACTCCCTCAACTTGGACTCCAGGTACATAGGCACATAGAACCAGCCAAAGTCCCAGTCTGATCACTTGTTTGGAGCCATAACAAGCTCAGAGCAATACTTTCTTGGCCACTACCAGTGTGTGTATGGACAAAAGCCACAAGTGCACTGAAAAGAGGCCATTCCTAAGAATAAAGATCCTGGATTACTGGGTCATGACAAAGGTGATGGGTTTGCCCAGGTAGACCAGAGCTGAGACAGGATAGGCAACTGCACTTGATCATAGGTGAACCCACAAATCAGATGACACTCTTGATCGAGGTACACCCTCTCCAGGAAAGTGTGACTCTGTGTGTGTGTCTGTGTGTGTGCGTGCGCGCATGCACGCGTGTGCTTTTATTTGAATATTTGGTTTGGTCTTATATCCCAAGAGAGTATGTGGGAAAAACTATTTGTTCCCATTTTCAACGAGTGGAGAGTAGTGAGTCATTTGCTAAAGGCTACTTACTCTTTGTTTTTAGATTTATCCTTCTTCATCTGTCCTTCCAGGGACAAGTAAAAAGAATACATCCCTTGATGTGTCCTGTCTATTGAAAACATTCCCAGCACGCATCCTTACAAATTTATAGACTGCTGAATGGGGAACACCAACCATGTTCCTTAGCTCCTGTGTTCCCCTTGAAATTTGGAACTGCCCTGTTGGGGCTTTTGGTATTGTGTAAAAGATGTGTGCCACCTCCAAGCTGTGTTCAATGGCCATTTATTGGCTTGGTGAAGGGAATGCTGAATGTCACTGTGAAACTCAGAAATCCCTTGGAAATGTCTAGTTTGCCAGGGAGAACCCTGCTTGTTGAGATAGATATCTGAAGGAGCCCTAATTGGGAAGGGCTGTTGTAGCTAGCTGGAAGCCATGGGTTCCACCTGATATGTATGTGACGCACCTGTAGGCACCCGCAAACCTGAAGGTATATAACCAGGTGAAAGCGGTCCGAGTTAGGAGAACGGAGAATTCAGTCAGCCGGGCAGTCACTCGGTCCGGTCAGAAGAATCAGAGCGGCCAGAACATAGGCAGAGCGGTTACAGAAGAGAAACCAGATAGAAGAAGTAATGACTGGTCAGAGTTAGGCCGAGACTCCTGAGGAAGACAGAAGACAGAAGAAAGAAGTAGGAAGAAAGAAGAGAGAAGAAAGAAGCTCTAATCTTACTCTACAAGAAGAAAAGCTCGCTTTAATCTTTCTCTCTAAAAAATCTTTCTTTCCCTCTCTCTAAGCTCTAAGAAAGTAGAAGTAAAAGTAGCAAAAGCTATACTCTGCCTCCGAGAATTTTCCTCCCGTGGCGGCGCCGTGGCTGGCCGTGACAGGCAGCTTACAAATGGTGGTCCGTCCGGGGCTCGGCAGGCAGAGAAGAAAAGCTAAGAAATAAACAAGAGAGCATAGCCTCTGACTCAGTTGAGGCCAGTTAAGAATTAAGCTGAAGCAGAGTAGCCAGCGAAAAGCCGAAGCGAGCCGGCCAAAAGCCGAAGCAGAGTAGCTGGCCAAAAGAGAAAAAGCCTTGAGCTTTAGTATAAAGAAAAAAGCCATGAGCTTAAAAGAAAATAGAGAATTAAATAGCATGGTAAAAACCATGCAGGAAAAAAAAAAAAAAAGCCATTGAGCTTTGGCAAGAAAGCCATAAAGAAAAATAAAGAAGAGGAGAAAAAAAAAAAAAAAAAGTCAAAGCCGCTTATGCAATTGTGCTTAACTAGGTGCGTTAGCTGCTCCTCAGCATTAGGCTTCCTTAAAGCCACAGCACCTTCTCAAAAAGGGCTCAAATATCCACCCTTTCAAAAATAAAAGGTGAAAAGCTAGGTAGGGACAAGAAAATAAAAGAAAATAGAGAAAATAAAATAGAGAAAATAGAACAAAAGCACCTTTTTAAACTAAAGGGAAGGAATATGAAGGAGCCCTAATTGGGAAGGGCTGTTGTAGCTAGCTGGAAGCCATGGGTTCCACCTGATATGTATGTGACGCACCTGTAGGCACCCGCAAACCTGAAGGTATATAACCGGGTGAAAGCGGTCCGAGTTAGGAGAATGGAGAATTCAGTCAGCCGGGCAGTCACTCGGTCGGCTCAGAAGAATCAGAGCGGCCAGAACATAGGCAGAGCGGTTACAGAAGAGAAACCAGATAGAAGACAGAAGAGAAACCAGATAGAAGAAGTAATGACTGGTCAGAGTTAGGCCGAGACTCCTGAGGAAGACAGAAGACAGAAGAAAGAAGTAGGAAGAAAGAAGAGAGAAGAAAGAAGCTCTAATCTTTCTCTAAGCTAAGCTCTATCTTTCTTTACTCTACTCTAAGCTAAGACAAGAAGAAAAGCTCGCTTTAATCTTTCTCTCTAAAAATCTTTCTTTCCCTCTCTCTAAGCTCTAAGAAAGTAGAAGTAAAAGTAGTAAAAGCTTAACTCTGCCTCCGAGAGTTTTTCCTCCCGGGTTACGGTACCAGGCAGCTTACAGATATCCAAGAAGGATGAGTGGTAGGACTAATTGACACAGTCTTTGTCCTGTGGAAAAATATGACCAGGGCTTTGTTCTTTCCCATTGTCCTATAACCTTGAATGTGAGGAAGTTCTTTGCCTCAGGACTCTCTTATGTGAAGCCTCAGAAAAAGCAGTTTTTAAATGGAAATGAAGGGGCTGTATCTGTTGTTCAGTGGTAAAACCTTTGCTCCCCCACCTCTGAGACACTGGCTTAGATAGTCAGTACTACATCAAAATACAGAAAGGTATTTGGGTCCATCCACATCTAAAAGTGCATTTACTACCCCCACCCATTATATCTCTCCATTACATGTGGTGAGGCTCCTGATATTCAAGAAGTGAGAACAGAGACCCTTTGGGTAGAATGAGATTGTGCTGGCCCTCAAGTAGCAACAAAATAGGTGGCTGTGTCCATTCTTGGTTGAAAGACACATAGAAACCCTACCAAATATGGACATTAGGCCCCTGATTTGGGCAGAAGTACACATGAACTCCAGGCCATTTTAAATTCCCTCCTTTTCAGGAAGAGTGTCAAGCCCACCATGACTTTAGGCACATGAAGTTTATGGGAAGTTACATTGTCCACAATACTGGTCTTCTTAAGTAGGGACAACTCCTGCCAGATATAGGATGAGTGTCTACATGGAAGCTGAAGAATGGCCTTTGGGCCATGAGGGAGGGTTGTTTTTTTTGTTTCTTTCTTTCTTTCTTTCTTTCTTTTTTTTTTTTTTTTTTGAATTGTGATAATTGGTGTGGTGGTTGAAAGAGAAGGCTCTTGTTGGATGCTGATGTGAATGTCAGCAGTGAACTATGTTCTGGAGCTTTACTGATAGAAGTATGGCAGTGAATTGTGCTCGGATTTTAGGTAGTCAAGCACCAGAGTTGTGCTTGGGAACTTAGAGATAATCTGAGTGCCCAGTGTGGATTTCTCCACAACACCAGGAATTTTGGCCAGAATGTTACAGCATTTTTTTTTGTAGAGATTGTCAGCCAAAGGTGAGAGCTTGCAACACACACACACACCACCTCTCTTTTTAGTCCCTATGGCTCAGCTTCATATGGCCTCTTGGCCCCTATATGAAAGCCCTCTCTGCATTAGTCCACTGTTCTGGCTGAAAATATTCATATTTTTGTGATTATTCACATGCTGACATTCACATTTTGTATCTAACAAAAGCCTTATTTCAAATGGAAATTCAAATCTAATCCTATCCTCACTCTTGTTTGGAAATCTACTTGGCAAAGCAGTATACGGTGTACTTGTCAGTGGATGTTGAGTTATACATTAAATTTTCTTTTTTTTTTCAAATTTATTTTTTATTTTAAGTTGTTAGAAATGACAGCAGAATGTATTAAATTTCTTATTATACTTGTAGAGTACATTTTACATACCTCTGGTTGTATACAAAGTATATTCACACCATTCGTGACTTCATACATGCACTTAGGGTAATGATATCCATCTCATTCTACCATCTTTTTTTTTTCTTGACCCTTTTGCCCCCTCCTTTCCCCTCCCTTTACATTGGCCATTCTCTGTTCCTCTAATCCTCCTATGCTCCCCATCCCATCCCGACTGTGAATGGGCCTTTGTATATCAGAGAAAATATTTGGGATTTGGCTTTTTGGGATTGGCTAACTTCACTTAGCATTATATTCTCTAAATCCGTCCATTTACCTGCAAATGCCATGACTTTATTCTCTCTTATTGCTTCATTGTGTGTATATACCACATTTTCTTTATCTATTCATCTACTGAAGGGCATCTGGGTTGGTTCCACAGTTTAGCTATTGTGAATTGTGCTGCTATAAACATTGATGTGGCTGTGTCCCTGTAGTTTGCTGTTTTTAAAATCTTTGGGTAAAGACCAAGGAGTGGGATAGCTGGGTCATAAGGTGAATCCATTCCATGTTTTCCAAGGTATCTCCATATTCCTTTCCATATTGGCTGCACCATTTTGCAGTCCCACCAACAATGTATGAGTGTGCCTTTTCCTCCACATCCTCACCAACATTTATTGTTGTTTGTGTTCTTAATAGCTGCCATTCTGATGGGTGTGAGATGAAATCTTAGAGTGGTTTTGATTTGCATTTCTCTAATTGCCAGAGATGTTAAACATTTTTTCATGTATTTGTTGATTGATTGTATATCTTCTTCAGAGACGTTTCTGTTCAGTTCCTTGGCCCATTTGTTGATTGGGTTATTTGGGTTTTTCTCTGGTGTTAAGATTTTTGAGTTCTTTATATATTCTAGATATTACTGCTCTATCTGACGTGCATGTGGTAAAAATTTGTTCCCAATTAGTAGGCTCTCTATTCACCTCACCGATTATTCTTTTGCTGAGAAGAAGCTTTGTAATTTAAATCTATCCCATTTATTGATTCTTGATATTAATTCTTGTGCTACAGGATTCTTATTAAGGAACTTGGGGCCTAATAATCCAACATGTTGGAGACTTTTTCTTTTATTAGGTGTAGTGTCTCTGGCCTAATTCCTAGATCCTTGATCCACTTTGAGTTGAATTTTGTGCATGGTGAGAGATAGAGGTTTAATTTAATTTTGTTGCATATGGATTTCCAGTTTTCCCAGCACCATTTGTTGAAGAGGCTATCTTTTCTCCAATGTACATTTTGGGTGCCTTTGCCTAATATAAGATAACTGAAATTATATGTGTTAGTCTTGGTGTCCTCTATTCTGTACCATTGGTCTACCAGCCTATTTTGGTGCCATTACCATGCTGTTTTTGTTACTATTGCTCTGTAGCATAATTTAATGTCTGGTATAGTGATGCCACCTGCTTTACTCCTCTTGCTAAGGATTGCTTTAGCTATTCTGGGACTCTTATTTTTCCAGATGAATTTTATGACTGCTTTTTCTATTTCTATGAGGAATGTCATTGGGATTTTGATTGGCATTGCATTAAATCTGTATAGTGCTTTTGGTAGTATGGTCATTTTGACAACGTTAGTTCTGCCTATCCAAGAACAGGGTAGATCTTTCCATCTTCTAAGGTCTTCTGTAATTTCTTTCTTTAGTGTTCTGTAGTTTTTATTATAGAGGTCTTTTACATCTTTGCTTAAGTTGATTCCCAAGTACTTTATTTATTTATTTTTTTGATGCTGTTGTAAACGAGGTAGTTTTCCTCATTTCCCTTTCAGAGGATTTGTCACTGATATATAAAAATGCCTTAGATTAATGGGTGTTGATTTTGTATCCTGCTACTTTGCTGAATTCATTTATGGGTTCTAGAAGTTTTCTGGTGGAATTTTTTTGGGTCTTCTGGGTATAAAATTATATTGTTAACAAATAATGACAATTTGAGTTCTACTTTACCTATCTGTATCTCTTTAATATCTTTCACCTGTCTTATTGCTCTGGCCAGCATTTCAATTACTCTGTTGAATAGAAGTGGTAAAAGAGGGCATCCGTGTCTTGTTCAAGTTTTTAGAGGGAATACTTTCAAATTTTCTCCATTTAGCATAATGTTGGCCTGGGGATTAGCATATATAGCTTTTATGACATTGAGATATGTTCCTGTTGTCCCTAGTTTTTCTAGTGTTTTGAACATGAAGGGGTGCTGTATTTTGTCAAATTATTTTTCTCCATCTATTGAGTTAATCATTTGGTTCTTATCTTTGAGTCTATTGATGTGATGAATTACATTTATTGATTTCCATATGTTGAACCATCCTTGCATCCCTGTAATGAACCCCACTTGATTATTGTGTATTATATTTTTGATATGTTTTTGTATTCATTTTGCCAGAATTTAATTGAGATTTTTGCATATATGTTCATTAAAGATATGGGCCTGAAGTTTTCTTTTTTGATGTGTTTGCCTGGTTTGGGGATCAGGGTGATATTGGCCTTATAGAATGAGTTTGGAAGTGCTCCCTCTTTTTCTATTTTCTGAAATAAATTGAATAGTATTGGTATCAGTTCTTCTTTGAAGGTATTGTAGAACTTGGCTGTGTATTCATCTGGTCCTGAGCTTTCTTGATTTTTCTAGGCTTCTGATGGTATGTTCTACTTCATCACATGAAATTGGTCTGTTCAAGTTATGTATATCATCCTGCTTAAGTTTGGGCAGATCATAAGACTCTAGAAATTTGTTGATGCTTTCATTGTTTTGTATTTTGTTGGAGTACAAGTTTTCAAAATAATTTCGAATTATTTCCTGTATTTCCGTAGTGTTTGTTGTGATATTTCCTTTTTCATCGCATATGTTAGTAATCTGAGTTTTCTCTCTCCTTCTCTTTGTTAGCCTGCCTAAGGGTAGTCAATTTTATTTATTTTTCCAAAGAACCAACTTTTTGTTTTGTCAATTTTTTAAATTGTTTCTTTTGTTTCAATTTCTTTAATTGCAGCTCTGATTTTAATTATTTCCTGTCTTCTACCACTTTTGGTGTTGTATTGCTCTTTCTTTTCTAGAGCTTTGAGATGTAATTTTACATTTATTTGTTGACTTTATCTTCTTTTGAGGAATGAACTCAATGCAATGAACTTTCCTCTTAGAACTGCCTTCATAGTGTCCCAGAAATTTTGATATGTTGTGTCTGTGTTCTCATTCACCTCTAAGAATTTTTTTAATCTCTTCTTTGATGTCACCTGCAACCCATTGTTCATTCAGTAGCATATTATTTAGTCTCCAGGTGTTGGAGTAGCTTTTATTTCTTATTTTATCATTAATTTTAAATTTCATTCCTTTATGGTCTGATAGAATGCAGGGTAGTATCCCTATTTTTTTATATTTGCTCAGAGTTGTTTTGTGGCCTAGAATATGGACTATTTTAGAGAAGTTTCCATGTGCTGCTGAGAAGAAAGTGTATTCACTTGTTGAAGAATGAGATATTCTATATAAGTCAGTTAAGTCTAAATTGTTTATTGTATTTTTGAGTTGTATAGTTTCTTTGTTCAGCTTTTGTTTGGAAGATCTATCCAGTGGTGAAAGTGGTGTGTTAAAGTTACCCAGAATTATTGTGTTGTGGTCAATTTGATGTTTTGTGTATTCCCAGCCATTTTTGTTTATTTTTGGTATTTACCTTGACATGGTTTCTCTTCTGATTTTTTTTCCTTTAGTGTGATACCTCCCTCTGTTGATTTTCATAATTATTTTTCTTTTTCTCTTCATGGAATATTTTGCCGAGAGTTTGTTTGATGAACATGGATGCTCCATTGTTTGGGGCATATATATTTATACATTCTAAGTCTTGTTGGAGTATGGTTCCCTTGAGCAGTATATAGTGTCTTTCTTTATCCATTTTGATTGACTTGAGCTTGAAGTCTACTTCATTTGATATGAGGATGGAAACCCCTGCTTGTTTCCTCTGTCCATATGAGTGGGAGGATTATTCCCAACCTTTCACTTTCAGCCCATGGATGTCTTTTCCTATGAGATGAGTCTCTTGGAGGCAGGATATTGTTGGGTCTGTTTTTTTGATCCAGTCTGCTAGTCTATGTCTTTTGATTGGTGAGTTTAGGCCATTAACATTCAGAGTTATTATTGAGATGTTTTGTGTATTCCCAGCCATTTTTGTTTATTTTTGGTATTTACCTTGACATGGTTTCTCTTCTGATTTTTTTTCCTTTAGTGTAATACCTCCCTCTGTTGATTTTCATAATTATTTTTCTTTTTCTCTTCATGGAATAGTTTGCCGAGGATGTTCTGTAGTGCTGGTTTTCTACTTGTAATTTCTTATAACTTTTGTTTATCATGGAAGGTTTTTATTTTATTCTCAAATCTAAAGCTTAATTTGGCTGGGTATAAGATTCTTGGTTGGCATCCTTTTTCCTTCAGAGCTTGGAATATGTTGTTCCATGATCTCCTAGCTTTGAGTGTTTGAGTTGAAAAATCTGGTGTGATACGAATTGGTCTCCCCCTATATGTGATCTGATTCCTCTCTTTTTCGGCCTTTAAAATTCTATCTGTGTTCTGTATGCTAGGCATTTTCATTATAATGTGTCTTTGTGTAGATCTGTTGTAATTTTGTACATTTGGTGTCCTATAAGCCTCTTGTATTTGGTTTTCCAATTCATTCTTCCATGCTTGGGAAATTTTCTGATATTATATCATTGAAGAGGTTGTGTATTCCTTTGGTTTGAAACTCTGTGCCTTCCTGTATACCAATGACTCTTAGATTTGGTCTTTTGATGCTGTCCCATACTTCTTGGATGTTCTGTTTATGGTTTTCTACTATCTGCATTGTGTGGTCAACTTTATTTTCAAGATTATATACTTTGTCTTTATTGTCTGAAGTTCTTTCTTCCAATTGATCTAGTCTTTTCGAGATGCCTCCAATTGTGTTTTTTATTTGGTTGCTTCCTTCACTTAAAGGATTTCTGACTGGTTTTTCTACCCAGAGTTTCTATTTCTTTTTTGAAGTAATCTTTTGCTATCTGTATTTGCTCTCTTATATCTTTGTTGTGGTGGTCAATTTTTGCCTGTATTTGTTCATTTAGGTCATTCTTTGAATCACAGATCATTTTAATTATGAACCTTTTGAAGTCCTTCTCGGACATTTCATCAACTTCGCTGAACATGGGTTCTATTATTGTAGAATCCTGGTTCGTTTGGGGTATTTTTCTCCCTTGTTTTTTCGTGTTGTCTATTTGTCTTACTTTTCTGCAGTGTAGATCTGAGTTATTACAGTTTCTTCCCTGTATTCTTATAATGGCCTTGCAGGTTGTCTGTACCTCCACTTAGAGTTGGACTATCAGAACCTGCTGCCGATCCTCAAAGTATGGTACCTGTGTTTGAATATGTGGGTTTGTCTAATATCCCCAAAGACTATGTAGGGAAAATTATTTGTTTTGGTTTTCAATGAGTGGAGAGTAGTGAGTCGTTTTGCTGAAAGGTACTTAATATTTGTATGTAGATTTATCCCTCTTTATCTGTCATTCTAGGGACAAGTAAACAAATGCATCCCTGGATGTGTCCTGTCTACTGTAAACATTCCCAGCACTCATCCTGGCAAATTTATAGACAACTGATTGGCTGGCTAATGAGGAACACCAATGATGTTCCTAAGTTCCTGTGTTCCCCTTAAAATTGGCACTGCCCAGAAGTGCCTTTTGGTTTTGTGTAAAAGATGTGTGCCACCTCCAAGATGTGTGAAATGGCCATTTGTTGGCTTGCTGAAGGGAATGCTAAAGGTCACTGTGAAACTCAGAAATCCCTTGGAAAGGTCAAGTTTGCCAAGGAGAACCCTGCTTGTTGAGATAGATATCCAAGAAGGATGAGTGGTAGGACTAATTGACACAGTCTTTGTCCTGTGGAAAAGTCTGACCAGGGCTTTGTTCTTTCCCATTGTCATATAACCTTGAATATGAGGAAGTTTTTTGCCTCAGGCCTTTGTTGGGTGAACCCTCAGAAACAGAAGTTAAAAATGGAAATGCAGGGGCTGTATCTGTTGCTCAGTGGTAAAGCCTTTGCCCCCACCTCTGAGACAATGGTTTAGATAGTCAGTACCACATCAAAATACAAAAAGGTATTAGGGTCCATCCACATCTAAAAGTGTAATTACACCCGCCCCCAATTTTGTCTCTCCATTATATGTGGTGAGGTTCCTGATATTCAAGAAGTGAGAACAGAGACCCTTTGGGTAGAATAAGATTGTGCTGGCCCTCAAGTAGCAACAAAATAGGTGGCTGTGTCCTTTCTTGGCTCAAAGACACATAAAAACCCTAAAAAATGTGGACATTAGGCCGCTGATTTGGGCAGAGGAGCAGCATGAACTCCCGGCCATTTTAAATTCTATTTTTTTCAGGAAGGGTGTCAAGCACACTATGACTTTAGGCAATTTATATACATTCGTGAGAGATATGATGTGTATTCATACTTGCAATTTCATTCATCATGGGTATATTAGCATTAAAATTATTATATATTCATCATATGAGATATCTATTCATCCGTAAGTTCAAAAATGTATTCCTAGGATTCACTATATATCATTTTTGTGTCAGAATACATATGTTCACACATTTTTTCCTACTCACTTTGACATGAGCATTCTTTGAATTACACATAGTTTTCAGTATCTATACTCCCTTTTGTAGCAAAACCCAAAGACACACTGTATGTAATACTAGTCCTAATGTGGCCACTGCTTCTCATTTTCCTTCATGCATGTTCTTTAATATCGGATTCCATGTATATTTTAATGTATAATTTCAATTCATAGAATTATATTTAGATCCATTATAGTGCGTATTCAGCATCAGATATATTTCTTTATTACCTAGTCATAAATTGGCATTGATAGAACACACAGTACAGCTCTATCTTTCAAAAACCTTTATTTGTATGATTTTCAAGCATTTTCACATGTATGCTGGTATAAATAATCATGTGACCTGATATACATATTATTTCATCACAGGAACCCTACTGACACAAAATTCGTTTCTAGCCCTGAACTTATGTTCCTGCCAAAACCTAATTTTAAATAACAACATGTATTTCTATGAACGTACATGTATATGTTGACGAATCCATTCAAACTTCAATGGTATGGGTGCCAAATATATTTTAGTCTTTAGAATATTACATATTTAGCCATCCCCAATTTAAATAGATTCACCATTGTATAACTCACATGATACTGTTGCCTACCTCACAATTTATATATATATTGATATTTATTTTCACACAAATTATCCCACTCATATTCTTGTGAATATTCATGTGTGGATATTCACATTCTGTATCTAACAGAAGCCTTATTTCAAAAGTAAACTTAAAACTAATCCTAGCCTAACTCTTCTTCAGAAATCTACTTAGCAAAAATGTTTATGGTTCACTTGTCAGTGGATGTTGACTTTACATTCTATTTTCAGTGGTACACTTGTAGATGTATTCCTATATCGATTGATAGGATACATCTGTTCTTAACCAAATTAAAAAATATTAATCCTTTCATTTAATATATTGAATAAAACTTTAAAAATTATTAAAATTTAATGTTGATTAATAAAAATTATCCAAATTATCCATCTAATGCCCTTCTATATTTCACACCTCACAAATTTTTATATTTCCATGGAAAATTTTCACCAGTGTACTCTTATGAATGTTCATGATTCACTATACCAACATTTTTCCTGGAGATTCACTCTTAACCAAAATAGAAATACCATGTTCATCCTTACTAAACTCCATTACCTAAATCTAATTGCACATAAGAGCCTGTGTAGGGTTGATCTTGTAGTACAGGCCTGTAGGGGATCTAAGCCTGCTGTGAGGCTCAAAGGAAGATGTCAGAATTTTCACTGAAGAATATTAAGGCAGCTGTGTAGACCCTGAGAGGCATAAGGTCATCTTCTGGTACCAAAAACATGGTGCACATGAGGGAATGTGTCTGAATAAAGCTCTGTCCTCTCAACAAAGGGAAGATGGACAAAATCAGGCCTCTCTGGATACCTGCTTCCAGGTGCATTGGTATAACTTGGTCCATTTGTGAAAAAGTCTCAGGAAGGTGCAGCCTCCATCTCAGGGGACCCTTGGTAACAACTGGTAGCAGAGAGTGGTTGCTAAGGAAGTGACCTCATCTCCCTTATTTCAAGGAAGTAAGCTCACCTCACTTCCTTGGTGAACAAACTCTCTATACTTGGAATCCAAGTAGCTAGGCTCACAGACCCAGCCACAGTCTCAGTCTTCTCACTTGTTTGGAGCCATAACAAGTGCAGAGCCATACTTTCTTGGCCATAACTGATGTGTGAATGAGCAAAAGCCATGAGTGCACTGAGGAGGCACCATTCTCGACAATGAAGGTCCTGGATCCTCACTGGGTCATGACAAAGATGGTGGGTTTGCCCAAGGAGTCCAGAGCTGAGTTAGGATAAGCAACTGCACTTGATCATAGGTGAACCCACCACTCAGATAATACTCTAGATCGAGGTAGACCCTCTCCAGGAAAGTGTGACTGTGTGTGTGTGTGTGTGTATGTGTATGTGTGTGTGTGTGTGTGTGTTTGAATTTGTGGTTTGGTCTCATATTCTCAGGGAGTATGTAGGGAAAACCATTTCTTTTGGTTTTCAATGAGTGGAAAGTAGTGAGTCATTTGGTGAAGGCTACTTACTATTTGTATGTAGATTTATCCCTCTTAATCTGTCATTCTAGGGTCAAGTAAAAAGCATGCATCCCTAGATGTGTCCTATCTAGTGAAAACATTCCCAGCACTCATCCTGGCAAGTTTATAGACTGATGATTGGCTAATGAATGGGGAACACCAATAATGATCCTAAGCACCTGTGTTTCTCTTGAAATTTCTCACTTTCCAGAAGGGGATTTTGGTTTTGTGTAAAACTTGTGTGCCACCTCCAAGCTGAGTGAAATGGCCATTTATTGGCTTGGTGAAGGGAATGCTGATGGTCACTTTGAAACTCAGAAATCCCTTGGACAGTTCAAGTTTGCCAAGGAGAACCCTGCCTGTTGAGATAGAAATCCAAGAAGTATTTGTGGTAGGACTAATTGATATAGACTTGGCCCTGTGGAAATGTCTGACCAGGGCTTTGTTCTTTCACATTGTCCTATAAACTTGAATGTGAGGAAGTTCTTTGCCTCAGGCCTCTATTGGGTGAAGCCTCAGAAAAAGCAGTTCTAAACTGGAAATGAAGAGGCTGTATCTGTTGCTCAGTGGTAATGCCTTAGCCCCCACCTCTGAGACACTGGCTTGTAGTCAAAAACTAAGATAATTTTTATTTAGACCTGTCTGGTTACCAAATAAAAAAAGAAGGTTAAATGCCTTTGAGAAGTTTCTGATGATTCTGCTTAAAAAAAAAAAATAAAAAAGCAGTTTCCCCACCCTTCCAGACCTCAGCCAGGACTTGCATTGAAATGCAAGCTTAAGCCCCAGAAGAAGAAAAAAAAAAGTAAAATTATCTTGTTACCTGGGCTTACATTACCTGCCTGTCATTTTTCTAAAGATTCTGACTTTTTTTTAGATTCAATATGTACTTTATTTTTGAGCTCATGATTTTGATTCTATGAACCTAGGTTAATGTTTTTTTGTCAGTTCTATTTGTTATTCAACTATGGAGTTTTTAAACATCTCTAACATTGCAATGGAGTACAAAGAGCTACTAGGCCTCTGCTGTTGTGTTCTGTGTTTGTATGTCTATATGTGTGTATGTCCATATAGCATGTACATGATATAAAGATTGGCAAATAGAAAATAAGCGCTCATTAAAATTTTTTTATAAATGGATCGAAATGCCTTTAATTCATGTGATCTTTTTTAAAAAGGTTCAATTTAAATTGGGTTAACAAATGAAAACAAAAATGCCTTTAAATTAAACTTAACTCACAAGTCTCTCTAGACGATCAAAAAACTAATAAAATGTTTAGGAGTTAATATCCCTTGCTGCTAGCCCTTATCTTCAACAAGAAAAAAATGGGTAATAATGCTCAATATACTTGTCTAATATTTTGATAAAATAAGTAAGGTTGCTTTGACATGGGATTACTCATTTATAAATAACTTTGTTAAACATCTGATTAATTTACAAGGTTTAAATGCTGATTGTTAAATATGCCATCAAGTAACTCCTTGAATTCCATTGGTTACATTATTGATTGTTTTCATAAATTGGTAAATTTAAAAAAGAGGTTTTAAATTAGCTTTGTCATCACTGAAAAGGGTTAAAGTTTCTGTTGGGGACATTAAGAACACGTCAGCCAAAAGAATAGAAATTTAAGTCAAGGAAATAAAAACCTAACTCTCTGGCTGTTTCCCACTTCCTGATATGTGGACTTGGCCTAGCCCAGGGGTGTTGCCCTGACATATGATGAAAAATCAAATCACCACTAGGATAGATTAGTGGCTATTCCTTTAATGTGATCTGTTCGTGCTCCCTATGCTCCCCTATAACCTTTCTGCTGATTGGCCCATGTCTTCTATAAAGGCCATCCAACTTCCTCAATAAACTGAGCTCGTGCCTTGATCTGTCTCCATGATGCATCTGATTGTTCTCTAAAATGAGGGCTGATGCGGGTGGTCACTCAGCTCTTACCATTCCCGATCCGTCCTTGTTGGGGTGTGCTCCCCCTTCTCTTGCTGGCCGAGAGGAGTCGGGGGCTAAAAACCCCAACATTCTGGCACGTGAACAGGGATATTAAAGGAGCGACTACCTAACTGAAAGTACTGGTGAATCAGGCCAAGCAAGTATCGAGGTAAGGGCATCCCTGAAGAGATGGGGCAAACTTATACCAAACACGATGATCCAGCCCTTAAGGCATTGAGGTTCATGCTTAAAAGCTGAGGCTTAAAGGTGTCAGATGCCCAGGCAGAAAAGGCCTGGGACACATTAACTCGGGCGGCCCCCTGGCTCCCCACTACTAACCTCTTTGATTGGTCTACTTGGGACTGCATGGAACAACTCGTTAAAAAGAGAGAGATTAATTTGGGAGAGGGCCTGCCATTTGGGGTATACCCTACCCTTTTAATCCTTAAGGCTTGTTTCTCTCCTGGGCCCCCCAAGGGGGCGTCTGGGGGTGATGGCGGAACACCTCAGGCATCCACCTCTACACCCGCTAAATAGGCTCAGGGGGCAGCTTAGATTGGGAGACCTTTGATAAAGAACTTGGGTCTCATCGGGCACATCCTCATCCCATAAATAAAGAAGGAAGCCCTAACACCCATTGTAGTGGTGACCCTTTCGACCCCTTTGATTCCTGACTAGGCCCCCCCCGCTCCATGGCCAACTGCCCCTGCTCTTGAATCTTTGACTGGCTCCATGGGTGGCAAGCGACCTCTCGCCATATTGTCACCCTCCGCCTGGGTAGCATCTGCTGCCATCTTGTCCAACTGGTGGGAAGCCGTTAGAACAGCCATCTTATAGTATAGGCGGAAACCCACCTCCACCATGTATGGCATTCCTGGCAAATGTTAACCCGGGGGGCAATAGGCCCGCTTTGTGTATCCATGGGAGGCTCAGGACCTAAAGGAACTTTAAAAAGCTGTCTCAGAGGACGGACCCAATTCGCCTTGGGCTGAAACTATCCTCCAGGGCTTAGCTCATCAACAGTGCACATCCCAGGATTCGAAGAACCTGACTAAAACTGTTCTCCCTGGTCCCTTGTATTTAAAGTGGTGTGCCTTTTTTAAGAATGAATGTCACACCCAGACTGAGAGAAACCAGGCCACAGATCCCTCGGTCCCTGTAACTTATGGGATGTTGTCGGGGTCTAGTGACCAGTTTTCCACTGGCCTTGAACAGGCCACCATCCCAGCTCCCTATCAGGAACAGGTACGAGCCCTAGGACTGGCTGCCTGGAAAAAATTAGAAGAAGGCCCCTTGGAGGCCCCATAGCGGGGATTTCCCAAAAGTCCACTGAGGACCTGGCCACTTTTATTGAGAGGGTAGAAAGAAACCTCCAAAGGAAATTACCCCCGGGCCCCTGCGGGATCAATTTGTCAAAATGCTAGTCTGGGAGGGAATGACCACAGGTCACAAGCTGGCCTGTTCTGGAATGAAAGAACATTCTATGGGGAGGTGGATTGTAGCAACCAAGGATGTTGGTACCCAGGTACATCAGTCTCAGTCCTTGGTTGCAGCCTTTCAGGCTCAGACTGCCTCACTTACTGAGGCCCTCACTACTGCTCTCTCTTCCTCCACAAATAAAGGAAAAGGGGTCTTCTATGGCTGCAGGCAACAGTGCCACTTTAAAAGAGACTGCACCACTAGCCAGGTGCGGTCAGAGGCCCCACATGGGCACCCTACAGGCCAAACCAAAGGGTAGTCCGTCCCTAAGACACCTTGCCCACAATGCAGGAAGGAGCTTCATTGACAGAGAGACTGTAAGTCTAAATTTGACATTTAGGGGAAGCCTTTAAACTGACGGTGGGGCACCCTCCAGCCCCATCACACAAAGGAGGCATCCCTTCCAGCAGCCCTCTTAGGGCACACTGGACAGTCCCCATTGTCCCAGGGATTAGGCCAAAGATCTTGTGCATTAGAAGGGTTTTTGGGGGAAGGTAGATTGCCACTATGGGTCAACTAGGTGGGTAACTTCCTTCTCCAGGCTGAAATGGATTCTCCCACTCTCTTCTCCACTAGGCCCCTCCCTAGAGCCATGTATGTGTTCACTGATGGAGGAAAAGAGGAATCTGCCATCATAGTTTATTTCCTTCCCTCTTGCATGCCCAAGAAAAAAGAAAGTTAGCTATTTTGAGCCAGTCACTGGATCTGCACAGTTTAAAGAATTGTATGCAGTTGCCTTAGCTTTAAGTCATGTCCATGAGCCCATGAATCTCTTTTCAGACAGCCTCTGTGTAGTAAACCTGCTACAAGCTTTGGCTTCATCTTATGTTAAGCTAGATAAAAATCCTTTAACTCCCTTAATGATTCAGGTATGATCCCTGTTAAAGGGGTGTGCCGAGCCCATATTCCTACAACACCTAAGAGGACACCAAGACTTGCCCGGGCTCCTAACACAGGGCAACGAAATGGCTGATCATTTGGCCACATCAGGGACACTGGTGGCTACAGCCCAACCCCAACAAGATCTCCAGCTGGCCCAAGTCCTTCATGACCTCACTCATCTAAATTGGAGAGGGCTACATCATAAATTTCCCTTGGTTCCTATAAAAGATCTGAAAAAGATCGTAAGAACCTGTAAATCCTGTATGCCCTTCTTATAGATCCCACCCCCTCCAATCCCCTGGAGTAAATCCTAGAGGCCTGCAGCCCAATGCCGTCTGGCAAACTAATGTAACCCATTATGCACCATTTGGAAAATTGAAGTACATACTTATGTCTATAGATACCTACTCACATGCCTGTTTGGCCACTGCCCATTCTGGTGAAAGGGCCAAACATGCTGAAAGCCATTTTTTTTTTTACAATGTTTTGCCATCTTAGGCCTACCCCTACAGGTTAAAATGGATAATGGACCCTGCTATGTGAGCAAAACAATGCAAAATTTTTTCCAAAGATGGCATGTTAAACATACCACAGGGATCCCATATAACCCAAAAGGACAAGCCATCATCGAGAGGCACAATAAGACCCTAAAAGGACCAATTAATAAAACAAAAAGGGGGAAACAGCCCCCATGATCAGTTAAAAACAACGATGCTTACATTAAATATTTTAAATTTTTCCAAAGACCAGCCCTTAACTGCCTTTCAAGACATTGGTCCAACCAGACACCCTACCTAAAGGTTGAGGTCCAATGGAAGGACCTACTAACGGATGTTGGCATGGTCCTGATCCATTCATAAGTGCAGGCAGAGGATTTGGATGTGTCTTCCCAATTGGGGAACCAAGCCCTATTTGGGTACCCACCAGGGACCTCAAATACCGCCAATCAGAACAAAATGACCACCCAAGAGCACACTCTCTTGAGGTGTGATCTTTTCCCTTTTTCCACAGGAATGAAAAGACTGTGGTGGACCTTCTGTCTTGTTGTGATTGAACTCATCATCTCCCTCCTAATATTAATCAGGAGCACTATTGTCCTGGATGCCCTTTGCAAGTATTCCAACTCCCCAAGGCAAGAGAAGGGTGAAGGAGCCCTAATTAGGAAGGGCTGTTGTAGCTAGCTGGAAGCCATAAGTTCCACCTGATATGTATGTGACGCACCTGTAGGCACCCGCAAAGCTGAAGGTATATAACCGGGTGAAAACGGTCCGAGTTAGGAGAACGGAGAATTCAGTCAGTCGGGCAGTCACTCGGTTGGTCAGAAGAATCAGAGCGGCCAGAACGTAGGCAGAGCGGTTACAGAAGAGAAACCAGATAGAAGAAGTAATGACTGGTCAGAGTTAGGCCGAGGCTCCCAAGGAAGACAGAAGACAGAAGAAAGAAGAAGGAAGAAAGAAGAGAGAAGAAAGAAGCTCTAATCTTTCTCTAAGCTAAGCTCTATCTTTTTTTCTCTCTAAGACTCTAAGCTAAGAAAGAAGAAGCTCTATCTTTCTTTCTAAGACTTTAAGCTAAGCTCTATCTTTCTTTCTCTCTAAGACTCTAAGCTAAGAAAGAAGAAGCTCTATCTTTCTTTCTAAGACTTTAAGCTAAGAAGACAAGAAGAAAAGCTCGCTTTAATCTTTCTCTCTAAAAATCTTTCTTTCCCTCTCTAAGCTCTCTCTAAGAAAGTAGAAGTAAAAGTAGTAAAAGCTTTACTCTGCCTCCGAGATTTCCTCCCGGGTTTCGGTACAGGTAGCTTACAGAAGGGGGACTATGCCTGTTTCTGGGAGAGGAGTGTTGTTTCTATGCCAACTGTTTGGGCATTGTCCAAGACAAAATCAAAAGGCTACAAGAAGACCTGGAGCACCACAAAAGCAAGCTCACTCTAGCTTCCTTTGGACTGGAATAAATGGGTGGCTCCCCTACCTTCTTCCCTTTGTGGGACCCCTGGTTATCCTTGTGTTCACCTTTGGGCCCTGTGTAATCAACAAGCTTGTTCAATTCCTTAAGGACAGGGCCAAATTGGTACAGCTTATGGTGGTCTGCCAACAATATGCTGCCCTCAACAATGCTGATTTGGAGTCCTACCAACTTGGCCATGGTCCTTGTCAGGATGTGGAGGTCTAAATCATCCATGAGAAGCCTTCCCAAAGGTGACTGTTCTGTCCCATGTCTTCCCCTCAGCTGCAGCTTGCTGGCCTTGGGTAAGTCCACCTGAAGTGCTAGGGTGGTAGTCAATGATGAGTAAGATCCCCAGAAGGGGACAACCTAAGACAGGCACACCCTCAAGTAAGGTAGGCTTTTATCAATAAAACAAAAAAAAAGGGAAATGTTGGGAACATTAAGAACATGTCAGCTGAAAGAATAGAAATTTAAGTCAAGGAAATGAAAACCTAACTCTCTGGCTGTCTCCCACTTCCTGATACATGGACTTGGCCTAGCCCAGGGGTGATGCCCAGACATACGATAAAAAATCAAACCACCACTAGGATAGGCTAGTAGCTGTTCCTCCAATGTGATCTGCTCATGCTCCCTATGCACCCCTATAACCTTTCTGCTAATTGGCCCATGTATTCTATAAAGGCCATCCAACTTCCCTAATAAACTGAGCTCGTGCCTTGACCTGTCTCCCTGATGCATCTGATTGTCTTCCGAAATGAGGGATGGGTGTGGGTGGTCAGTTGGCTCTTATCTTTCCCGATCCATGCTTGTTGGGGCGTGCTCCCCCTTCTCTTGTGGATCGAGATGAGTCGGGGGCTAAAAACCCCAACAGTTTCAACAGGCTTAATTCTATATACTTGAACATTGTGTTCTCATGAAATGGTTATCAGATGGGTGTAATTATATACACAGGTTTATAAAAGATTCCTGTATATACAAAAGGTCAAAAGTTTCAACTGTTCCAATTAAGAGTACTGTAAATAACAAAATATTTTTATTAAGATGAAATAATTTGTCTAAATTCAAATTATTATAAGGATTGTTTCAAAGGGTGAACAGAAAAAGGGGTTAACACATGACAGAAATAAATTAAAAGGTTATAGAGATGAAAACCATATTTAATAAAAGGAAAAGAAAATGTTTCAAGATAAGAAAGCCTTTATGTGATGAAATAAATAAGAGGGTTTATATAAGTGATGTAAAAGGCCTGTGTAAGTTGGTTAAATAAATACATAAAACAATCAGGAAAAGCTCTTTAAAGTTTTCTTTTTCCTAAGGTCAAATGCTAATGTACTGATATAAACCAAGGTTTAATGTATGTGGTAAGAAGACAAGGATTTCTTAAAGCATTAATTTACCCATAACTTTGTGTTTATTTTTTTTTTTTGAGCAAGTAATCTGAAAGAAATTAAGAATTATATAGCTGTTCTTAAACAACAACTATTATTTTGAAATATAGTAATGTTATTTCTTTGAGAGCTAAACTTGATTAATGTAAAAACATCAATGTAATTATGGTGGAGTAATATTCTTTGTATACTAAATGTGTTCATATCTTTCAGGTATACAAACCTTAAGGTAGAAGCTTTAAAAGATCATTATCTCATGTTGGTGTTCTCCAAACTATAGTTGTATGATAATTTTACACTTACAAAGATGATACATTAGAGATTTATTTATATCACTTAAAATGTGCTCTTCAACTAGACCTGTTGTCAAAAAGATATAACGTTTTATGTTACTTTTTACACTGGGGTCCAATTTAAATATATTTTTTAAGTTTGTGGGAGCCTAATCTACATAAAGTTTAATATTATAAAACACAAAAACATTTTTTTATACTATTCCACAAAAGGTTAAATACTCTCAGCCTTTCGTTAATTTTTTAAATGTAATATATTATTTAGCTAATGTTCGTGTAAACTTGAGCAACAATATATGTAATCTCTGTAAAATTCTATTTAAGAAACAAAGATCAGCTTCAGACCTAGAACACTTCACCTAAGGTTTATAAAGAGCCCCATCTTAAAAATAAGGCTCTTCCTCCACCATACTATGTGCCAGAATGGCTCCAAGTAGACCAAACTTTGTTGTTGTTACCGTCGGTCTCGACCAAACTCAGTCTCACGGGGGGGGGGGGGGGTAAGCAGCGCAGTGTCAAGAACACAAACGATCTGCAGAAGAAACAGACATTGGGAGCTTGGTGAAAGCAGGCACTTGGTGATCCTCCTGCTAGCTCGTTTATTGAGGAAGCATCTTACTCTTTTAAAGGCCCTCTGCCCAATCATATTATGCCACGGTGGGCAAGACCACCAAGTTCTCCCCTCGTTTCCTTGGCAACACTTGTGTAATTTGTGAGAAGGGGCTTCCTCCTTCCACAGGCCAATCAAACACTCCTTCTTGTAAGTTTGTAATTACTTACTCTATCAGAGCAGACACTCCTTCCTGCAGATTTGCAATCATGGAAAGGGGGCCTGCTCTATCAGAGCAGACACTCCTTTCTTCGGGTTTCTAATTAGGGGAAGGGGGCTTACTCTATCAGCTAGGGCAGAGTTCTAATTGAGGGGCTCCACTCCATCTGGCCAGAGTGGAATGCTCCTTCCTACAGATTTTTCTGATAGGCCTGTGTATGCATAGGTTTTCCTTATACACGTGAGACATTCACAGCTGCCAGCCAGGAACTGGGAGTTTCCCCTACAAAACTTCAATTCATTTATTGTTATGGTCAAAGGAGTGATTCATGTTGTTAAGACTACTAAAATTGCAAACAGGTTTATAATATATAACTCAGTCAAAATTCAAGATAGTTATTACACAGACTAAATGTGTTTTTACTCCTGTTAATTTTATTTTATATTTTCCTCATAAACTGTCTAAAGTCTGCCTGTTAATGTTTTGAAGAGGTATTGCTTCAAGAACACAACCTGGTTAATTTAGGTCATCACCTACAGGACAGATAGGGAGCACAGACCTCAGCTAATAAAAAGAGTAAATAACTGTAAGGTTATAAGCATTAAAGTTAATGCCCAGTGCTCTCAATTTAAGATTGCTGAGACCGATTTGCTAGATGTTTAAGATCAAGACTTTAAGTTAAATTAAAGGGGCCAAGAAAACCAATACTTGGCTATTGCCCTCAGAGTTAGTCTGAATCCAGGGAACAGGTAACTTCTCTGAAGAGCCTTGCAACTCCGGGCCACATAAAATCCTGAACAGGGAGATTAATGAGACCACTGGAGTACAAAAAGCCAGTTAGTGCCCTTGCTATGAAAGGAGGGTCCTTGGAGAAGGGAGACAGACATCCCTGCTGCTTCCAAGGGAAGCCACATGGTCAAGCAAGACCTGGACCCATCTGAGCGCAAAAGGCACTAGCAGAACAGAAAAGCTGCTCTCAAGTTCCCCCAAGAGTGACTCCCATCAGAAATCAGATGACTCTTAGCAATAGATAAAAGCAAAAAAGTCAGTTTGACCCACTTCATCTTAAACACCTAGCAAAAACAGTTAAAACCAAAACACAAACCATTCCTGGACATTTAAAAATAATTGTTAAATGTAACTTAAGATATACACTTGTATTAGCCCCAAAATTAGTAAGACTGAAGGCTACAAAAGAGATTCTTAGGAGGGAATGCCTGATAAGTATAAAAAAAAAAAAAAAACAGTTTAACTATTAAATGACTTCCAAGTCAAAAGTTTTTAGTCAGCTTAAGGCCTAATATTCACTAGTATGATTATCTAGCCCTAAGTAATACAAACAAAGCATTCTCTATTATAGAACATACCAGTAGAAAAAATTTATAAGATCAGATGACATTAAGTAGCTTAACTACATCTTGGAGATAGACATGTGTAACATTAAAAGTTAAATGTTGTGTTTATGTTCCCAGTAACTCTGGGGATATTAAACGTTTACTTTCTCAAATAAAGGTCTTGTCAACTCTGGCCATATTATGGAAACAACTTCTCTTCCATTGCACCTCCTGGAGAGAAATTATTGATTGCTGTCATCTTCATGGTATACATTAACATGTTTCAGATGCTGCAATGTTTATTCAGTACTCATGAATAAACTCACTTTTTTTTTTCTTCTCATCAAAGCAGCCATGACATTACAACCTGTTATTCCCCAGGCTTCAATCCGGCCTGACTTCTAAAAAGGGAACTCCAACTACTTGCCCAATCACATCACCCCCTTTCAGCTCGAAGAAGCCAGATTTGGTCATTGTCCTGTGTTTTTACATTAGTAAGGACTTCCGAAAATTAGAGGGGGAATGAAGCCAGACTCTGTTACACAGTTAGTATAGATGGGTAAATCAAGTCAGGTCGGACCCAAAAAGACAATTTTGAGTGAGTCTGGGGAAGTTAGAGACTTGTTGGCCTGAGGGATTGAAATGTTAATTCCTCCAGAGTCCTTTGGTGACCCTATGAAAGATTGGAAAGGACACATGAGTCAAGGGGGAATGATAAACCAAACCTAATTCTATCCTAAGATTGGGAGCCATAAAGTTAAAAAAAAAAAAAAAAAAGAGTTCATTTCTGTTTTCCTAAGATATTTATTTGGCCTGACCAAACTCTGGGAAAAAAACTTGTTTGGAATTCTGCCTGTGCTTTGAACTCACACAGGCCTGGTTTTCCTTGACCAGATAACAATCCTCCCTGAAAACCTAATAGTGCCTCATAAACTTTGATGTGGGGTCTGACTTTACTCCTTATCTTGGAATGCAATGCCATGAAGATATCTAATTTGCTATTTGCCCTTGTATTGTGTATGTTTGAACCCTGTTAGCTGTAAGTTCCCAAGAATTTTTTTTGTAACTCTTTGAGGTATAAAAACCTTGTCTTCCCAGAGACCAGTGCTGATCCCTAGCCCAGAGTTTAGGAGAGGCAGCCACTTGTCAACACAATATAAGCTTGATTTAAAATTTGCATTTGTGGTCTTTTCTTTACATCTTGAATCAACAATTACATTGGCCACAATCCTGGTCTTATCTAAGAAGGGACACCTCCTGCCTGATGTATAAAATCAGTGTCTACATGGAAGCAGAAGAATGGCCTTTGGGCCATGAAGGAGGGTTCTTTTTTTTTTTTTTTTTTTTTTGAATTGTGATAATTGGTGTGGTGGTTGGAAGAGAAGTCTCTGTTTGGATGCTGATGTGAATGTCAGCAGTGAACTGAGTTCTGGAGCTTCCTTGATAGAAGTATGGCAGTGAATTGTGCTCAGATTTTAGGTACTCAAGCACCAGAGTTGTCCTTGGGAACTTAGAGTTAATCCGAGTGCCCAGTGTGAATTTCTCCACAACACTAAGAATTTTGGCCAGGATCTCACAGCATTTTTCTATGTAGAGATTGTCAGACAAAGGTGAGAGCCCGGAACACACTCGTACCTCCCCTATCAGTTCCTATGGCTCAGCTTCATGTGACCTCTTGGCCCATATTCGGGAAGCCCTCTCTTCATTAGTCCACTGTTCCAGCTGAAAAAGACTCCTTTCCACTTATTGGCACCCTTATCAATCAGAAACACAGAGCGCCACCTCCCTCATGCTTGAAATAGAGCTATATTAATACCCTGAAATTTGTGACATTCCTCTGACCATGAACCGCTGGAGAACCTGAGGAACTCCTGTTGCTCATCATGACTGAATCAGAGAAAATCTTCATTGAGCACAACGCATGAAAAAGCAGGAGAACAGAGATACCAGAGAGTTTGAGCCTGCTTATGATGGGGCCTGGTGCAGAGAAGTATAGATATATTCCAAGAATCCTGTGCCATAGCCACATGCATCTGGCATTTGTTTCCAAGAAGAATGCCACTGACATCATGCAGACAGTAGGCATTTATATGTCAAGCATCCTATTGTGGGGAGTGGTTTGGGGTGATGCTCAAAATCAGATTTCTCCTCTGTATTGGGCAAGTTATCTGAGATCACTCTCATATGGGTGTTATCTACTGTGGACTGATATTCACCACATGTGATGTAACTTCCTCCAGCACTGTGCCCAGTGGACCTTCTTCTGTTTTGGAAAGAAATAACAAAATCCCTGTACTTGATAGAGCAAGTACAGCCCAAACACTTGAGGTTGACCCAAAGGCTTCACATTGCACACAGGCAGACGTTTAGCCCTCACCGGTCACATTCACCTTCAGCAAGAGGATTCAGCTCTACTGATTCATGAAAATGGAAAATAAGAAACAATGTCTTCCAGTTCACATAAATGAACATACAGCTGTGATTGTTTCATTCTCAAAAGAGCCAATGCTCCTGAAAGCAACATTAATTACAAGAAAACAAAGCTTATTGGCAGGTTGTCCAGAAACAATTAGGCCCTTAACACTTCATGTGTGTGGTGTGTTTGCAACCTACCCTACATTTAGAGTCTTCTCTGCCACTGTCAAAAATATGAACTCCTGAGCATTTCCATTTCCAGATACACCATAGCAGATATCCTTTTCATTCTCTCTCCAATTGTCTCTCATTTTTGGAGATGGTAGTTTTATGTCATTGTTCACAGAATGGAATTTATAAGTATTTCAGAGTAGTATATGCTCATATGTTGTCTTTATGAATTTGTATATAGTATGATTGGCATATTCAATATCTAACCCTAACCCTAACCCAACTAAATAGTGACTATCTCTCCCAAGATATTTGGCAAAACTAAACCCAATATCAATGAAATACAGTCAGATCCTATGAAAATCTATGTATGTTGTGATTTCCTGTGCCTTTATCAATGTATGTGTTATGAAACTAGTCACATTTTTAATACTATTTATTGATGAATCCTCAAATGTAGAAAAAGCTTAATATCCTGAATCTAGTTAACCATGTTCCCTGGTACAGAACATATAGTTTTATACACATGTGTATTGTCACACATGCTATGAATATAGCACATCCTTAAGAGTTCTCTGATTTTGGAATATAAAAAATTCCCTTTCCAGAATACTCCACACAAAACTTGGCTGAACTGAAAATTCTCCCTAATGTGACCTCCATAACTCAACCAGTGTATACATAAAAACATGCAGATAGATATGAACACTTATCTGCACTTTGAATGACATGTATCCAACTATAATGGAATGTTTTCATATCTCTTAGTATATATACTCATGTATGGTATATATTTACAGTCCATAGATTAATAAATAGTTAATATATGAGTCACATTATACTCTATTCTGAGTTTTCAAAGTGCATTTACGTAAATTGTTTTGCATTTTTCACATGTTCTCTCTCAGGAATATTCATATTCCTTGATATGCACATTCATTTCCTCATACTCAAAAATGTCCAGTTCAATATTGAATCCTAACCCAAAACTACTCCTGTAACTATAGCTAAGTTAACATCATTCCGTGTACATTCGTGTGAGATATGATGTGAATTCGGACTTGCACTTTCTTTCATCTTGGGTATATTAGCATTAAAATTAGTATATATTCATCATATGATATATCCATTCATCTGTAAGTTCAAAAAATATATTCCTAAAATTTACTATATATCATGTCCTTTGACAGAATACATGTGTTCACACATTTTTTCCTACTCACTTTGACATGAACATTCTTTGAATTACACATAGTATCAGTATCTATACTCCCTTTCAAAGCAAAACCCAAAGACACACTGTATGTAATATGAGCCGTAATGTTGCCACTGCTCCTCGTTTTCCTTCATGCATGTCCTTGAAGATCAGATTCCATGCTTTTTAATGTATAATTTCAATCCACCAAATCAAATTCGCATCCATTATACTATGTATTCATTGCCAGATGTATTCCTCTATCACCTAGTCATAAATTGGCATTAATAGAACACACAGTAAAGCTCTTTCTATCTAAAAACATTCATTTATAGGTTTTTCAAACGTTTTCACCTGTATGGAGGTAAAAAATACTCATGTTACCTGATGTACATATTTTTTTCATCACAGATACCCTACTGACACAAAATTCGTTACGAACCCTGAACTTACGTTCATGCCAAAACCTAATTTTTAATAACATCATGTATTCCTATAAACAAATGTGTATATGTTGATGAATCCATTCAAATATCAATGGTATGGGTGCCAATATATTTCAGTCTTTAAAATATTACATATTAACCATACCCAATTTAAATAGATTCACCATTGTATAACTCACATGATACTGTTGTCTACCTCATAATTTATATATATCAATATTTATTTTAATACAAATATTCTCATTCACAGTCTTGTGAATATTATGTGCTGACATTCACATTCTGTATCTAACAGAAGACTTATTTCAAAAGGAAATTCAAAATTAATTCTAGACTCACTTTTCTTTGGATATCTACTTGGCAAAGCTGTATACGGTGCACTTGTCAGTGCATGTTGACTTATACATTCAATTTTCAATGGTACACTTGCAGATGTCATTCTATATTAATTGATAGGATACATCTGTGCTTCCCCTAATTAAAAATATTAAACTTTTCATTTAATACATTGAATAAATCTTAAAAATTATTAAAATTAAATGTTGGATAATAAAATTATTCAAATTACTCACCTAAGCCCTTCTATGTTTCACCCTTTACAAATTTTTATGTTTCCTCAAAAATTTTCACCAATACACTGTGGAGGTACATGGTGGTCTCCACCGGAGGTGCAGAGCAACACGATCTATCGAGGGGCTGCCAAGTGGTTTGTCAGCCAGGGGGTACTACGCCAGTGCTCAACGTAGCACAAAGTAAAGGAGTCAGCTGTCGACAGAAGAAATCAGCACTCAGACATGATTTAGGCTGTGGAATCTTCTGCTGGTTTATTTTCAGTTTGTACAAGTATATAAGCAACATTTTTTGGCATTACACATTACACATTCTTTTACATCATAAAACTTAGGAAAGAGGTTGAATCATTTACTGATTACATATCAGACATAAGTATTGATGTTTGTACAGATGGAGAGTTACATGAACTGTATGTAACTATCTGCGTATGTTATAATTTTTACCTCATATTTCTAACTTAGTCATTCTTTCTGCATACTGGTTGAACTTGTTTGATAAAAGTTAATTTTGTTTGACTGGAATTTCAAGGCACTTACTGTTTTTCATAACAAGAAGCAGGGTAAGGGAGAGGCAGCTTTGAAGGACTTTTGTTCTAAAGATTTCTATTACTACATTAAATTATTTTGAAAATAAGAGGGATTTATCTTCAATCACAAAAGACTCTTAAGGCTATTTAATTAGGAACCTGTTATTTTAGTATAAATTATAGAAAAGGTTTTTTTTATGTTTTTAACTCTAGATTCCAAAAAATTAATTTATAGAATTAGTCTCATTATAAGTAATTGAAATAGCGATACCTGGTGGCCATGGGTATGAATAAAGAACAGAACAGCAAGTAAATAGGAGAACCTATGCATTCAAAGTTAACTCTTTTAGCACCATGATATCTTTCATGAAAAAAAGAGAGGGTTTTATCAGCAGAAAGGTTATAGGTGAGCATAGGGAACACGTGCAGATCACATTGGAGGAACAGCCATTAGCCTATCCTTGTGGTGGTTTGATTTTTCGCCATATGTCAGGGCAACACACCTGGGCTAGGCAAAGTCCACTTATCAGGAAGTAAGAGACAGCCAGAGAGTTATGTTTTTGGCTGATGTATTCTTAATGTCCCCAACATTTTTTCCCCTTATTGTTTTATTGATGGGAGCCCACCTTACTTGAGGGTGTGCCTGTCTTAGGTTGTCCCCCTCTGGGGATCTTACCCATCATTGACTACCACCCTAGCACCTCAGGTGGACTTACCCAAGGCCAGCAAGCCGTGGCCAAGTGGAAGACATGGGACAGAACAGTTGCCTTTGAGAAGGCTTCCCATGAATGATTTAGACTTCCATATCCTGTCAAGGACCGTGGCCTAGTTCATAGGGCTCCCAATCAGCATTGCTGAGGGCAGCATATTGTTGGCGGACCACCATAAGCCTTACCGATTTGGCCCTGTCCTTAAGGAAGATGCCACTAAAATGCCACAATACATTTTTATGAATGTTCATGTTTCACAATACCAACATTCTTTCTCGAGATTCACTACTAAACAAAATAGAAATATCATGTTTATCCCTACTTCAACTCCATTACCTAAATGTAATTACATATAAGAGCCTGTGTAGGGTTGATCTTGTAGTACAGAATTGTAGGGGATCTAGGCCTTCTGTGAGGCTCAAAGGTAGAGGTCAGAAATTTCACTGAAGAATATTACTGAAGCTGTATAGGCCCTGAGAGGCATAAGGATATTTTCTGGGTCCAAAAACATGGTGCACATGATGAAATGTGTCTGAATCAAGCTCTGTCTTTTTAACCCAGGGAAGATGGACAAATCCAGGCCTGTCTGAATATCTGCTTCTGGGTGCGTTAGTATAACTTGTTCCATTTTTGAAAAGTCTCAGGAAGATGGGTGCAGCCTCCATCTCAGGGGACCCTTGGAAACAACTGGCAGGAGAAAGTGGTTGCCAAAATAGTGACCTCATCTTCCTTACTTCAAGGAAGTAAGCTCACCTCACTTCCTACATGATGGAACTCCCTCAATTTGGACTCCAGGTACCTAGACACATAGAGCCAGCCATAGTCCCAGTCTGCTCACTTGTTTGGAGCCGTACAAAAACTATACTTTCTTGGCCACTATTGATGTGTGGATAGGCAAAAGCCATGAGTGCACTGAGAAGGGCAAATTCCTGAGAATAAAGGTTCTGGAGCCTCACTTATTCATGACAAAGGTGGTGGGTTTGCCCAAGGAGACCAGAGCTGAGACAGGATAAGAAACTGCTTGATCGTAGGTGAACCCACCACTCAGATGACACTCTAGATCATGGTAGACCCTATCCAAGAAAGCTTGCCTCTGTGTGTGTGTGTGTGTGTGTGTGTGTGTGTGTGTGTGCACATGCACACACGTGTTTCAATTTGTGGTTTAATCTAATATCCCCAGAGAGTATGTGGGGAAAACCATTTGTTTCAGTTTTCAATGAGGGGAGAGTAGTGAATCATTTTGCTGAAGGCTACTTACTGTTTGTATGTAGATTTATCCCTCTTCATCTGTCATTCTAGGGACAAGTAAAAAGAATGCAGCCCTAGATGTGTCCTGTCTAGTGAAAACATTCCCAGCACTCACCCTGGAAATATATAGACTGCTCATTGGCTGGCAAATGGGGAACACCAATGATGTTCCTAAGTTTCTGTGTTCCCCTTGAAATTTGGCACTACCCAAAAGATGCCTTTGGTTTTGTGTAAAAGATGTGTGCCACCTCCAAGCTGTGTGAAATGGCCATTTATTGGATTGGTGAAGGGAATGCCGAAGGTCACTGTGAAACTCAGAAATCCCTTGGAAAGGTCAAGACTGCCAAGGAGAATGCTGCTTGTTGAGATAGATATCCAAGAAGGATAAGTAGTAAGAATAATTGACACAGTCTTGGTCCTATGGAAAAATCTGACCATGGCTTTGTTCTTTCCCATTGTCCTATACCCTTGAATGTGAAAAAGTTCTTTGCCTCAGGCCTCTCTTGGGTGAAGTCTCAGAAAAAGCATTTTCAAAATGGAAATGAAGGGGCAGAATCTGTTGTTCAGTGGTAAAGCCTTTGCCCCCACCTCTGAGACACATAGTCAGTACCACATCAAAATTCAGAAAGGTATTAGGGTCCATCAACATCTGAAAGTGTAATTAAACCCCACCCCACCCCCAGTTTTGTCCCTCCATTACATCTGGTAAAGCTCTTGTTTTCAAGAAGTGAGAACAGAGACCCTTTGGGTAGAATGAGATTGTGCTGGCCCTCATGTAGCAACAAAATAGGTGGCTGTGTACTTTCTTGGCTCAAAGACACATAAAAACCCTAACAAATGTGGACACTAGGCCCCATATTTGGGCAGAAGAGAGCAGCATGAAATTCAGGCCATTTTAAAATTTCTACTTTTCAGTAAGGATGTCATGCCCACCATGACTTTATTAAAATGAAGTTTATGGGAAGCTACATTGTCTACAATCCTGGACTTCTCTATGTATGGAAACCTCCTGCCAGATGTTTAGGATGAGTGTCTGCATGGAAGCAGAGGAGTGGCCTTTGGGCCATGAGGGAGGGTTCTTGTTTGAATTGTGATTATTGGTGTGGTGGTTGGAAGAGTAGGCTCTGGTTGAATGCTGGTGTGAATCTCAGCAGTGTACTCATTCCTGGAGCTTCATAAATAGAAGATGGCAGTGAATTGTGCTAGAATGTTAGGTACTCAAGCACCAGAGTTGTCCTTGGGGACTTAGATCGAGTTCGAGTGCCCAGTGTGGATTTTTCCACAACACAAGGAATTTCAGCCAGGATCGCACAGCATTTTTCTCTGTAGAGATTGTCAGACAAAAGTGAGAGCCCAGAAACACATGTACCTCCCCTTTTAGGCCCATTGGCCTGGTTGATTGTGACCTTTTGGCCCCTATTCAGGAAGCCCTCCCATCATTAGTCCAG
Source organism: Tamias sibiricus (assembly GCA_025594165.1). Classification (NCBI taxonomy): domain Eukaryota; kingdom Metazoa; phylum Chordata; class Mammalia; order Rodentia; family Sciuridae; genus Tamias; species Tamias sibiricus. The sequence continues at coordinate 53,663,487 of CM046660.1, forward strand.
TGTTCCAACTGAAAAAGATTCCTCACACTTATCGGCCACTGTCTCAATCAGAAACCCACGGCACTACCTCTTTCATTCTTGAAGTAGAGCTGTATTAATACCCTGAAATTTTTTACCTTCCCATGACCAGGAACCCCTGGAGCAACTGAGAAACTCCTGTTGCTCATCATGACTGAATCAGAGAAGAACTTCATTGAGCATAACTCATGGAATGGTAGAAAAGCAGAGATGCCAGTGAGTTTGATCCTGGTGATTATGGGGACTGGGGCAGAGGAGTATATATATGTGCAAAGAAATTTATGCCATGGCCACATGCATCTGGCATTTGCACCCAAGCTTAATGCTTCTGACATCATACAGCCAGCAGGCATTTATAAGTCAAGGCATCCTGTTTGGGGGAAGGGTTCAGGGCGATGCTCAGAATCACATTTTCCCTCTGTATTGGGCGAGGTGTCTCAGATCACTGTCAGATGGGTGTTATCCACAGCAGACCTAGATTCACCACATGTGCTATAACTGCCTCCAGTACTGTGTCCCAGTTGAACTTCTTATTATGCTTTTTTTTTCTTTTCTTTTCTTTCTTTCTTTCTTTCTTTTTTTTTTTTTTTTTTTTTTTTTTTGGGAAACAATTAACCAAATCCCTGTACTTGATGGAGGAAGTACAGCCCAGAAAACTTGAGGATGACCCAACGCCTTCACATTGCACACAGGCAGACGTTCAGCCCTGGGTGGCCACATTCGCCTTCAGGAAGACGATTCAGCTCTGCTGCCCCATGAACAATGGAAAATAAGAAACAATGTCTTCCAATTCACATAAATGGACATACAGCTGTGATTGTTTCAATCCCCAAAGAGCCAATGTTCCTGTAAGCAACATCAATTTCAAGTACAAAAAGCATAATGGCAGGTTTTCAAGAAGCAATTAGGCCCTTAAACCTTCATGTGTGTGGCGTGTTTGTCATTACCCTACATTTAGAGTCTTCTCTGCCACCTCCAGGAGTGTGAGATCCTGAGAATTTCTATTTCCAGATATTCCATAGCATATATCCTTCTTCTTCTCCTCTCTCCAATTGTCTCTCATTTGGGGAGATGGTAATTTTATGTCATTGTTCAAAATGGCATTTGTAAGTATTTCAGTGTAGCATATGCTCCCATGTTCTGTTTATTAATTTCTATTTAGTATGATTGGTGTATTCTGTCTCTAACTCCAACCCTAACCCTAACCCTACTAAATAGTGACTACTTCTACTAACATTTTTGGCAAAACTAAGCTTAATATCAAACAAATACAGTCAGATCCTATGAGGATTCATGTATGTTGTGACTTTCCTGTGCCATTTCAATGGTATGTGTTATGAAACTAGTCACATTTTCTTTATAATACTTATTGATGAATTCTCAAATATAGAAAAAGATTAATGTTCTGACTCACATTAACCATGTTCCCCGGTACGGAACATGTAGTTTTATATACATGTGTACTGTCACACATGCTATGAATATAGTACATACTTGAGAGTACTCTAATGTTGGAAGATATAAAATTCCCTCACCAGAACACTCCCCACAAAACTTGGATGAACTGAAAATTCACCCTAAAGTGACCGCCATTACTCAACCAGTATTATACATAAAAATATACACATGGAAATGAACACTTATCTTCACTTTGAATGATATGTATCCAACTATAAATGGCATGTTTTCGTTTTTCTTAGTATATCCTCATTTATGGTATATATTTACAGTCTATAGATTAATAAATAATTAATACATGAGTCACATTAACTCTATACTGAGTCCTCCAATTTCATTTATGTGGATTGTTGTACATTTTCCACACGTTCACCCTCAGGAATATTCATAATTCTTTATATACATATTCATTTTTTTCATATTCAATGTAGCCCAATTCAATATTTAATACTAACTCTAATACTACCCCTATAACTATACCTAAGTTAAAATCATTGTGTGTACATTCGTGTGAGATATGATGTGAATTCAGAGTTGCAATTTCATTGATCTTGGGTATATTAGCATTTAAATTAGTATATATTCATCATATGAGATATACATTCATCTGTAAGTTCAAAAATTGTATTCATAGGATTCACTATGTCAGAATACATATGTTCACCCATTTTTTCCTACTCACTTTGAAATGAACATTCTTTGAATTACACATAGTTTTCATTATCTCTACTTCCTGTCAGAGCAAAACCCAAAGACACACTGTATGTAATACTAGACCTAATGTTGCCACTGCCCCTCGTTTTCTTTCATGCATGTCCTTGAAGATCAGATTCCATGTATATTTTAAAGTATAATTTCAATCTCTCCAGTTACATTCGCATCCATTATAGAATGTATTGTAGTGTCAGATATATTCTTTTATCACCTAGTCATAAATTTGCATTGATAGAACACACAATACAGCTCTCTCTTTCCAAAAACATTCATTTATAGGATTTTCAAACGTTTTCACATGTATGGTGATATAAATACTCATGTGACCTGATATACATATTGTTTTTATCAAGGAACCCTACTGACACAAAATTTGTTACTAACCCTGAACTTACATTCATGCCAAAATGTAATTTCTAATAACAGCATGTTTTCCTGTGAAAGTACATGTATAAGCTGACGAATCCATTCAAGTATCAATGGTATGGGTGCTAATAGATTTTAGTCTTCAGAATATTACATAATCAGCCATCCCCAATTTGAAAAGATTCATCATCGTATAACTCACATGATATTTTTTCCTACCTCACAATATATATATATCGATATTTATTTTCATACAAATTTTCCCATTCATATTCTTGTGAATTTTCTCATGCTGACATTCACATTCTGTATCTAACAGAAGCCTTATTTCCAAAGGAAATTTGACACTAATCCTAGGCTCACTCTTCTTTGGAAATCTGCTTGGCAAAGAGGTGTACAGTACACTTGTCAGTGGGTGTTGACTTACACATTGAATTTTCAATGGTACACTTGCAGATGTCATCCTATATTGATTGATAAGATACATTAGTGCTTCCCCTAATTAAAAAAATTAAACTTTTTATTTAATAAATGAATAAAACTTTAAAATTATTATAATTTAATGTTGAATAATAAACATCATTCAAATTACCCACCTAATGCCCTTCTGTGTTTCACCCTTTACAAATTCTTGTGTTTCCACGGAAAATTTTCACAATGCATTCTTATGAATGTTCATGTTTCACAATACCAAAATTCTTCCTTGAACTCACAACTAGCCAAAATAGAAAAATTATTTTCATCCTTTCTTCAACTCCATTACCTACATCTAATTACACATAAGATCCTACCTAGGGTTGATCTTGTAGTACAGGCCTGTAGGGATCTAGGCCTGCTGTGAGGCTCAAATATGGAGGTCAGAAATTTCACCAAAGAATATTAAGGCAGCTGTGCAGAACCTGAGAGGCATAAGGTTATATTCCGGGACCAAAAACATTGTGCACATGAGGGGATGTGTCTGGATCAAGCTCTGTCTTCTCCACCCAGGAAAGATTGACAAAACCCAGACTGTCTGGATAACTGCTCCCGGGTGCATTGTTGTAACTTGGTCCATTTGTGAAAAAGTTTCAGGAAAATGGGTGCAGCATCCAACTCAGGTGACCCTTGGAAACAACTGGTAGGAAAGAGTGATTGCCAAAAAAGTAACCTCATTTTCCTTACTTCAAGGAAGTAAGCTCACCTCACTTCCTTGGTGATGGTACTCCCTCAACATGGAATCCAGGCACCTAGGCACACAGACCCAGCCAAAAACCCAGTCTGTTTATTTGTTTGGAGCCATAACAAGCACAGAGGCATACATTCTTGGCCACTACTGATATGTGGATGGGCAAAAGGCACGAGTGCACTGAGAAGAGGCCATTCCTAAGAATGAAGGTCCTGGATCCTCACTGGGTTATGACAAAGGTGGTGGGTTTGCCAAGGAGACCAGAGCTTAGACAGGATAGACAACTGCACTTGATCATAGGTGAACCCACCACTCAGATGACACTCTAGATTGAGGTAGAGCCTATCCAGGAAAGTGTGACTGTATATGTGTGTGTGTGTGTGTGTGTGTGTGTGTGTGTGTGTGTGTGTGTGTGATGTGTGCTTGTGTTTGAATTTATAGTTTGGTCTCATATTCTCAGAAAGTATGTGGGGGAAACCATTTGATTCAGTTTTCAATAAGTAGAGAGTATTGAGTCATTTTGTTCAAAGCTACATACTTTTTGTATGTAGATTTAACCCTCTTCACCTGTCATTCTAGGGACAAGTAAAAAAAAAAAAAAAAAAAAAAAAAAACATCCCTAGATGTGTCCTGTTAGTGAAAACATTTCCAGCACTCATCATGGCAAATTTATAGACTACTATTGGTTGGCCAATGGTGAACACCAATTATGTTCCTATGTTCCTGTGTTCCCTTGAAATTTGGCACTGCCCAGAAGGGGATTTTGGTTTTGTGTAAAAGATGTGAGCCACCTCCAAGCTGTGTGAAATGGGCATTTATTGGCTTGGTGAAGAAAATGCTGAAGGTCACTGTGAAACTCAGTAATCCCTTTGAAAGGTCAAGTTTGCCAAGGAGAACCCTGCTTGTTGAGATAGATATCCAAGAAGGATGCTTGGTAGGCCTAATTGACACTGTCTTGGTCCTGTGGAAATATCTGACCAGGAATTTGTTCTTTGCCATTGTCCTATAACTTTGAATGTGAAGAAGTTCTTTGCCTCAGGCCTCTCTTGGGTGAAGCCTCAGAAAAAGCAGTTTTGAAATGGAAATGAAGGGGCTGTATCTGTTGCTCAGTGGTAAAGCCTTTGCCCCCACCTCTGAGACAATGGCTTAGATAATCAGTACCACATCAAAATACAGAAAGGTATTAGGGTCCATCCACATCTAAAAGTGTAATTACACCCCCCCCCCCATTTTGTCTCTACATTAATCTGATAAGGCTCCTGATTTCAAGAAGTGAGAACACAGACCCTTTGGTAGATGGAGATTGTACTGGTCCTCATGTAGCAACAAAATAGGTGGTTGTGTTTCTTGGCTCAAAGACACATAAAAACCCTACCCAATGTGGAAACCAGGTCCCTGATTTGGGCAGAAGAGCAGCATGAACTCCAGGCCATTTTAAATTCGCCCCTTTTCAGGAAGGGTGTTGAGCCCAACATGAATTTTTCAAATGAAGTTCATGGGAAGTTACATTGTCCACAGTCTTAGAGTTTTCTAAGTATGGACACCTTTTGTCATGTGTTTAGGATTAGTGTCTACATGGAAGCAGAGGAGTGGCCTTTGGGCCATGAGGAAGGGTTCTTGTTTGAACTGTGATTATTGGTGTGGTGGTTGAAAGAGAAGGCTCTGGTTGGATGCTGCTGTGGATGTCAGCAGTCTACTGAGTCCTGGAGCCTCACCAATAAAAGTATGGCAGTGAATTGTGCTTGTATTTTAGGTACTCAACCACAAGAGTTGTACTTGGGAACTTAGAGCTAATCTGAGTGCCCAGTGTGGATTTTTCCACAACACAAGGAATTTCGGCAAGGATCTCACAGCATTTTTCTCTCTAGAGATTGTTATCCAAAGGTGAGAGCCCGGAACACACATGCACCACCCCTTTTAGGCCCATTGGCCCATTTGCAGGTGACCTCCTGGCCCCTGTTTGGGAAACCCTCCTAACATTATTCCAGTGTTCCAGCTGAAAAGATTCCTTACCACTTATTGGCCCCTGTCTCAATCAGAAACACACAGCACCACCTTCCTCATGTGTGATATATAGCTATATTAATACCCTGAAATTTTTGACCTTCCCCTTACCAGATACCCCTGGAGCACCTGAGGAACGCTTGTTTTTCATCATGACTGAATCAGTAGAGGACTTCATTAAGCACAACTCACGAAAAAGCAGGAGAACAGAAATACCAATTACTTTGAGCTTCCTGATCATGGGGCCTAGGGCATATTTGTATAGATATGTGCCAAGAAATCTGAGCCATGACCACATGCATCTGACATTTGCTTCCAAGATGAATGCCACTGACATCAGGCAGCCAGCAGGCATTTATATGTCGAGGCATCCTGTTGTGGGGAGAGGTTCAATGGGATGATCAGAATCAGATTTCTCCACTGTATTGGGCGAGGTGTCTGAGATAGCTGTCAGATGAGTGTTATCTACTGCAGACCAAGATTCACCACACGTGATATAAATGCCTTCAGCACTGTGTCCCAGTGTACCTTCTTCTGTTTTTTGAAACAAAAAACCAAATCCCTGTACTTGAAGTAGCAAGTACAGCTCACAAACCTTGAAAATGACCTAAAGGCTTCACATTGCACACATGCAGACGTTCAGCCCTGGGTGGCCACATTCACCTTCAGGAACACGATTCAGCTCTGCTGCCTCATGAACAATGGGAAATAAGAAAGAGTGTCTTTTAGTTCACATAAATGAACATACAGCTGTGATTATTTTACTTCCAAAAGAGCCAATGTGTCTGAAAGCAACATCAATTTCTGTCGGGGCCTTTGGAACATGTCGGCCGAGAGGGCAAAAAGCTCTGACTTTCTGGCTGCTTTCCACGCCCTGTTACAGACCTGACCTGTGGAGGGGGCATTGATATGACATATCATGAGAACCGAAACCACCCTAAGGATAGGGTAGGGGACTCTGCCAATAGGATGTGCCCATGTTTTACTTGTCTCTATAATCTCTTTACTGACTGGCTCATGTCCACTATAAGACTGTCCACCTTCCTCAATAAACCTGAGTACCAGCGCTGAAGTTTTACCTGACTGGACTCCCTGGTGTGTCCCTGTGTCTTTTGAAGGCAGAGGAGGGGGCGCCAGCAACTTCTATCTTCCCAGTCTCATCTCACTGCTGAGGTACGCTCCCCTACCTTTCTTTGCTGGACAAAGAAAGATCCATCCAGGGTACAGGGAGCCAGAAACTTCAGCCCATTACTGCAATTTCCCAACAAATTTCAAGTATACAAAGCTTAATTGCAGGTTGTCCAGAAACAATAAGGCCCTTAACCCTTCATGTGTATGGTATGTTTTCCATCTACCCTATATTTAGAGTCTTCTCTGCAACCTTCAAGATTGTGAGCTCCTGAGCATTTCCATTTCCAGATTTGCCATAGAATATGTCCTTTTTATTCTCACTCTAATTGTCTCTCATTTTTGGAGATGGTAATTTTATGTCATTGTTCAGGATGGATTTGTAAGTATTTCAGTGTAGCATATGCTTGCACGTTCTCTTTATGAATTTCTATACAGTTGATTGGCATATGCAATCTCTAACCCTAACCCTACTAAATAGTGACTACTTCTACTAACATATTTGGCAAAACTAAACCCAATATCAAAGAAATACAGTCAGATCCTATAAAAATTTATGTGTGTATGTTGTGACTTGCCTGTCCCGTTATCAATGGTATGTTTTATGAAACTAGTCGTATTTTTTTAATAATTCTTACCGATGAATTTTGTTTAGATAGAAAGTAAAATGCATGTGAATTGGTTTTGTTTTATAATGTCCTATTTACATGAAAGATACTGTTTATATTATTAGCTGCTCTATTGTATTTGCAATACCCTTAAGAATAAATACAAGAGCCAGTCCTCCAACCTATGCCCCAGAGCAGGAGACAGCAAGGACAGACCCACCAACTCTGCTTTGAGTTTAGGTGGGCCCAGGGCAGTCCCAGGGACCTACATTAGAGTGCTGTCAGGCCCAGGCTCCAGCCAGTCCCACCGACCTCCACCCCAGAGCAGAAGACAGCAAGGACAGAACTGCCAACTCTGCCTGAGCCCAGGCGGGCCCAGGGCAGTCCCGCTGACCTTCACCAGAGCATGGTCAGCCCCAGGTCAGTCCTGTTGACCCCCCCCCACTGGTGTGCAACCAGGCTCCAGCCAGCCCCACCGACCTCTGCCCCAGAGCAGGAGACAACAAGGACAGACCTGCCAACTCTGCTTTGAGTTCAGGTGGGCCCAGGGCAGTCCTGCTGACCTTCACCCCAGCATGGTTAGCCCCAGACCACCACAGGAACTCAGACTCAACCAGTTTGACCCACACCAAGGAGCGTGGGCCCATCCCCAGGTAACATTTTTGAGGATCAGTGGCAGGTTTTGATAGTCCAGTGCTAAGGGGAGGCACAGACAACCTGCAAGAGTATTATAAGAATACAGGGAAGAAACTCTAATAACTCAGATATACACTGCAAGAAAGTAAGGTAAACAGACAACATGAGAAAACAAGGGAGGAAAATACCCCAAACAAACTAGACTTCTACAATAACAGAACCCATGCTCAGCGAAGTTGATGGAATGTCAGAGAAGGAGTTCAGAAGGTTCATAATTAAAATGATCTGTGAATCAAAGAATGACCTAAATGAGCAAATACAGGCAAAAATTGACCACTACAGCAAAGATATAAGAGAGCAAATACAGATAGCAAAGATCACTTCAAAAAAGAAATAGAAACTCTGGAAAAAAAAAAACAGTCAGAAATCCTTGAAATGAAGGAAACAATTAACAAAAATTAATAAAAAACAAACAAATTAACAAAATAACAAACAATTAATAAAAAACACAATTGAAGGCATCACCAACAGACTAGATCAACTGGAAGAAAGAAATTCAGACAATGAAGACAAAGTATATAATCTTGAAAATAAAGTTGACCACACAATGAAGGTAGTAAAAAACCATGAACAGAACATCCAAGAAGTATGGGACAGCATCAAAAGACCAAATCTAAGAGTAATTGGGATAGAGGAAGGCACAGAGTTACAAACAAAAGGAATGCACAAACTCTTCTATGAGATAATATCAGAAAATTTCCCAAGCATGAAGAATGAATTGGAAAACCAAATACAAGAGGCTTATAGGACACCAAATGCACAAAATTACAACAGATATACACCAAGACACATTATAATGAAAATGCCTAGCATACAGAACATGGACAGAATTTGAAAGGCCGCAAAAGAGAGGAATTATATCACATATAGGGGGAGACCAATTTGTATCACAGAAGAGTTTTCAACTCAAACACTCAAAGCTAGGAGATCATGGAACAACATATTCCAAGCTCTGAAGGAAAAGGGATGCCAACCAAGAATCTTATACCCAGCAAAATTAATCTTTAGATTTGAGGATGAAATAAAAACCTCCATGATAAAGAAAAGTTAAAAGAATTTACAAGTAGAAAGCCAGCACTACAGAACATCCTCAGCAAAATATTCCATGAAGAGGAAAAGAAAAACAATGATGAAAATCAACAGAGGGAGGTATTTCACTAAAGGAAAAAATAATCAGAAGAGAAACCATGTCAAGGTAAATACCAAAAATAAACAAAAAAGGCTGGGAATACAAGACACATCTCAGTAATAACTCTGAATGTTAATGGCCTAAACTCGCCTATCAAAAGAAATAGACTAACAGATTGGATAAAAATTAAAAAAAAGACCCAACAATATGCTGCCTCCAAGAGACTCATCTCATAGGAAAAGACATCCATAAGCTGAGGGTGAAAGGTTGAGAGAAATCCTACCACTCATATGGACGGAGGAAACAAGAGGGTTTTCCATACTCATATCGAATAAAGTAGACTTCAAGCTAAAATCAATCAAAAGGGATAAAGAAAGACACTATATACTGCTCAAGGGAGCCATACACCAACAAGACTTAACAATTATAAATATATATGCCCCAAACAATGGAGCATCCATGTTCATCAAACAAACTCTCCTCAAGTTTAAGAGTCAAATTGACCACAACACAATAATTCTGGGTGATTTAACACATCCCTTTAACCACTGGAGAGATCTTCCAAACAAAAGCTGAACAAAGAGACTATACCACTCAAAAATACAATAAATAACTTAGACTTAACTGACTTATATAGAATATTTCATCCTTCAACAAGTGAATACACTTTCTTCTCAGCAACACATGGACTAAAATAGACCATATACTATGCCACAAAACAACTCTGAGCAAATATAAAAAAGTAGGGATACTACCCTACATTCTATCAGACCATAATGGAATGAAATTAGAAATCAATGATAAAATAAGAAATAAAAGCTACTCCAACACCTGAAGACTAAATAATATGCCACTGAATGAACAATAGGTTGCAGATGACATCAAAGAAGAGATTAAAAAATTCTTAGAGGGGAATGAGAACACAGACACAACATATCGAAATCTCTGGGACACTATGAAGGCAGTTCTAAGAGGAAAGTTCATTGCATTGAGTTCATTCCTCAAAAGAAGAAAAAGTCAACAAATAAATGACTTAAAACTACATCTCAAAGCTCTAGAAAAAGAAGAGCAATCCAACACCAAAAAGTGGTAGAAGACAGGAAATAATTAAAATCAGAGCTGCAATTAATGAAATTGAAACAAAAGAAACAATTGAAAAAATTGGCAAAACAAAAAGTTGGTTCTTTGAAAAAATAAATAAAATTGACATAACCTTAGCCAGGCTAACAAAGAGAAGGAGAGAGAAAACTCAAATTACTAACATATTCAATGAAAAAGAAAATATCACAACAAACACTACAGAAATACAGGAAATAATTCAAAATTATTTTGAAAACTTGTACTCCAACAAAATACAAAATACCAAAGGCATTGACAAATTTCTAGAGTCGTATGATCTGCCCAAACTTAAGCAGGATGATATACATAATTTGAACAGACCAATTTCAAGCAACAAAATAGAAGATGCCATCAGAAACCTACCAACCAAGAAAATCCTAGGACCAGATGGATACACAGCTGAGTTCTACAAGACCTTCAAAGAAGAACTGATACCAATACTCTTCAAATTATTTCAGGAAATAGAAAAAGAGGGAGCACTTCCAAACTCATTCTATGAGGCCAATATCACCCTGATCCCCAAACCAGGCAAAGACACATCAAAAAAAGAAAACATCAGGCCCATATCTTCAATGAACATAGATGCAAAAATTCTCAACAAAATTTGGCAAAATGGATACAAAAACATATCAAAAATATAATACACCTGCTGAGGTCTGGTCTCAGCGGGGGGTGCAGAGCAGCACAATGGGGGTACAAATGCGAGCGCTCAACGCAGTACGAAGGTAAAGGAGTCAGTGATAGAGACGGAGAAATCAGCTCAGACACATGAGAGGCTGCTGAATCTTCTGTATATTTACTTTCACTTTGTTGCAAGTATATAAGCATATTTCTTGGCAGTACACATTCTTTTTTTGATTACATCACAGTCATAAGCCTTAGAAAAATAGCAACATCTACTGATTTCATATTAGACATATTTAAAATTCTTTATCTTACACATTTCAAGGTTTTGTACAGATGGGGGGGTCATGTACACCTTTCCAAGGTCCTATACAGATGGAGGTCATACGTGACTGTCTGGGCATATTAATTTCTCACGGATTCCCTGAAGCCATATCTTCTGCACACTTGCCTGATAGAAGTTAATTTTTTCTGTCTTAAATTCAAAGCATTATTGTTTTTCTATAACAGTTATTTTTAGAAGCAGGGAAAGGGGGGCATAGCTAAATGTTAGCTCTGAAGGACTTCTACTCTAAGGAGTTTGTATGCATCCATTTTAAACTATTCTGAAAGTAAGAGAAATCTTTTTTTCAATCACAAAAAGACGCTTAAAGCTTATTAACTAGGAACTTGTTACTAGTACAATTTATAGAAAAAGTTTTTATGTTTTTAGTTCAGATGCCAAAAGATTAATTTCCAGAATTAGTCTTGTCCTAAATAATTGAAATAGCGACACCTGGTGGCCATGTATGTAAACATACGCAGTTAGAGTTAACTCTTTCACACCGTGGTATCTGTTCATGAAAAAAAGGGGGGTTTGGTATCTGTACATGAAAAAGGGGGGTTACCTCATTTCCCTTTTTTTTATATTTAATGATGAAGGGCTTTCATCCCAGCCCATGTTGCTTCTTTTTTGATGGGGTTTTTCAGCCCAGCCCTGTCTCATGGAAGATGCCACACACACCACGATCAAGTGGGGTTCATTCCAGGGACACAAGAATGGTTCAGCATATGGAAATCGATAAATGTAATTCATTACATCAATAGACTCAAAGATAAGAACCATATCATTATCTCAATAGATGCTGAAAAAGCATTTGACAAAATATAGCACCCCTTCATGTTCAAAACACTTGAAAAACTAGGGATAACAGGAACATATCTCAACATCATAAAAGCTATATATGCTAATCCCTAGGCCAACATTATTCTAAATGAAGAAAAATTGAAAGCATTCCCTCTAAAAACTGGAACAAGACTGGGATGTGTCGGGGCCTTTGGAACATGTTGGCAGAGAGGGTAAAAAGCTCTGGTTCTCTGTCTGCTTTCCATGCCCTGTTACGGACCTGACCTGAGCAGGGGGGGTTGCTCTGATGTATTGTGAGAACCAAAACCACCCTAAGGATAGGATAGGGGACTCTGCCAATGCGATGTGCCCGTGCTCTTTGCCTGTTTCTATAATCTCTTTGCTGACTGGCCCTTGTCCACTATAAGACTGCCTACCTTCCTTAATAAACCTGAGTTCCGGTGCTGAAGTTTTACCTGACTGGACTCCCTGGAGTGTCCCTGGGTCTTTTGAAGGTGGAGGAGGGGCGCCAGTGATTTCTACTTTCCCAGTCTTGTCTCACTGCTGAGGTACGCTCCCCCACCTTTCTTTCTGGACAAAGAAAGGTCCATCCCGGGTATGGGGAGCTAGAGACTTCAGCCTACTACCGTAATTTCCCAACAGGGATGCCCTATTTCACCACTTCTATTTGTTGGGGACTTAAGAACACATTGGCAGAAAGAATAGAAAAACTTCACTCCTTGATACGAGACTTGATCTAATCAGGAGGCATTCCCCTGGCGTGTCATGGGAACTGAAACCACCATAAGGATAGGCTAGGGGGCCTCAACCAATGTGATTTGCCCATGCTCCTATGTGTTCCTATAATCTTTCTGATGATTGGCCTATGTCTTCTATAACAGCTGTCCAACGTCCTCAATAAACTTGAGTTCCAGCTCTGACTGGGCTCCCTGGTGCGTCCCTGAATGTCTTCCATCATGAGGGCTGGTGTGGGCCTCCAGCTGGCTTCTACTGTTCTTGATCACACCTCCACTGGGGTGTGTTTTTCCCCTAGCCTTCTCCACTGGCTGGAAGAAGCAAAACCCAGGTCAAGAAAAACTAAAAACCCAACCACTCAAAAATAACCCCCAACAAATGGCGCCCGTGCAGGGCATGAAGAAGTTTTTTCGTGGATCGAGCCAAGCACAATACAAGGTAAGAGCATCTCCTAGAGGAAAATGGGGTAATCTCATAGCAGCAGTCTCAGTAGTCCTCTACCTTGGGGCCCACGGACGCCCTCTTGCTCAGATAAAGGCCTTCCGCCATTTTGTATGCCTTCCCGCGCGCGGGATAAATGTCACGCCCAGGCCCTCTTGCCCGGCCTGGCTGCGGGAAACTCTGCCAAATGCAATAAACTCAGGGCAGGTGCCGGTGCAGGAACCAAGCCGTGGGCAAGTGGGCCCAGGTCCTGCAGCAAAGAGCAGCCACCCTCCGTGGCGCCGTATGAGCAGCAGCCACATAGGGTCGCCAACTTTCCCAGGCACGTTCTGTCTTTGCCTGGTGACATCAGTTGGCTGCCGATGCCGACGCGTGGCTCTGGTCTTGTGTCTTGGACTGTCTGGTGTGCCGCCCATGTCCGTCCGGCTGGGGTGGGGCTCAAAACGAGCAAGGAGGCACATGGGGCTCACAACGAGCAAGGAGGCACATGTGCATGACCGCGCCCTGGGGACACATGCCCCCGTGGCAATCCACAGGATGGCAAGCCGCGGGAAGCTACAGTGTCACCCGTCATTACGCGAAAAGTTCGCCTTTTCTACTAGCCCAGCCTTCTGTCAACAAGGTTCAAACTATACCTCCTTTTAAAATCTTAGGAGCTGAGCTTAAATTGGATTCTGCCTGTCCTCTTAAACCTCAGCTGCTTCTCCAATCATCTTACTCTTTGATAAAGCTACAAAAGCTCTTAGGGCAACTCGACCCGTTAAGGCCTTGGCTTCACATTTCCACTGATAATTCTAAGAGCCAGAGATTAGAAAAAGTGCCTTAGGCATAAGGTATCTGCTCACAATTACAGTGCCCCACCCTTCCAGACCTCAGCCAGGACTTACATTGAAATGCAAATGAGGAAGCAGCAAGCTTAAGCCCCAGAAGAAAGGGGGAAAAAAAGTGAAACTGTCTCTTTACCTGGGTTTACATTACCAGCCGGTCATTTCTCTAAGACTCTTGCTTAATCCTATGCACCCAGGTTAATGTTGTTTTAATTGTGTTGTGTGTACACTTGTGTCCTGTTTGTATGTTTATATGTGTGTATTAAAATTGGTAAATAGAAACTGAGGGCTCATAAAAATTAACTAAAAATGTATTCAAATACCTTTAATTCATGTGATTTAAAAGGTTCAATTTAAATTGGGTAAAATAAAGGTGCCTTTTTAAAAATAAAACTAAAAACTCACAAGTCTCTATAGGTAGTCAAAAACTAGTAAAGTGTTTTCTATATCCCTTGTGTCTTGTCTTTTATGGTTATTAAACATTTGCTTGTTAATGTTTTGCAGAGGTATTGCTTCAAGAACACAACCTAAGTTAATTTAAGCCACCAAGTGTTATATTTACATTTCTAATAACTCTGTACATGTTAAAGATTTATATTCCCAAATAAAGGCCATGTCCATTCTGGCCTTATTATGGGGATAACTTCTCAGCCCTCACACCTCCTGGTGAGAAATTATTGACTGCTACTATGTTCGTGGTATGCAATGACATGTTCCAGATGCTGCAACATCTATTCAATACTAATGTTCTTTGTTTCTCTTATAGAAGCTCCTGTCCTTGATGAATGAAGCCAAAGTCTGTTGGGCAGTCAGTGTAGATGGGTAATTTTGAGTGAGTCCAGAAAAATTAAAGCCTGTTGAAAAACTGTTCACCTTGGGGCCCTTCCTCCACCCTTGTGGAGACCCTGTCCCTGTCCCAACCTGTTCCAGAAATTGCCCCTCCCAGGAGGAGCTTTAAAACTTTCAATATCAGCCCTCCTCCTGGGAAATGTAATAAGCAAATGTGATTTAAACTAGTTAGACTGTCTCCACCCAATGGCCCATTAAACCCTCTCCACCTGAGGGCTTAAGGGTGTATTAACCCTGTGCTTTACTCTCCCTCTTATTCGCCCAAGGAATGCTGAAAGCCATTTTTTACAGTTTTGCCATCTTAGGCTTACAGGTTAAAACAGATAATAGAGCAGATCATTACAAAAATTTTTCAAAAGATGGCACGTTAAACATACCACAAAAAACAAGCCATCATCGAGAGGAACAATAAACCCTAAAAGACCAATTAATAAAACAAAAATGGGGGAACATCCCCCATGATCAGTTAAGAACAGTGATGTTTACATTAAATATTTCAAATTATTTCAAACATTAGCCCTTTACTGCCTTTCAGAGACATTGAACCAGCCAGACACCCTACCTAAAGTTTGAGGTCCAAAGGAAGGACCCACTAAGTAGATATTGGTGCGATCCTGACCTGCTTATAAGTGCAAGCAGAGGATTTGGATGTGTCTTTCCAATTGGGGAACTAAGCCCTCTTTGGGTACCTGCCTGGGACCTCAAATACTGCCAATCAGAACAAAATGACCACCCAAGAGCACATTCTTTTGAGGGGTGATTTTTTCCCTTTTTCAACAGGAATGGAAAAACCGTGATGGACCTTCTGTCTCCTTGGGATTGGACTCCTCATCATCTCCATTCTAATATTCATCGGGATCACTATTGTCTTGGATCCCCTTTGCCAGTATTTCAACTCTCTGTGGCGAGAGAAGTGGAACTATGCCTGTTCCTGGCAGAAGAGTGTTGTTTCTGTGCCAACTGCTTGGGCTTTGTCCAAGACAGCTTCCATTGGACTAGACTAAATAGGTGGCTCCCCTACCTTCTCCCCTTTGTGGGACCCCTGGCTGCCACTATCCTTGTGTTCACCTTTGGGCCCTGTGTAAGCAACAAGCTTGTTCAATTCCTTTAGGACAGGG
Organism: Tamias sibiricus; assembly: GCA_025594165.1. Classification (NCBI taxonomy): domain Eukaryota; kingdom Metazoa; phylum Chordata; class Mammalia; order Rodentia; family Sciuridae; genus Tamias; species Tamias sibiricus. The sequence continues at coordinate 53,679,612 of CM046660.1, forward strand.
CCAAATTGGTACAGTTGGTAGTCTGCCAATAATATGCTGCCTTCAGCTATGCTGAGTGGGAGCCCTATAAACTTGGCCATGGTCCTTATCAGGATGTGGAGGTCTAAACCATCCTTGAACCATCCTTGGGAAGCTTTCCCAAAGGTGATTGTTCTCTCCCATGTCCTCCCCGGCTGCTTGCTGGCCTTAGGTGAGTCCACCTGAAGTGCTAGGGTGGTAGCCAAAGATGGGTAAGATTCCCAGAAGGGAACAACCTAAGACAGGCACACCCTCAAGGTAAGTGGGCCCCCATTAATAAAACAAAACAGGGGAGATGTTGGGGCCTTAAGAACACATCGGCTGAAAGAATAGAAAAACTTCACTCCTTGATACGAGACTTGGCCTAATCAGGAGGCGTTCCCCTGTCATGTCGTGAGAACTGAAACCACCATAAGGATAGGCCAGGGGCTCCGCCAATGTGATTTGCCCATGCTCCTTATGTGTTCCTATAATCTTTCTGATGATTGGCCTCTGTCTTCTATAAGAGCTGTCCAATGTCCTCAATAAACTTGAGTTCCAGCTCTGACTGGGCTCCCTGGTGCGTCCCTGAATGTCTTCCATCGTGAGGGCTGGCTTGGGCCTCCAGGCGGCTTCTACTGTTCTTGATCATGCCTCCGCTGGGGCGTGTTTTTCCCCTAGCCTTCTCTGCTGGCCTGAAGAGGCTAAACCCAGGTCAGGAAAAACTAAAACCCCCAGCAACTCAAACAAAACCCCCACACTATTCAATATAGTAATTGAAATGCTGACCAGAGCAATAGACAGATGAAAGAAATTAAAGGGATACAGATAGGTAAAGTAGAACTCAAATTATCATTATTTGCTGATGATATGATTTTATACCTAGAAGGCCCAAAAAATTCCACCAGAAAACTTCTAGAACTCATAAATGAATTCAGCAAAGTAGCAGGATACAAAATCAACACCCATAAATCTAAGGCATTTCTATATATTGTTTTACCAAAAATGTTGTATCCAATGAGATGCCAATTAAAACTCCAAGCCACGTCACACTAATGCAAAAACAAACAAAAAAAAAGCCTTTATTAAGCTGATCAGTGGCCATCATCCCCACACATCACACAGTGTGGCAAGATGGTGTGCCAGCAGTGATTTTCAAGGGTTTATAAAGAGAAAAATCACAGAAGGCGGGATATTCAATTGCGGGGCTTCAGCCAATGCAAGCAAGCCATGGTGCAGAAGCTGAATCTAGGCAGTTAGCAAGACAAAGCAATGGGTACAATAATGTTTCCCATGGGACTTTCCAGGTTGATATAGCAACGATCAAGTAGAAAGGAATTGGGTCAAGATGACCCTAGTTGGGTACATGTTAGAGAATGGTTGCTAATGTCTAGACAATCAATCTCTGACAAGGTATTTTCCCAGGAAAAATGGAAACCAAAGAGAGCAATTTTACATTGTATAGGAATTGCTATTTTTATGCTGTCAAGCATATTATGCTAGGTAATGATTAATGGGTACAGAGGCAGGGCTTTCTGTATTCTATTATTTCTGAGAAACAGAACTATTTCTCAGAACTCCTAAGATGGCTGCTGAAGAAGAAGATGGAGTCCCTTTAGTTCTCTTATCACAATATCAGTGACAAATCCTCTGAAAGGGAAATGAGGAAAACTACCACTTTTACAATAGCATCAAAAATAAACTAAAATACTTGGGAATCAACTTAACCAAAGATGTGAAAGACCTCTATAATGAAAACTACAGAACACTAAAGAAAGAAATTATGGAAGACCTTAGAAGATGGAAAGATCTACCCTGTTCTTGGATAGGCAGAACTAATATTGTCAAAATGACCATACTACCAAAAGCACTATACAGATTTAATGCAATACCAATCGAAATCCCAATTACATTCCTGATAGAAATAGAAAAAGCAGTCATGAAATTCATCTGGAAAAATAAGAGACCCAGAATAGCTAAAGCAATCCTTAGTAAGAGGAATGAAGCAGGTGGCATCACTATACCAGACCTTAAATTATACTACAGAGCAATAGTAACAAAAACAGTATGGTAATGGCACCAAAATAGGCTGGTAGACCAATGGTACAGAATAGAGGACACAGAGACTTAACACATATAATTTCAGTTATCTTATACTAGGCAAAGGTGCCAAAAACGTATATTGGAGAAAAGATAGCCTTTTCGACAAATGGTGCTGGGAAAACTGGAAATCCATATGCAACAAAATGAAATTAAGCCTCTATATCTCACCATGCACAAAATTTAACTCAAAGTGGATCAGATCTAGGAATTAGACCAAAGACACTACACCTAATAGAAGAAAAAGTAAGCTCTAATCTCCAACATGTTGGATTAGGCCCCAAGTTCCTTAATAAGAATCCTGTAGCACAAGAATTAATATCAAGAATCAATAAATGGGGGAGGGGGGAGGGGACAAGGGGATAGGAATAATGGCAGACTGAGTTATCCATGACTACCCTAAATATATGTATGAGACACAACTGTTGTAAAAATACTTTATATAAAACCAGCAACTTGAGAAATTGTGCTCTTTATATGTAATATGAAATGAAATGTACTCTGTAAACATGTATAACAAATTAGAATTAAAAAATGGGAAAAAAAGAATCAATAAATGGGATAGATTTAAATTACAAAACTTCTTCTCAGCAAAAGAAACAATCACTGAAGTGAATAGAGAGCCTACTAATCGGGAACAAATTTTTACCACATGTACGTCAGATAGAGCACTAATCTCTAGAATATATAAAGAACTCAAAAATCTTAACACCAGAAAAACAAATAACCCAATCAATAAATGGGCCAAGGAACTGAAGAGACACTTCTCAGAAGAAGATATACAGTCAATTAAAAAATACATAAAAAAGTTCAACATCTCTGGCAATTAGAGAAATGCAAGTCAAAACTACTCGAAGATTTCATCTTACACCCCTCAGAATGGCAGCTATTAAGAACACAAACAACAATAAATGTTGGTGAGGATGTGGAGAAAAAGGCACACTCATACATTGTTGGTGGGACTGCAAAATGATGCAGCCAATATGGAAAGCAGTATGGAGATACCTTGGAAAACTTGGATTAAATCCACCTTATGACCCAGCTATCCCACACCCTTGGTCTTTACCCAAAGATCTTAAAAACAGCATACTACAGGGTCACAGCCACATCAATGTTTATAGCAGCACAATTCACAATAGTTAAACTGTGGAAGCAACCCAGATGCCCTACAGTAAATGAATGGATAATGAAAATGTGGTAAATACACACAATGGAGTATTACTCAGCAGTAAGAGAGAATAAAATCATGGCATTCACAGGTAAATGGATGGAGTTAGAGAATATAATGCTAAGTGGAGTTAGCCAATCCCAAAAAGCCAAATGCCAAATTATTTCTCTGATATAAGGAGGCTGATTCACAGTCAGGTTGGGATGGGGAGCATAGGAGGATTAGACAAACACTAGAATGGCCAATGGGGAGAAAGGAGAAAGGAGGGGGCAAAAGGGTCATGAAAAAGAAAGATGGTAGAATGAGATGGGTATCATTACCCTAAGTGCATGTATGAAGTCATGAATTGTGTGAATATACTTTGTAGACAACCAGAGATATGTAAAAATGTGCTCTACAAGTATAATATGAAATGTAATACATTCTGTTGTCATTTCTAACAACTTAGAATAAAAAATAAATTTGAAAACAAAAATAAATACAAGGTGTGGTCTGGGGTATCATGAGAATGTGTGATTTGAACAGAGTTCCAAGGACCTCAGTGATAGGCTATTCAACAGTTTATGGCTAAATAGGATATCAATAACTCTTACCTTGTTTTTCCTCTCCTGTGGCCTTCTGATCTATGTATTGGTCATTGTTCTGAGCACTTTTATTCTTAATTTCATCATACCAATCTTATTTTATAAAAATCTCTATCTTTATGAACACCCACATCAGAGTTATATATTGGAATGATGTAATTTTTTTTTTTGGGTTACCCATTTGATAGGCTTTCATGACACCATAGCTGATATCTTTTTGAAGCTTTAAAAATTTTCACTTTTGATTGAAGAAGTGTTTAGTAAATCTACACATATCTGTTTTACCTCCATTTTTCAGACTGAACTTCATGGACAACTAAATCATATCTACATTATAAAATGTCTACAAATTAGACAACTCTCCTGTTATTTTTTCTTCAACCACTACTAAAAGAAAAGGGTATAAAAATAGCAGTATATTATCTTTTGAACACTGTTGATAGCTGTGTGTTGGGGCTACAAATCTTTCTAAGCACAGGAGCTGTTGTCAAGCTGATGGAAGACATTAATAAGAGAAAAAAGTGAAATGTGTTTCAAGGTGAAGAAACAGCAAGAAGGAAGACAGAGTTTCACATGAGGAATCTAGAAGCAAAATAATTCCTCAACTCTTAACTTCTTTTTTTTTTTTTTTTTTTTTTTTGGTAAATGTGGTGAATATCAAGAATTAAAGCAGGAAAATGGAATGTTCAGCATGTCCAATTTAGCCATGAATAGACTGCTGAATCATCATCAGATTAAATAAAATAAATGGCATTACTGTTAAACTATACTATACAAGTTATCATTGGTGCTACACTCACACATGACAATCTCATAGGATGAAAGAAGGCAGAGCAAGGAAATATATTTACAAACAAGGGGGGGGGGAATCAAATTAGGGAGGTGAAGAAAAATTTATGTCATTCCCTCCTATTCTACTTGAATATTTTGAGAACACATCTGTTGATGATGAAAAGACCTAGTAAATATTTATAGATACCATTACTTACCTTGGGTAGCCAGTCAGTTTTGCAGAAGAAACACAGCTCCTGTTAAACATTCATTGTAAAATTTAATTGTATGTGCATGAAGAATATTATTTTCCTAAAACAATAAAAAATTTCCAGCAGGAAAATAAAACAGAGGATTAAATATAATGTGACATAATCATTCATGACTTTTAGCCACTATCTAAATATAGCGTGTTAGGAACACAAATTAATGAAAACAGAACTTCTACATCAGCTGAATTAGAGATGTGTAGGCTTGAAATTATTATATTTAATTTACAGATAAAAATATTGAACATATGAAAATTCTAGGGAAATTCTTACCATTTGCTCTGCTCAGTTCTGAGGTACATTATCTCAGAAAACTATGAAAAAAATAAAGCAGAATTGGAGAAAAACTAATATTCCTATCAAGAGCCAAGCACAGTGCCTGGCCTGCTGCTGTAAGCAAGCAGTGATTAATTTATTTGCAGAACTAAATTTAAAGTAAGATCCATGGAAAAAAATCAAATAATCCAGCATTGTTTATCTTTATGATTAAAAATATTTTAAATAAAATGGACTGAAATTCAATGCACCAAGTTTAATGCTACATATTATATGATATATAAAAAAAAATTCCTTACTTGTGTTCATTTAACAAGATATATATTGATCATCTCTTACATGTACAGTGCCTCTGAGGATTAGCACGTAAATCAGAAAAGTAAACAAGATTCTACTCTAGAGGGGAAAGAATATACTAGACAAAAAACAAATGAAATCCCAAAGGCTGAAGGAGGATCGCGAGTTCAAAGCCAGCCTAAGGCTGAAAACTTCTAAATAAAATACAAAAAAAAGGGCTGGGGATGGACCCAGTGGAAATAACTAGGATTAAAACTTCAATAGTTAATAATAGTAAAAGGGGTACTGAGGTAGAAGTTCAAAAAAGAAGGTGATGTTTGACTCCATCCTTCAAAATGAGGTGTGAAAGTAGTCAAAATAAAGAAGTTCATGTGGGGCTGGGGTTGTGGCTCAGTAAGCGCTCAAAAGCCTAAAGAATAAACATAAATACATTGTCAACTAAAAAAAAAAAAAAAGTCATGAAGAAGGTTTAGCACAGGTGTCTCCCCAGAATGAGAGGATTTGGTATATTTAGTAAAAAGAAAGGAAGTCAGATGGGCTATAGCAAGATCACACACCCCAAGCTGAGGTTAGGGATGTAGAAAGGGCCAGATCATGAAGGGCCACGGGGACATAGGTACAAACAGGTCACCTGCAGGGGGCCGCCTCTGGAGGGTTTTAAGTAGAGCATGTCAGATTGATATTTTTTGATAGTGCATGTAAATAAATAATAGTTTTTTTTTACTATGTAACTACAGAAGTTGCAGTTACTTTTCATTATTGAAAATATCTTCTCAAATAGAAAAGTTTGTCTATGAGGAATATTTTATATTTGGGAATACCTCTATGTATGAAGAACAAATATTTTTTTTTATTAATTAAACATGATGATCTTGTGTGAACCCTCCTCTCTCTCTCTCCCTCTCTCTCTCTCCTCTCTCTCTCTCTCACACACACACATGCACACAGACACACAATACACAACAAGTAATTTTTTAATTTTTTTCTATACATCTTTAATGAAAATCATCAAATCAACCAACGGGCATATTAAGAAATTCAATATTGGTCCTGTAATTAATTGATTCTAGTGAGCTTTTGCATATGGTGCTGGATGGTCTTTCATTTGGCTAAAAAAATAGTTTGAAGATTTATGATTTATTAAGATATCTTTCAATTTCATCATTGGTATTTCCACTACAATTGTGGAACTCTTTGGGCTTTTCCAAATTGAAATGGCATTAAGCTCAGGCACTCAGTTGGTTTTATGACTTGTTAAAGAAGAGCTTCAGGGCTGGGGTTGTGGCTCAGCTGTAGAGCGCTCACCTAACATGTGTGCAGCCCGGGTTCGATCCTCAGCACCACTTAAGAATAAAGGGCATTGTGTACAACTAAAACATATAAATATATATTAAAAAAAGAAGAAGAAGAAGAAGAGCTTCAGCTTGAGCCACACACCCATGAAATGTTCTCTGCTGATGGGAAACAGCAGGTTTTTTTCTCATTGCCCAGTGTATGCTGGCTGTGTTTTCTAGTATTTGGAGGTGTTTTTCACTTTTTTGCTGTTACTGTTAAAATCATGCAATAAAATTGTGGGGTATCCAAACTCATAGAGGTGACAAACTCAGGAGAAAATGAATTCTAGAATTATGTAAAACTTTTAAAAAACTTAAAATAGCAAGAGAGAAGATACAGGGTAAAGAACATAAAAATTCCAAGAGAGAATATTTAAAACTTATTGTACAGACTGAATGTCACTGTTATGGTTTGGATCTAGAATGTCCTGCCAAAAGCTCATGTTTAAAAACATGATCCCCAGTACAGCAAGGTTCAGAGGTTAGGCTTCTAGACCATGATTGGATGGACATCGTGAGAACTCTGATCTCATCAATGGATGAATCCATTGAGAGCTGCTGGGTGGTGGGATCTAGTTGGAGGAAGTAGGTCATCGGAGGTATTCTCCCAGACCCTTCATGGCCACCCACTGTCTTGACATGAGCTGAGCAGCTTTCTTCCACCCTGCCTTCTTCCATGGTGTTTCTGCCTTGGTGCTAGTTGACAGTGAACCCTGGACTGAACTTCTGAAATGATGAGCCCAAATAAACCTTTCCTCCTCCAGGTGGTTTTTTTTTTTTTTTTTTTTTTTTTTTTTTTTTTTTTTGGTATCAGTATTTTGGTCACAGAGATGAAAAGCTGACTGACACACTCAGTGAGATCCAACAAACACTGAACCTAACAATTTTTATGTAACCTAGACTTGCAGAATCAAACTCCCTTACTCAAGCATCACTGATTTTCTTACTGATTTAAATATAATTTACAACACCCAGAGACCAACTGTTATCTCAAATGCAAGGGCATGCCAATAAATTCAAGGAAGGAGACTTCTAGGATGTTGGAATTACATTACCACAAAATGCCCAGAACAGAAATGAGAGGATTGGGGACATGGTAGGCAGGAGAATTTAACAAAGTAATTTTAAGCATTTCATTAGAAGATTGGATTATTTTAATTCTATTAAAATACACCAATAACAAGACTTGTTCCCAGATGGGTTTAGGACACATTTTATATTTAGGACAGAGTAAATGGCTTTCATTTACTCTGCATTTTGCAATGAAAGCCATTTACTCTGCATTTTGCCCACAATTCATTGACCTGTTTTATGTTTTTCAAATTGCCATAGTTTTCCAGGGCTGGGATTGTAACAGTGTAATGGAAGATCATGGTTTCCATCTCCAGCACCACAAAAGGAAAATTGTTATTGTTTTCCAATTATTGAAATATTGTGTCATTATGTTGAGTTTCTTTTGTTTATTTGTTTTTTTTTTTCTGTATCCAAACATCACCCTCCCAGATTACATCCATAGATTTTTCTGCCCCTTGGTTTCTTGTTGGTTTCTGCTCACAGGACAGTGGAGTAGGAGGTCAAAGAGTGAGAGATCCTTATTCTCCTGGCCCCTTTTTTTACAAGTTGCCCACATGGTCCTGAAGATGGTCTTCTAATGTCACCCTCAACAGCTTGCTCCCAGCTCTGGGCCCTAGGGCCATTCCCTCTCCTCTCAGCTTAAGAGTAGTATTCTTCCCCTTGCTCTACCATTAGCCCTGATTTTCTCAATATGTCCAGTTTCATTATGCCATTCTGGCTGGGTATCCTCTAACTGCTGGGCAAAAATCATATATAGAAGCATTGCACATCAAGGAATAAATATATTTTTCAGTTTAATCACAACATTCAATAGCTAGGACAGAGTTCCATTCTGAGTATCATGTTTAATCATTCATTTGGCATTCAGCAAGCATATTTTTTTGGGGCGTTTGCTATGCTCTGGATACCATATGTGGTACTGGGGACATGAAAGCAGTGGGTCTCAAGACACAGGGCATCTGTTGAAGGGAAGAAAAGATCGGCAGTTGTGTATAATGAGGAAATGCATCAGAAGAAGATGAGAGCCACTTAGCTTTGGGGAAAAGTGGTTAGGAGAATCAAGGAATGCTTTTAGAAGTGGCAATTAATCCAAACTTGAATGGAGAGGGAGACAGAGATGGGTAATAAGAAGGAAGGGGCCTTTTTTGGTCAAGAAAAAAAAATCCACACAGATCCAAGGTGAGAAATGACATGGCATAGTAAGAGAACAGAAATCAGCCCAGCATGGAAAGAGCATATAATAGGATGGAGTAAGTAACACAAGGTTGCACATGTTAGCAGGGGTCTGTGTGTTGTTTTAAGGATGTGAACTTTACTTCAAAAGCAATGGGGGAAAGAGGTAATAGGCAAGTAATAGCACTTCTAGAAAGCTCATGCTATTGCAGTTTGGAAAATGTGCAAGGTTGGAGGAGAAGAAAGTACATAAGGCTGGAGGCTGGGAAATGAATGGTGGTACCTTTGCATTAACCTAGCAGGAAAATGACAGTGGCCCGAATGAATGTCTTGGCAGTGGAAGTGCAAAAAAGTGGAGAGAATGGAGAGGTGTAATCTGCAAGAAACTTGCAGCTGGCAACCCAGGTAACCCAGCAATGCTCTGCTTCGCAACATAAAGTTTAACGTTAAACTTGTCATAGCCTTTCAAGAATTTCAGTCAAGCATTTTCATTGCTGAAAGAGCCATAGTGAAAAAAATTCATGGAAGACTAGAGTTGTCTTTATACTGATTGAACACAGCCCATCAATAGAGTGTGCTGAAAATAAATATTCGCTTGGTGAATTAAGCAGCTGTTCTTTTTAAGGAAAAAAATAAGGGTGAAAAAAAAAATTCTGTTTATAATGTACCTGTAGTGATAAAAAAAAAAAATTCTATCTTTGTTTGTAGCAGAAAACCCCAACTTTATTCTATGGTACATATACATATAACCCTGTGACATCACTGACCAAGGGGGTGCAGATAGAGAGGCACAGCAGCAGCATTTTCTACAGTACTGAAATTTCCCTGCTATATATTTGCATCATGGTGTGTGTCCCTTTATGATGTTAATGCATCCCCCATGGAAACCACCAAAAAAATACATATGGGACATACCCAAAATGAGAGGTAAGAGGATTAAAATGTTTCACTACAAGCATCAACTAAATAGAAGTGAAGATAGCCACATAATGACAAAAGACACATTGAATCACAACTTATTCTGCTCTCTCTTCTCAAGGATGCAAGCCACACTAAACAAAGAGTCTGCCCCATTCTCCTTATAACCAGGCTGAACCATGAGCTAATCCTAGCCCCTCTTTCACCTCACATTAGGTAATCATACCATAATAATGTCATTTCTCAAAAAAAAAAAAAAAAAAGACCTTATTCTTAGGTGTGTAGTTTTGATTCTACAAAAAATTCATAACAATCCCTGGTCCTTCTTTTCTTTTTTTTTTTCTTCAGGTGTGGAGTTTTTTGTATTTTATTTACACCTCACTGATTGCTTTGCTGAGGCTGGCTTTGAAATTTAATGTCTCATAAAGTGCATTACAGGCGTCCCTGGTTTTCCCTGGTCTTACCTGAGAGATTTTATTAATAGTTGTTGAATTTTGTCCTGTACTTATTCTACATCAGCCCATACAATCATATGTCATCATATAAGCTTTTCCTAGTCCCCTAGCTTTTTCTTATTTTTCTTTTAAAGCTATTGACAAAAAAATTTTTCTACTACTTCTAGTCTTAAAATACATCAAACACTTCTAAATATATACAAGGACTAGGTAATCCACAGAATAACCCATCCACTATGCACAGAGCACTGGTAAGTAAAATTACACACATAGCAATGGTTATATTCTGAGGTATCTTCTAATATGACAATTTTGTCCTCGATCCTTTCCCTTCTCCTTCCTTCTACTTTAAGTTCAGTGAACAAGTACAGGAAAAGTAATGCTTAGAGATGGTTGAACCAATTCATATACAAAAGTCACTTACAGAGGACAAGCTTTCCTATGAATTTCAACACAAAATATACAAAATATGCTAATTTTACTAACTACTTGGTCATATACTGACAACCTCTTTACATCTAGAGACTAGATGTTGCAAATTTGGGACTCATTTGTCTATTATATACACTATATACATGACAAAACAAAATGCACAAAACATATAGAAAAATGATGTCTGAAAATGTCCAAGTATGAAAACACTAACATATTACCTTTTGAAATTGCTTCCCTCTCATCTTGCCCACATAACTGAACATGTACAAATAGTACTTGTTCTCAGAGGTGGTTTAACAGTTCCATTCCCCAAATACAATATTTCATATGAATTATAGCAAAGAGATACTTACAAAGTGTTATTTTACTATATCTACATTTAAAATACATCAGGCTCTTCTAAAAATCTAGACAGACTAGATGTTTCAAGTAAGGACTCAATTTGTCCACAAAGTACATGACAGTTTTGAATAAACTGCACATATGTAACAATACTTCTAATTTGAAAATGTCTTTAAAAGTATGAGCATTCTGGCCCTTCACCAGCCCAGTGGGCTATGCTGCTCCAATTTTCAGAAGACAATCCTTCCTAGGAATTTTAACAAAATACATACAGCATCTGTTTACTTTTGTCCTACACTGGCAACCTCTTTAACACCTAGAAAGACTAGATGTAGAGATTAGGAGTGGATTGTCCTTTATGTTCACTATGTGCACAACAAAGTATAACAAAACTCATAAAGAGAAACTCTTGCCTCATCCTAAGCACAATTGCATGATGCTCCAAAGAACCAGAACACAACTGTGTACTCAACAAAGGATTGGCTATTGAATCCCCCTCCAAAAAAATTAAGATTTTTTAACATACACTGTGTTATGTTTTACCACTGCTACTTTTAACATATTGCTTTGAACTGACAATCTTCCTGCCGCAGCCTCCCAAGTGCTGGTATTACAGGTATGGGCCACTGTGCCAGGCTTCAAGTTGTAGTCTTGTGGGGTCAAGCAGTGGGATCTCATGTGACTAAGCAGCAGGCTCATGTGGAGCCCACATGCTGGCATGTGGATCTCCTAAAGCCATGAAGCCCACTTTCAGGACTAGTGGAGTCAGCATGCAGGGACCGCTAACCATTGCACTGGCCGTTGTCAGGACTTTGCTCACCTTCCTGGTCAGTTAAGTCCTTTATTTGATTTCTTGGGTGAGGTATAGGGTTGTGGGCTTGAGGTCTGGTCTTGTGGGTTGAGGTGTGATCTTGTGGGCTTGAGGTGCAGCTCTCATGGGCTGAGGCACGTGTCTTGTAGGCTTGAGGTGCTGGTTTCGTGGGCAGAGTTGTGGTCTCAGCAACAATAAATTTCTATTATGTGCTTTGCAAGTTCATTTTATATTCCTGGGTAAATACTAGCCTTAAGGAAGAATAAAATCAAATAACAATATTTTTAAAAATCACCCCCTGTGGCAGGAATAGTATTGTAGTAATGACCTTAGAGGTCTCCACAGAACTGCTCTTTTTTAAAAATTAAAAATACTTAAGAATGATGTTTTGGCACCTGAATATATCTTCCATTGTCTTTTCTTTTTTTTTTTTTTTTTTTTTTTTTTTTTGGTAGCCTGTAAGCTGCCTGTTGTGGCCAGCCACGGTGCCGCGGGAAAATTCTCGGAGGCAGAGTTAAGCTTTTACTACTTTTACTTCTACTTTCTTAGAGCTTAGAGAGGGAAAGAAAGATTTTTAGAGAGAAAGATTAGAACGAGCTTTTCTTCTTGTCTTCTTAGCTTAAAGAAAGATCTTAGAGAGAAAGAAAGATATAGAGCTTAGCTTAGAGAAAGATTAGAGCTTCTTTCTTCCTTCTTCTGTCTTCTGTCTTCTGTCTTCCTCGGGAGCCTCGGCCTTACTCTGACCAGTCCTCTGGAGCCTCGGCCTAACTCTGGCCAGTCATTACTTCTTCTATCTGGTTTCTCTTCTGTAACCGCTCTGCCTACGTTCTGGCCGCTCTGATTCTGACCGACCGAGTGACTGCCCGACGGACCGAATGAATTCGTTCTCCTAACTCGGACCGCTTTCACCCGTTATATACCTTCAGGTTTGCGGGTGCCTACAGGTGCGTCACATACATATCAGGTGGAACTTATGGCTTCCAGCTAGCTACAACAGCCCTTCCTAATTAGGGCTCCTTCATATTCCTTCCCTTTAGTTTAAAAAGGTGCTTTAATTCTATTTTCTCTATTTTATTTTCTCTATTTTCTTTTATTTTCTTGTCCCTACCTAGCTTTTCACCTTTTATTTTTGAAAGGGTGGATATTTGAGCCCTTTTTGAGAAGGTGCTGTGGCTTTAAGGAAGCCTAATGCTGAGGAGCAGCTAACGCACCTAGTTAAGCACAATTGCATAAGCGGCTTTGACTTTTTTTTTTTTTTTTTTTCTCCTCTTCTTTATTTTTCTTTATGGCTTTCTTGCCAAAGCTCAATGGCTTTTTTTTTTTTTTTTCCTGCATGGTTTTTACCATGCTATTTAATTCTCTATTTTCTTTTAAGCTCATGGCTTTTTTCTTTATACTAAAGCTCAAGGCTTTTTCTCTATATTTTTTATGGCTTTTGGCTGGCTACTCGGCTTCGGCTTTTGGCCGGCTACTCTGCTTCAGCTTAATTCTTAACTGGCCTCAACTGAGTCAGAGGCTATGCTTTTTCATTGCTCTTATTTCTTAGCTTTTCTTCTCTGCCTGCCGAGCCCCGGACGGACCACCATTTGTAAGCTGCCTGTCACGGCCAGCCACGGCGCCGCCACGGGAGGAAAATTCTCGGAGGCAGAGTATAGCTTTTGCTACTTTTACTTCTACTTTCTTAGAGCTTAGAGAGGGAAAGAAAGATTTTTCTTCTTAGCTTAGAGTAGAGTAGCTTAGAGTAAAGAAAGATAGAGCTTAGCTTTTCTTCTTAGCTTAGAGTTAGAGTCTTAGAGTTAAAGTTAGAAAGATAGAGTTAGAGTTAGAAAGATAGAGCTTAGCTTAGAGAAAGATTAGAGCTTCTTTCTTCTCTCTTCTTTCTTCCTTCTTCTTTCTTCTGTCTTCTGTCTTCCTCAGGAGTCTCGGCCTAACTCTGACCAGTCATTACTTCTTCTATCTGGTTTCTCTTCTGTCTTCTATCTGGTTTCTCTTCTGTAACCGCTCTGCCTATGTTCTGGCCGCTCTGATTCTTCTGACCGACCGAGTGACTGCCCGGCTGACTGAATTCTCTGTTCTCCTAACTCGGACCGCTTTCACCCGGTTATATACCTTCAGGTTTGCGGGTGCCTACAGGTGCGTCACATACATATCAGGTGGAACTTATGGCTTCCAGCTAGCTACAACAGCCCTTCCTAATTAGGGCTCCTTCAGTAGCCCAACATACTTTTCACTAAAAAGAACTTCCCCTATGTCGACTGCTTATCATATATTCAAATCTCTCTGAAACCCCCCCCCCTTCTCTCCCTCTGACCTTTAGATCCACATTTAAAAGATTCATGTGAGTAATTAAGTCCATCCTGACTAGAGGACTCAATGGACTTTGGAACTAATTACATCTACAAAAAATTTGCACAGCAACAGCACCTCAATAAGTGTTTCATTGAAGAAATGAGGGATAGACAGTGTAGGTATATGAGGGCTGAGACTCTTGGGAGCTCTCTTAGAATTCTTGCCCCCCCCCCAAACAGAACTAAAAAAGCAGACTGAAAAGTTGAACAGAACATAGCTAAGTTAAAAAATACTTGGATGGCAAAGAGAATTGATTATTGTTTTCATTCCAAATCGTTCCAAACAGGTAATATTTTTGAGAGTGGTGACAATATCAGAAGACTGCCAGAGAACATACAGGTTTCAAAGTAATAGAGAAAATTAGGGAATGAGAGCAGTAAGCCTGGAGGATGTTTCTGCCCAAAGGCAGGGAACTCGTAGTGGTGGTCTATAAAGTCCTACAAGTGCTGCAGGCAGTTTGTAGAAATGCTGTTGGCATTTTGAAGAGCTCATTTTGGAGTAGAGTTGCATGGCTGAAGTTGTAGAAATTGAAGCTGGAAGTCCTGACAGCAATAGTTAAAGCCTGCAGATATGCAGAGGATCATGATATGGAGATTTATAGTACATGATATGGATCATGATATGGAGATTTATAGTCTGAAACTTAGAGAGTTTCAGACACAGGTTGAGAAAGACAAATAATTACTATGTCACTTCTTTTTTGGGTGAGAAGGGGTTTACCAGGTATTAAGCTCAGGGGTATAAAAACATCACATTGTACTCCATAAATGCATGCAATTGGTATGTGTGAGTAAAAAATTAAAGACCTGACAGCTCTGGACCAAGTTGTGATTGTTATTGTTCATCACGTTATTGTTTATTTCATGGTAACAGAATGGAATTTACCTCTTAGTTGGTTTTAAGAGTAATGAATACTGTGAAAAAGCTTTTGGTACAATAGGGAAAGCAAATGTTTTGAAATATATAGGTAATTTTCTTTGCTTTTCCCATTATTGACTTTATTTCTAATTTACTAAGCACAAAAGTCCTCTCACAAACACTCTTGTACATTCCTACAGAGAATCCCAAATGCCATGGTAGTGATTAAGATATTATAAATACATCAATACATATTGGTTTCCCTTCATTAACAAATAATGACTACATTGTTTTCACATAATGTGTGCTATTTTCAAGAAATTCTGCTTACAAATATGGGAGCAAAATTTGCTTATAAAGTAAGGGAATGTTGAAAAAAGCCATTTTTTCATGATTATTAATGTTATTGTTATTCATAAAAGTGGTGTAATTAAATTTTTAAAAAAGACATATTCTTGGAGCTGGTTGTGGCTCAGTGGTAGATCATTTGCCTTGCATGTGTGAGGCACTGGGTTTGATACTCAGCATCACATAAAAATAAATAAACAAAATAAAGGTATTTTGTCCATTTAAAAAATACTTATTCTTATGAATACCATTTTTAACATATTCAATATGCCTTTTCCAAACTGAAGTGTTTACAGTGCAATGAAATTATTGTCATATAATATAGTTCTAGAAACCATGTTCTCCAACTCTAAAAGTTATCAGCCACTTTCCATATCAACAGATTATTGGTGAAGGTCACAGACTCCAGAGTCATATTCCCTGGGTAGAAACCCTGTTCCATTAGCTATGTAGATTCCATACTAAATAACTTTGGGCATGTTATTCAACCTATCTGTGCCACAGTTTTCTCAGATGTAAAATTCTTGTAATAATAGCTCATAGAGCTTTCATGAGGTTTAAATATATTAACACACATAAAGATCTTAGGGAATTTCTTGGCATATAATAAAGTCTCAGTAAATGTTTACTATTTCCTAGGCCTTTATAATCTTTGTTGCCATTATAATTGGAAACTTTAATTAATTACATGCTGTAATATCATAAGGGAATATATGGAATATTATTAATTTTTATATATATTATATTTCTATCAATTTAGATGAATATTCTCATAAGTTCTACCAGGCATTTTTCTTCTAATTCACATAGAATTTTCTCTGCAAACAATGATATCATTCAGAAAACAAATTGTACTCTTCTGTTTTGGATACTCAGGGGCACTCAACCACTGTACCACATTCCCAGCCCTATTTTATATTTTATTTAGAGACAAGGTCTCACTGAGTTACTTAGCACATCACTTAGGCTGGCTTTGAACTCATGATCCTCCTACCTCAGCCTCCTGAGCTGCTGGGATTATAGGCATTTGCCATAGCACCAGGCCAAATCATACTCTTCTAATACTTATATACCTTATTTTTTCACCATGTTTCATTGTCTCATAAATTGATTGCAATATTTAATATAAATGGATATGGGACATCTTTGTATTTTTGATTCTTACTGAGATACTTCTACTTTAATGTAATTATCATTGTTTTATTAACTAATGTTACTCTCTACTAGTTTGTTAATCATTTTATTATGAATGGCATTTTGCTTCTGGTCCTTAGCAATGTTTATCTTCTTTTGACTGAATATGTAAGTATATACTTATTTGTGTGTGTGTGTGTGTGTACATGTGTGTGTGTACATATATATATGTGTGTGTATATATATACATATGTGCCATTTTTTCTATTTGTTTTTATTTAGCACTGCTATGTGTTTGGAGTAAACAGAATTGTGTAAATATAAAATTAATAAATATCATGTCTGGAAGTTTCTTAATCATATTTTAAAAGAGATAAAAATCATAGTCACCAAAAAAACCTGCCTGAGATATTAAAAAATGGCTTTCAGAAAATCCAAGTCAATTAAATTAATTGTAATATTGTCCAAAGAATAGTCAAAGAGTTAAATGACTATCTTATTTTCATAGCATCATCTTAGGCTAGATGAATGTTTGCCTTGAATTCCATTTTTATGAATGTATAACCTTTAGCATTTTTTTATAACAGCAAAATAATTCGTAGTTGCTGAAAATTTTTCAAATTGCTGAAGTTCTGGGAGTCTTTATATAGGGGTTGGAAACCTTTTTCTGTTAAAGATCAGATAGTTAATATTTTCAAATTTGTCGACCATATGGTCCTGTCATAATTTCTCAACTCTGTGTGCAGCACAGCCATAGACAATAAATACATAAATGAATAGCTGTGTTTGTGTTCCAATAAAACTTTGTTTAGGGCTGGGGTTGTGGCTCAGTGGCAAAGCGCTCGCCTCGCGCATGCGCGGCCTGGGTTTGATCCTCAGCACCACCTAAACATAAATGCATTGCATTGTGTACAACTAAAGTAAATAAATATTTAGAAAAAAAACTTTGTTTACAAAATCAGGCAGCAGCTTAATTTGATCCACAAGCCATAGTTTGTTCATTCCTATGGTACAGTCATCTAAATGGTTGTTCAGGAATATAAATTCTATTATACAAAATATTAAATTCAGGCGGAGGAACCATCCCAGCGGGAGACGGCAGGGGAAA
Source organism: Tamias sibiricus (assembly GCA_025594165.1). Taxonomy (NCBI): domain Eukaryota; kingdom Metazoa; phylum Chordata; class Mammalia; order Rodentia; family Sciuridae; genus Tamias; species Tamias sibiricus. The sequence goes on from CM046660.1 coordinate 53,697,413, forward strand.
AAGCCCTGGCCTAAAAGCTACCCAACCAGGCCCTCTGGCAGACTTTCCCAGGCAGCCCATCGTGGAGATGCCATCCCAGTGCAGGACAGCAGGGAAAAAGCCCAGCCTAAAAGCTTCCCAGCTAGGCCCTCCAGTGGACTTTCCCAGCCAGCCCACCGCAGAGATGCAATCCCAGTGCGGGAAGGCAGGGGAACAATCCCCGGCCTGCAAGCTTCCCAGATAGGCCCCCACTGGTTGACTTTCCCAGCCCACCCACCAAAGAGATGCCATCCCAGCGCAGGATCCCATTTCAGCGCAGGATGACACCATCCCAGCAGAGGACTGCAGGGGAAAAAGCCTCGGCCTGTAAGCTTTCCAGCTAGGCCCTCCAGGGAACTTTCCCAGCCTGCCCACCGCGGGGATGCCACCCCAGTGCGGGAAGGCAGGGGAACAAGCCCCGTTCTGCAAGCTTTCCAGCTAGGCCCCTGGCAGACTTTCCCAGCCAGCACACCACAGACACGCAATCCCAGCGTGGGACAGCAGGGGAACATGCCCTGGTCTGCAGTCTTTCCAGGTTCTCTGTGACTGCCTGGACATGATCTGGGACAACTGGTTTAAACTGAAAGGGAAAAAAGATGGGCTTCACAGGGTGCTGTTTGTCTGGGATTTGTTCCTGAGATTTATTCCTGGGTTTGACTTTTTTGTTGTTGTTGTTTCCTTGTTTGTTTGCTTTTATTCCTTTTTTCTTTCTTTCTTTTCTTCCTTCTCACTTTTGTCTCCTTTCTTTTCCCTCATCTTTCCTATTTACACCCTGCCATTGCATTCTCAGCAGAGGCAAAAACAAGTTATATGCAGAAATTGGGATTTCTAGAACTGGGGCAACTAAACTATACAGCAAAGCGGTGTTATATACAGTTTATTCTCTATTTTTTTTTTTTTGACTCACTTTCTCTTTCCTCTCTTTTACACTAATTCCTACTTCTTTGTCATCTTTTTTTTTCTTTTCCATCTTTCTTTCTTTCTTCTCTCAACAGTCACATAAGTTTGGTTTATATATAAATCGGTCTTTCCACTAAATCGTTCACTCCATTCTCTTTCCTCTCTCATCTGCGGATATTAAACCACTTCCATAGAATTCTCTTTTCACACTTCCTAAGAAAGAACAACTCAATACCCTCACTTACTTCTTCCAAAAACATATCACCTTTGTGTCCAATACTTGAACCTATAAACCCCATCCCAAACATACAGAGTAAATTGGAGACAATATCTGAGTTAACTAAATATGTACATTGTGATCAAACTGTGATTACCTGATTGTCTGGTAAAGTATTTATAAGGGTATCTGATAGAATTGTACTACAGGAACATAATAAGGCTTTAAGGTAAAAACAAAATAGTCGAGGTTCCACAGTGCTGGAAGAAAAGTCACACAAGCAATATGAAGAAACAAGGGAAGAAAGTGACTCAAACAAATCAACATACCTCCTCAGTAGATTCCATGGCAAGCACAGTTGGTGAAATGCCAGAGATGGAATTCAGAAATTACATATTACAAATGTTTATGGAACTTAAGAATGAACTAAAAAATGAGATGAGGGAGCAAATACAGGTGGTAAAAGATCATTTTGACAAAGAACTTCAAAAACAAACACAGGAAGCAAAAGATTACTTCAATAGGGAGATAGAGGTTCTAAAGAGAAACCAAACAGAAGTTCTGGAAATGAAAGAAGCAGTAAACCAACTAAATGTTCAATTGAAAGCATCACCAACATATTAGACAACTTGGAAGAAAGGACCTCAGATAATAAAGAAAAAATATACATAATGGAGAAAAATGTAGATTCCACAGCAAAAGTGTTAAGAAATCAAGAAAAGAACATTCAAGAAATATGGGACAACATAAAAAGACCAAATTTAAGAGTGATTGGGGTAGAGGGAGGTGCAGAGTTCCAAGCCAAAGGAATGAGTAATTTATTCAATGAAATAATAGCAGAAAATTTTCCAAATTTGAGGAATGAATGGGAAAACCAAGTTCAAGAGGCTTACCAAACACCAAACATACAAAATCACTACAGATCCACACCAAGGCACATTATAATGAAAATGCCTAACACACTGGGCAAGGAGAGAATATTAAAAGCCATGAGAGAAAGGAAGCAGATTACATATAGGGGGAAACCAATCAGACTATGTTCAGATTTTTCAACCCAGACCATAAAAGCTAGAAGATCCTGGAATAGCATATTTCAAGCTCTGAAAAAAAAGGGATATCAACTAAGAATCTTATATCCAGCAAAATTGAGCTTTAGATTCAAAGATAAAATAAAAATACCTTCCACAACAAACAAAAGTTGAAAGAGTTCACAACTCAAAAGCCAGAACTTATGAAAATTGAGCTTTATCCTGGGCAAAAAAGTATCTCATGAAACTTAAGAAAAGAAAAGAAATGAAAATCAACAAAGGGATATATTAAACTAAAGGAAATACCAACCAGAGGAGAAACCAAATCAAGTTAAATACCATAAACAAATAAAAATGGATGGGAATATGAATCACATCTCAATAATAACCCTAAATGTTAATGGCCTAAACTCACCATTCAAAAGACACAGACTGTCAGACTGGATTAAAAGAAATGACCCAACAATTTTCTGTCTCCAAGAAACTCACCTCGTAGAAAAAGACATCAATAGACTGAAGGTGAAAGGCTGGGAAAAGTCCTATCACTCACATGGGCTGCAGAAGCAAGCAGGGGTTTCCATTCTTATATCAAATAAGGTAGACTTCAAGCCAATGCTAATCAAAAGGGAAAAAGATGGATATTTCTTACTGCTTAAGGGAACCATTCATCAACAAGATATAACAATTATAAATCTATATGCCCCAAATAATGGAGCACCTACATTCATCAAACAAACCCTTCTCAAGTTCAAGAGTAAAATAGACCACAACACAGTTATTCTAGGGGACTTCAACACACCTCTCTCACCAATGGATAGATCATCCAAAAAAAGCTAAATAAAGAAACTTTTAGGCCTCACTAAAACAATTAATAATTTAGACCTAATGGACATATATAAAATATTTCATCCCTCAGTAAGGGAATACACTTTTTTTCTCAGCAGCACATGGCTTCTTCTCCAAAATAGACCATATACTATGCCACAAGGCAACTCTCAGCAAATATAAAAAAAGTAGAGATACTACCCTGCATTCTATCAGACCATAATGGGATAAAATTGGAAATCAACGACAAAACAAGGATTAAGAAAAACTACTCCAACAACTGGACACTAAACAACATGCTACTGAATGAACAAGGAATTGAAGAAGACATCAAGGAGGAGATTAAAAAACTCCTAGAGGTAAATAAGAACACAGATACATCGTATAGAAATCTCTGGGACACTATGAAGGCAGTAGTAAGAGGAAAATTCATTGCACTGAGTTCATTCCTTAAAAGAAAAAAAAAAAAAAAACAAATAAATGACTTAACTTCATACCTCAAAGCACTAAAAGAGGAAGAACTGATCAACACTAAGAGCAGTAGAAGACAGGAAATAATTAAAATCAGAGCTGAAATTAATGAAATTGTGACTAAAGAAACAATTCAAAGAATTGACAAAACTAAAAGTTGGTTCTTTGAAAAAATAAATAAAATTGACCGACCCTTAGCAATGCTAACAAAAAGAAGAGAAAAAACTCAAATTACTAACACCTGTGATGAAAAAGGAAGTATCACAACAAACACCTCAGATATACAGAGGATAATTAGAAATTACTTTGAAAACTTGTACTCTAATAAAACAGAAATTATGGAAAGCACTGACAGATTTCTAGAGTCATATTAATTGCCCAAACTGGATCTGGAGACTACACACAATTTAAACAGATCAATCTCAAGAAAGGAAATAGAAGATGCCATCAAAAAGCTACCAATTAGAAGAAGGCCAGGACCTGATGGATTTACAGCCGAGTTCTACAAGACCTTCAAAGAATACCTACTACCCATGCTCTTTAAGTTATTTCAAGAAATAGAAAAAGAGGGATTTCTTCCAGACTCTTTCTATAAGGCCAATATTACATTAATGCCAAAGCCAGACAAAGACACAGCCAGAAAAGAAAAAACTTCAGGCAATATCTCTAATGAACATAGATGCAAAAATCCTCAACAAAATTCTGGCAAATCGAATACAAAAACATATCATAAAGATAGTGCACCACGATCAAGTGGGGTTCATCCCAGGGATGCAAGGTTGGTTCAACATTCGGAAATCAATAAACATAATACATCATATCAATAGACTTAAAGATAAAAACCAATATGATCATCTCAATAGATGCAGAAAAAGCATTTGACACCCCTTTATGTTCAAAACACTAGAAAAACTAGGAATAAAGAGGAATATATCTCAACATTATAAAAGCTATATATGTAAAGCCCCAGGCTAACATTATCTATAAATGTAAAAGCCCCAGGCTAACATTATCTTATCTTAAATGGAGAAAAATTGAAAGCATTCCCTTTAAAAACTGGACAAGACAGGGATGCCCCCTTTCACCACTGCTATTTAACATAGTACTGAAACTCTGGCCAGACCAATTAGACAGACGAAAGAAATTAAAGGAATCCAGATCGGAAAAGAAGAACTCAAATTAGCACTATTTGCTGATGACATGATAATATACCTAGAAGACCCAAAAAACTCTACCAGAAAACTTTTTCAACTAGTAAATGAATTCAGCAAAGTAGCAGGATACAAAATCAATACCCATAAGTCAAAGGCATTTTTGTACATCAGTGACAAATCCTCTGAAAGGGAAATGATGAAAACTACCCCACTTACAATAGCATTAAAAAAATAAAATACCTGGGAATCAAGTTAACAAAAGAGGTGGAAAGACCTCTACAATGAAAACTATAGAACACTAAAGAAAGAAATTATAGAAGACCTCAGAAGATGGAAAGACCTACCTTGTTCTTGGATAGGTAAAATTAGAATTAATATTGTCAAAATGTCCATACTACCAAAAGCATTATACAGATTTAATGTAATCCCAATCAAAATCCCAATGACATTCCTCAAAGAAATAGCAAAAGCAGTCATGAAATTCATCTGGAAAAATAAGAGACCCAGAATAGCTAAAGCAATCCTTAGCAAGAAACGTGAAGCAGGTGGCATCATCATACCTGACTTTAAATTATACTACAGAGCAATAGTAACAAAGATAGCATGGTACTGGCACCAAAACAGACTAGTAGACCAATGGTACAGAATTGAGGACACAGAGACTAATACATATAATTTCAGCTATTTTATATTAGACAAAGGTGCCAAAAATGTACAGTGGAGAAAGGATAGCCTCTTCAACAAATGGTGCTGGAAAACTGGAAATCCATATGCAACAAAATGAAATTAAACCCTTATCTCTCACCATGCACAAAATTCAATTCAAAGTGGATCAAGGACCTATGAATTTGAACAGAGATAATATGCCTAATAGAAGAAAAGGCAAGCTCCAATTTCCAACATGTTGAATTAGGCCCTAATAAGTTTCTTAATATAAGAATCCTGTAGTGCAAGAATTAATATCAAGAATTAATGAATGGGATAGATTCAAACCCCGTAAAAAAAAAAAAAAAAAAAAAAAAAAAAAGCTTCTTTCTCATCAAAAGAAACAATCATTGAGGTGAATAGAGAGCCAACTAATTGGGAACAAGAATTTAATACATGCACATCAGATAGAGCACTAATTTCTAGAATATATAAAGAACTCAAAAAACTTAACACCAAAAAAACAAATAACCCAATCAATAAATGGGCGAAGGAAATGAAAAGACACTTCTCAGAAGAATATACATAATTAATCAACAAATACATGAAAAAATGCTCAACATCACTGGCAATTAGAGAAATACAAATCAAAACTACTCTAAGATTTCATTTCACTCCAGTCAGAATGGCAGCTATTAAGAACACAAACAACAATAAATGTTGGAGAAGATGTGGGGAAAAAGGCACACTCATACATTGCTGGTGGGAATGCAAAATGGTGCAACTGTTATTGAAAGCAGTATGGAGATTTCTTGGGAAACTGGGAATGGAACCACCCTATGACCCAGCCAACCCACTCCTGGGTCTATTCCCAAAGGACTTAAAAACAGCATATTACAGTGACGCAGCCACTTCAATGTTTATAGCAGCACAATTCACAATAGCTAGGTTGTGGAATCAACCTAGATGTCCCTCAGTAGATGAGTGGATAAAGAAAATGTGGTATATATACACAATGGAATTTTACTCAGCAATAAAATAGAATAAAATAATGGCATTTGCAGGTAAATGGATGAAGTTGGAGAATATAATGCTAAGTGAAGTTAGTCAATCTCAAAAATCCAAATGCTGAATGTTTTCTCTGATATAAGGAGGCTAGTTCACAATGTTGTTGGATGGGGGTAAATAGGAGGATTAGAGGATCACTAGAATGGTCAAAGGGAAGGGAGGGGAAGGGAGGGAGCAAGGGGGAGGGAGGGGAAAAAAAGAAAAGGTGGATGAATAAGATGGATATCATTATCCTAAATGCATGACTGAAGATTTGAATGGCATGAATAAACATTGCATACAAACAGTGTTATGTAAAAAGATGCTCTATATGTTTATTATAAATTATAATGCATACTACTATTATAAACACAACAGTTTGAATAAAAAATAAGTTAAAAAAAACAAAAACAAAACATGCACACATATATTTATAAAATTGATGTTTTAAGAAAAAATACTGTTACTATATAATTATATGTGATAGATTCTGAAAAAAAAAAAAAAAAAGATACCAGGAATTTAGATTTGGAGTCGGCCTATGAACTTTGAAATAATCACAAAGTCATACTCCACTGTTTTCCAAGCAACTTTATCACTGATTGTCTTTCGTTCAGTATCTGTCAGTGTTACACTTTGAAGGAGTAATGAACTGAGCTGATGCGGGGCTTTGTATTATTGGGAATTTGGTTTTGCTTGTGAAAGAGCTAATAGCTGTTTGTTTGTTTGTTTGTTTAATAGCTATTATTTTCTAACATACTGAATTTATACTGTTTGAAAGGAAGATGTGCTGGATTGCTTTAAATAAATTGTTTCATTTATGTTTCAATGTAGCATTTCTGCCAGTAGACAGTCTCCCTGTTACATTTTCATTCCTACTAAATGAGAGGAAGGACTGGTTTTATGTTATTCATTTCTATATTTCTAGTGCCTAGCATATAGATCTAGATGCATTCAATAAATGTCTGTTGAGTAAGTGGATGAGTAAATGCATGAAATGATGGGACACCCTTGAGAGCCATCAAGTCCCAAAGATGGTCTGTGGCGGGATCTCATCAAGAAGGCATTGATTTATCAAGAGATTAATGTATTATTTGGTTATTGCTGTGGTGGCTTTATTATAAAGGTGAGCTCTTTCTGACATACATGCTGTTTCTTGCTATGAATTTTCCTTTGCCATGTCATAATGAAGGCCTTCATCATATGCAGTTCCTTGATTTTGGACTTCTTTGTTTTTAGAACTGTAAGAAATAAATTTCTTTACTTATAAAAATATTAAATTTATAAATGAAAAAGTAATTTACTTGAATTTTGTAATTGATTGTAATACATAAAATTGTAAAAATAAAAATTTGATTCAATTATTCATATTAAAATGTTTTCTGAGCATTAGTCTCAAAGCAAATAAGGAACATAGTCAGAAAATTGAATGCATTTATTTTTACTAGTGCACTGCTGAGGATGATTAAATGTCAGTCAATATTGTGTAACTAACAATGGTAATAATAATTAATATATTAAAATTACAAATTATATTTTGGGAGAGATAATCATATATTAGAACCCAACATGAAATAATCTCTCCCCTCTGATATCTAAATTATTTAAGGATGCATTTCCTACTCCTAGAGATGATACAAATAAGTACATGATACAGAAAACAAGGACTCTATATTGTGATAGAACATGGAAATTCCAAGATTAAAATGTTTCTACATGCTGTCATTGGTTATTAAAAAGGTAAATAAAGGATGGAAAGTTATATGGCAACTGTTTTTCTTCTTATGATAAAAACAATTGCAAAGATGATCATGAAAAGGTAAATAAAGGATGGAAAGTTATATGGCAACTGTTTTTCTTCTTATGATAAAAACAATTGCAAAGATTGATCATGAACAAAAAATAGAAATCAGGCTGTAAATTTCTTCTTCAGTTCCCTCTTTTTAATGATCTCATGCCAGCTTCTGTTGTCTGGTCCTGAATGATTTATGCCCTCACATCTTTTTTTTTTTTAATATTTATTTATTTGCTTTAGTTGTACACAGTAAGAATAAAGATTCTTACGTTGTGCGGAGGATCAAACCTGGGCCACACATGTGCTAGGTGAGTACTCTACCACTGAGCCACAACTCTAGCCCCATGCCCTCACATCTTGTCTCTTCTTAAAATACACACATAAAAGGACATTTAATTTTACAGTATTTGTAATTATTTGTGAGAATATCTGAATTTTTGACCCAGAATTTATTATGCACTGAAAATAAACTCATCCTTTCCTTTTAAATGTGGGGTGGTGAGAGAGTAGAGATAAGGGTCATTTGGTAATGGGAGGGTGGTCATCTTGGGGTCCTTGAGGCCACAACTTTTAGTTGTGTAGAGGCGGTGAACCAAGCCAGTTTTGGTAAAGATAATGTGTGTGGCAAATACCAAGATGGACAACACCTGTAAGGAATATAACCAGTTGCCACATACTCAATCTCCTAATGCCTGAAATTTTAGCTTTATTGTAGTAACATTTTTCTTCTAGGAAGGAATAACATTAAGGCATGTCATTGCTCAGGATTTTATATCACAAAAGGATTCCCACCTTTAACAGACACACAACAAATGGAGCACCAGAGGTGAATCTCTAGTAAATTCTAAGTTGAGTTAGTTTATGAGATTTGGAGTTAAAATAGAATTCAGTGTAAATATAACTAGAGAGCAAGCTGTAGAGAGCTGAAACATTTGAAGAAGTACTGAGTTTCTGGATACTTATCAAAGTCTGAATAAAGATCAGTATATAAAAATCAGCATAAAATAAAAATGTTGAAATTATTCCAATGCTAAAGCCTGACCTTTCTTGACTCATAGGAAAATATTTCTGGCGTAAAAAACAGAATAAATACTAGAGTGGGGATGTCTCCATGTAGAAAGCATGAGATGCCTTCTTCTCAGTGCAAATGTGGGGAGGCTTCTGTTTGACCATCTGTGCAGGAAAACACTGCACAGGAGTCAAAGAGTTCCATTCTCATGTTGCTTTCTTTCTTGACTGAGGTTTTGAGAAATGAGAGACATGGCAAGGAGAAGCCATGCTAGTCAACCCCCCACCTCCAACTCAAGCCAAATGAAATGGTTTATGTCAGAGCACTTCAAAATAAAAATAAATGTTGCAAATATAATTTAGGCACAGAACATTCCTGAACTAATTCAATTACCTGTTTCTTTAAAGCACATGACCACCTGGGAACAGTCATAAGAACCACAGGGTTTTGAATCCCAACATCAAGGTGAGGTACAGACAACCTTCATGGACACTACAAGAATATAGGGCAGAAACTGTAATATCTCAGATCCACACTGCAAGAAAGGATGACAAATAGACAACATGAAAAAACAAGGCAGGAAAGTGCCCCAAACTGAACAGGATACTACAATAACAGAATCCATAGACAGCAAAGTTGATGAAATGTCAGAGAAGAAGGTCAGAAGGTTCATAATTAAAATGATCTGTCAATTAAAGAATAACCTAGATAAGAAGTTAGAGGCAAAAAATGGATCACTCAAACACAGGGATAAGAGAGCAAATACAGGTAGCAAAAGATTACTTCAAGAAAGAGATGGAGATGGACTGGGGCTTAGCTGTAGAGCACTTGCATCAAATGTGTGAGGCCCTGGGTTCGATAGTCAGTACCACATAAATAAAATAAAAAGTATTGTGTCCACCTACAACTAAATATTAAAAAAAGGAAGAGATGGAGAGTCTGAAATTAGAAAAAAAATTCCAAAATTTTTGAAATGAAGGAAACAATAAACCAATTTAAAAATAAAACAAAACAAAAAAACAAAGAAAAAACTCAATAGAAATCATCACCAACAGACTAGATCACTTGGAAGAAAGAATGTCAGATAATGAAGCCAAAGTGCACTATCTGGAAAATAAAATTGACCACACAGTGAAGATAGTAAGAAAACATGAATAGAACATCCAAGAATTAAGGGACAGCATCTAAAGACCAAATCTAAGAGTTATTGGTATAGAGGAAGGCACAGAGTTTCAAACCAAAGAAAAGCACAGTATCTTCAATAAGATAATATCGGAACATTTCCCAAGCATAAAGAATGAATTGGAAAATCAAATACAAGAGGCAGGATACCAAATCTATAAAATTAGAAGAGATCTACACCAAGTTCACATTATAATGAAAATGCCTAGCATATAGAATAAGGATAGAATCTTAAAGGCTGCAAGAGAGAGTAATCAGATCACATAGAGGGGGAGACAGATTGTATCTCACCAGATTTTTGAACCCAGACACTCAAAGCCAGAAGATCACAGAACAACATATATGAAGCTCTGAAAGAAAATGGATATCAACCAATAATCTTATATCCAGCAAAATTAAGCTTTAGATTTGATGATGAAATAAAAACATTTCATGATAAACAAAAGTTAAAAGAATTTACAACTAGAAAGCTGGCACTATAGAACATCCTTGGCAAAATATTCCATGAAGAGGAAATGAAAAACAATGATGAAAATCAGCAGAGGGAGGTATTACATAAAAGGAAAAACTGATCAAAGGAGAAACCAAGTCAAGTTAAAAACCAAAAATGAAAAAAAAAAAAATGTCTGGGAATACAAATCATGTCTCAATAATAACCCTGAATGTTAATGGCCTACACTCACCAATCAAAAGACATAGAATAGCAGATTGGATTAAAAAATGTATGCTGCCTGGTACCGAAAACCGGGATGAAAAACTCTCGGAGGCAGAGTGAAGCTTTTACTATTTTTACTTCTACTTTCTTAGAGCTTAGAGGGAAAGAAAGATTTTTAGAGAGAAAGATTAGAGCGAGCTTTTCTTCTTGTAGAAAGATAGAAAAAGATAGAGCTTAGCTTAGAGAAAGATTAGAGCTTCTTTCTTCTCTCTTCTTTCTTCCTTCTTCTTTCTTCTGTCTTCTGCCTTCCTCAGGAGCCTCGGCCTAACTTATGGCTTTCTTGCCAAAGCTCAATGGCTTTATCTCTGCATGGTTTTCACCGTGCTTTTTAATTCTCTATTTTCTTTTAAGCTCATGGCTTTTTTCTTTATGGCTTTTTGCTAAAGCTCAAGGCTTTTTTTCTGCATGGCTTTTACCATGCTATTACTTTCTGGCTTCTTTATTTTTTTATGGCTTTTGGCCGGCTACTCGCTTCATGGCTTCGGCTCGCTTCGGCTTTTCGCTAATTCTTAACTGGCCTCAACTGAGTACTACTCTTTTTGCTGGCCTCAACTGAGTACTACTCTTTTTGCTGGCCTCAACTGAGTACTACTCTTTTTGCTGGTCTCAACTGAGTCAGAGGCTATGCTTTTTCTTTGCTCTCGTCACTATCTTAGCTTCTTGTTCTTATTTTTTATCTTTTCTTCTCTGCCTGCCAAGCCCCGGACGGACCACCATTTGTAAGCTGCCTGTCATGGCCAGCCACGGCGCCGCGGGAGGAAAACTCGGAGGCAGAGTAAAAGCTATTACTACTTTTACTTCTACTTTCTTAGAGAGAGCTTAGAGAGAGAAAGAAAGATTTTTCTTCTTCTTAGAAAGAGCTTAGAGAGAAAGATTAGAGAGAGCTTTCTTCTTTCTTCTTAGCTTAGAGAGAGAGAAAGAAAGATAGAGCTTTTCTTCTTAGAGCTTAGAGAGAAAGAGAGAGAGCTTGAAAGAGAGAGATTTCTTCTTTAGAGAGAGAGAGCTTAGCTTTAAGAGCTTCTTTCTTCTTTCTTCTTTCTTCCTCGGGAGCCTCAGCTTGACTCTGACCAGGAATTACTTCTTCTATCTGGTTTCTCTTCTGTAACCGCTCTGCCTACGTTCTGGCCGCTCTGATTCTTTTCTTCTTCTCTGACCGAACTCTTCTTCCGACCGAGCGACTGCATGACTGACTGAATGAATTCATTCTTCTCCTGACTCCGACCGCTTTCACCCGGTTGTATACCTTTAGCTTTGCGGGTGCCTCACGTGCACTTACAGGTGCATCACATACATACTTATTATCAGGTGGAACTTATGGCTTCCAGCTGACCGCAATAGCCATCTCCCTAATTGGGGCTCCTTCAAAAAAAAAAAAAAAAAACAGAAAAAAGACCCAACAATATGCTGCCTCCAAGAGACTCGTCTCATAGGAAAAGACATCCACAGACTGAAGGTGAAAGTTTGGGGAAAATCATACCACTCACATGGGGGGGGGGGGGTTTCCATCCTCACATCAAATAAAGTAGACTTCAAGATAAAAGAAGGGACACTGCATACTACTCAAGGAAACCATACACCAACAAGACTTAACAATTATAAATACATAAGCCCCAAACAATGGAGCATCTATGTTCATCAAACAAACTCTTCTCAAGTTCAAGAGTCAAACAGACCACAACACAACAATTTTGGGTGAATTTAACACCTTCTTTCATCACTGGATAGATCTTCCCAAACAAAAGCTGAACAAAGAAATTATAGAACTCAATAATATAATCAATAACTTAAACTTAACTGACATATATAGATCCTTCTATAGCAAATACACTTTCTTCTTATCCTTCAATGAGCGAATACACTTTCTTCTCAGCAGCACATGGATCCTGGTAGAGCGCTCACTAAAATAGACCAACCCATTCTATCCTCAGCACAAAATAACTCTCAGCAAATATAAAAAAAAATAAAGTAGATACTACCCTGCATTCTATCAGACCATAATGGAATGAAATTTAAAAAAATGATAAAGTAAGAAATAAAAGCCACTCCAACACCTGGAGACTAAAGAATATGCTACTGAATGAACAGTGGATTGCAGAAGACATCAAGGAGGAGATTAAAAAATTCTTAGAGGGGCTGGGATTGTGGCTCAGCGGTAGAGCGCTCGCCTAGCACAGCGCGGCCCGGGTTCGATCCTCAGCACCACATACAAGTAAACACATTGTGTAAAAAAGTAAAATAAATAAATATTTTAAAAAAAAAGTTCTTAGAGGTGAATGAGAACACAGACACAATATATTGAAATCTATTTGACACTCTGAAGGCAGTTCTAAGAGTAAAGATCATTTGCATGGAGTTTGTTCTATAAAACAAGAAAAAGTCAACAAATAAATGCCTTAACATTACTTACCAAAGCCCTTGAAAAGAAGAACAATCCAAAACCAAAAGCAGTAGAAAACAGGAAAATAATCAAAATCAGAGCTGCAATCAATGAAATTGAAACAAAAGAAACAATTAAAAAAATTGACAAAACAAAAAGTGGCTTCTTTGAAAAAATAAATGAAACTGACAGACCCTTAGCCATGCTAATGAAGAGAAAGGAGAGAGAAAACTCAAATTACTAACATACGTAATGAAAAAGGAAATATCACAACAGACATTTCAGAAATACACAAGATAATTAGAAATTATTTTGAAAAACTTGTACTCCAATAAAATAAAAAATATTGAAGTAATCAACAAATCTCTAGAGTCGTATGAATTGCCCAAACTGGATCAGGATGATATACACAATTTTGAACAGATCAATTTCAAGCAAAGAAGTAGAAGATGCCATTAGAATCCTACCAATCAAGAAAAGCCCAGACTGGAATGATACACAGCTGAGTTCCATGAGACCTTTAGAGAAGAATATCAATACTCTTCAATTTATTTCAGGAGATAGAAAAAGAGGGAGCACTTGCAAACACATTCTATGAGGCCAATATCACTTTGATCCCCAAACCAGGCAAAGACACATCAAAGAAAGAAAACTTCAGACCAATATCTCTAATGAACATAGATGCAACAATTCTCAATAAAATTCTGGCAAATCGAATATGAAAACATATTAAAAAAATAGTACACCATGATCAAGTGGGGTTCCTTCCAGGGATGCAAGGTTGGTTCAACATATGGAAATCAATTAATGTAATTCATCACATCAATAGACTTAAAGATCAGAACCATGTGATCATCCCAATTGATGCAGAAAAAGTATTCCACAAAATGCAGCACACCTTCATGTTTAAACATTAGAAAAACTAGAGATAACAGGAACATATCTCAACATCATAAAAGCTACCTATGCTAAGCCCCAGGCCAACATCATTCTAAATGGAGAAAAATTTAAAGCATTCCCTTTAAAAACTGGAACAAGACAGAGATGCCCTCTTTCACCACTTCTATTTAACATAGTTCTTGAAACTCTAGCCAGAGCAATTAGACAGATGAAGTAATTAAAGGGATACAAATAGATGAAGAAGAACTCAAATTAGCACCATTTACCAATGACATGTTTCTATACCTAGAAGACCCAAAAAGTTTCCACAGAAAGCTTCTACAACCAGTAAATGAATTCAGCAAATTAGTGGAATACAAAATCAACACCCATAAATCAAAGGCATTTCTGTGCATCAGTGACAAATCCTCCAAAAGAGAAATGAGGAAAACTACCCCATTTACAATAGCATCAAAATAAAATGAAATACATAGGAATCAACTTAAGGAAAGAGGTGAAAGTTCTCTACAATGAAAACTACAGAACACTAAAGAAAAAGAATTAAAGAAGCCTTTAGAAGATGGAAAGATCTACCTTGTTCTTGGATAGGCAGAATTAATATTGTCAAAATGACCATACTACCAAAAGCACTATACAGATTTTATGCAATTCCAATCAAAATCTTAATGACATTCCTCATAGAAATAGAAAAAGTAGTCATGAAATTCATCTGGAAAAATAAGAGACCCAGAATAGCTAAAGCAATCCTTAGCAAGAAGAGTGAAGCAGGTGGCATTACTATACCTGATCTTAAACTATACTACAGAAAATAGTAACAAAAACAGCATGGTATTGGCACCAAAATAGACTTGTAGACGAATGGTACAGAATACAGGATACAGAGACTAACCCACATAATTACAGTTATCATATATTTGACAAAGGTGCCAAAAAATGTACACTGGAGAAAAGATAGCCTCTTCAACAAATGGTGCTGGAAAAACTGGAAATCCATATGCAACAAAATGAAATTAAACCTCTATCTCTCACCATACACAAAACTCAACTCAAAGTGGATCAAGACCTAGGAACTAGACAAGAGACACTGTGCCTTTTAGAAGAAAAAGTAGGCCCAAATCTCCATCATGTTGGATTAGGCCCCAACTTCATTAATAAGACTCCTATAGCACAAGAATTAATATCAAGAGTCAATTAATGGGATGGATTCAAACTATAAAGCTTCTTCTCAGGAAAAGCAACAAGTAGTAAGGTTAATAGAGAGTCTACAATTTGGGAACAAAATTTTACCACACACACATCAGATAGAGTACTAATCTCTAGAATATATAAAGAACTTAAAAATCTTAACACCAAAAAAAAAAAAACAAAACAAAATAACCCAATCAATAAATGGGCCAAGGAAGTGAAGAGACACTCTTCTCAGAAGAAGATATATCAACAAATATATGAAAAAATGTTCAACATCTCTAGCAATTAGAGAAATGCAAATCAAAACTACTCTAAGATTTCATCTCACTCCAGTCAGAATGGCAGCTATTCAGAATACAAAGACTGGAACCCACCATTTGACCCAGCTATCCCACTCCTAGGTCTATACCCAAAGGACTTAAAAAAGGCATACTACAGGGACACAGCCACGTCAATGTTTACAGCAGCACAATTCACAATAGCTAAACTGTGAAACCAACCTACATGAATGGATAAAGAGAATGTGGTATATTACACAATGGAATATTACTCAGCACTAAAAGAGTAATAAAATCATGGCATTTGCAGGTAAATGGATGGAGTTGGAAAATATTATGCTAAGTGAAGTTAGCCAATCTTATAAAACCAAATGCCAAATGTTTTTCCTGATTTAAGGATGCTGATTCATAATGTGCTGTGGGGGAATGGGGCATGGAAGGATGAGATAAACTCTAAATACAGGGAAAGGGAAAAGGGGAGGAAGGGGCATGGGAGGGGGTTATGGGGGTAGGAAACATGGTAGAATGTGATGGTCATCAGTACCCTAAGTACATGTATGAAGACACGAATGATGTGACTCTACTTTGTGTACAACCAGAGGTATGAAAAAACTGTGCTCTATATGTAACGCATTCTGTTATCATACATAGAACAAATTAACATTTAAAAAAGACTCTGGAAGGATCCACATTTTATCATTTAAAGGGTGTTTTCACCTCCCCCAAACTCCATGATCCTCACAACCACCTTATAGGGGAGAAAGGATGGGTTACCTCAAAGAGAAATGCCCAAAACTTGGCCTTAACAAAATGAAACAGCTTGTCCCCCACAGGTGGACCTGAAGGCCCCACCCCACCTCCATATCTAGGCCCTACTGCTCCACTGTTGCCCACACCGCCCTACTGGACATCACCCACCCCTCGCCCACCACACCTTCATTCTGAGCACAGAACCTGAGAAATGTCTCTGGTGTGATGATTTCCTTCCCAGCATCCTCCCTCTCAGGCCTCTGCAACTGACATCCTCTGGGGGTGTGGCTATGGTCTCTTGGAGAAAGGGGACAACAAGCCACCCCTGGGGTAGAAGGGCAGGGCCTTACCTTTCAGGGTGCCACTCTTCTTCCTGCTCTTGTACAACACCTTCTTCACCCTCACATGCTGACAGACACAAAAGAAAAAGAGGCTGCGGCCCAGTCCTCCCTCTGTTCTCCTAGTCTAGCTACAGACATTCCATGTTTCTGAACAGCACGCCTTTCTAAGGTTAGCTAGTGGAAGCACTTTTATTCAAAGAACATCTTCAAAGTGGAAAATACTTCATGTTTCTTCTTTGGAAAACACAAAAGGGGATTTTCTAAATAAACTACACCATGGGTGTCCTCAGTCACTGATCCTCTGCTCAAGAACAGACTCATTTCCACAGACTCTTCACAGCTGCCAGGCAGGGTTCTGCTTCCTAAGGCCAGAGGTGACCCCAGCCTGTGATGGAGGCCTTCAGGCTCACATCAGCCCCACACAGAGGAAAGGTTTGGGTTTGTTCAGAGACACTTGCCAGGACAAGGTGACTGATGGAGCAGTGCTCAGGGCCTGTCCTTCTCCAGAGGTTCCCAACACTCTCAGGAGTCCAGACCTCATCCACGGGGTGAGTTGTGGGTTCCACAGTTTTGCTCTGGGACCCGCAGCTCACCACATCGATGGTCTGAGAGCTTCAGATAGGAGAAGTCCTAGTGCACGCTCTCTCCCTTCCCTGCCCTGTCCCAGAATGATCCTCTATTCAGTCCTGAGATTTCTCTTTTTGGAGGTGTGTCTACTTATTCTGGAAAAGTGGAAAGAGGAGGAGACAAAGTAGAAACTTTTTTGTTTGTTGTTGGGTGTGTCCTGAGGGTTTCTTACCTTCCTGGGATTTTTTTTTTCCTTGGTGGTGGGAAGGATGAATCACCCTGGAGGCGGTGCATTAAAAGGAGAAATATCCCCAGCCCACACGCGAAGGCAACGATCATATCCATTGCCCAGGTGGTGAAGCTGGGGGTCAGCCATGCGGCATTAACATTATTTAGAGGAAAGAGAGGATTCTCCATCATCTAAAGTCTGTCTCACTCGGACAAATGAGTCCTGAAAGCTCTCTTCAGGAGTGGGGCGTAGGCCCAGGCCTGTGTCACAGAGCTGTGCCCTCTCATCACAAAGGGCTCCTGTCATTGGGGTAGGGGCAAGAAGAAGCAGCAGCAGCAGCACACCCCTGCCCCGCCCTCCAGCCAGCATGTCCTCCACCCTCCTGGGCCTTCTAGATCCTTCCTTCCAACTCCACCTGCTCACCCTGACAGAGAAGACCTTAGTCTGTTCAGTGTTCTTTTCCCCTGGAACCCAGACATCACCTGCTTCCGTGTAGATCCTTGTAGCTTGAACTCCATCAATTTCAAAGTTTTTGAAAATTCTTATAATCTCTGGAGTTTTTATTTCTCAGGGATTATTACTTTCAGGATCTCCTCTCTTTGAAATTCCAATTCTTCCACATCATATGTTCTTGCCTTGCATTAACCCAGGCATAGAACTGGAATTTTCTTTATGCTTAGTTATGTCCATTTTAAATAAAAGCTTTTCAAATTTATTTTACTATCTTCATCTAGAAGGTACAGACACAAAAAAACAAGTTGATACATTATTATTACAAACTTACAAGACTAAGTATAAAAATTAATATAAACCCTCAAGAAATATTTTTGTATGTTTCTAGTATTTTTGATTGTAAAATCAGGGAAAGTTAAACTTCAAGAGAAATTTTGGGAACAAGTCACATCTACAGAGAGAGAGAGAGAGAGAGAAAAAGGACCCAACACCCAAATGTACCATGACACACACACACACACACACACACACACACAAACTTTTACAAATCAATCCAGTGTCTTCAAATCTAAGAATGTGTTGTGGCATGGTTGAAATAAATCACCGGTTCAGTCTTGGAGCAAAACATGGAACCTATATTCACCAGCGGGTCAGAAGGACAGCAGGCAAGTCATGTCCTTGTAGAGAACCTTTTAGCAACCTTCAGCCCCTTGTAGAAGGTGGGGTGCAGTCTTATAGCAAAAATATGCAAGCCACCAGTGAGGCAAAACCATAGCAATGTAGCGAGTGGTATAAAATGACCCAGTATTGTCAGGGTACAGTAGGAAAAAATGGCAAATAAAAAGAGAACAATTGGGGCTGGGGTTGTGGCTCAGCGGCAAAGCACTAAAACCACGTAAACATAAGTGCATTGTGTACAACTAATTACATTGTTAAAAAAAAAGAATAACAATTATAGTTTCCAAATAGGCTGTTTGTTTCTAAGCAGTGTGTGCTAAGCAAGATCAGGATGGCAGAGGTGGAGCTTTCTCAAAGAAGAAACATTTTTTTTTTAATAGGAAATGGGGTCTTAGGGTAAAATGAAGTTTGTCTGGTCAAGGTACATATATCCTGGCCCATAACAATTATAAGTTAGAACTGGTTTTCATAGAAAAGTATTCATGAGTCCAAAAATATAACCAGAAGTCAATTTTTCCTTTTACAAATAAAAGTGAAATGGCTAAATGTGGTCAATAAAGTCTAATTGTTTAACATAGACGCTTAATATTTTTCTTTTCATTGGAAAGGAAAGACTGGCATTTTGCAACTTGGAATGGCTTATTAAATTGTCATTTCTTGAACAGCAAAGTTAATTCTGATGTTCACAGCCACAACCTACCCTGGTGGTTCCAAATTATGATTCAGAAGTTTTGAAAACTGAGAATCCAAAGATGCTCCCTTGTTAAAGACTTCTTATTAAAATTTTGTGTAAGCAGTGACAACCTGACACTCAGTTACTCTAATAGAATGCAGACAATGCTAAACCAACATATGCGGGCATGCCACCAGGGTGTCCCATTTTCACCACAGGTCAGCAAGAGGACCATCCTACTACTAGGCTACATCTCAACAGTTTAGCCTTTCCCCATTTTCTGCACATCATCCTGAGTCTTTCTAAAATGCCTGGCATATTTTCCAGGACAGTGATTCTCAAGCTTGGCTTAGAGATTAGAATTCCAATGTCCAGATTGGGACTCATGCCAATCATGTCAGAGTTCTGGTGTATGGAGTGAGCATTAGCACTTTTAAAGTCCAGCAAGAGATTCCAATGTAAAAAGTTGATCCCAGAAGAGAATTATGTGAGGAGGTCAAGATGAACTCTTTTCTTGGGTTTTAACATAAAACCTTATATTGTGGGGTAGTTAGAGATGAGAGATCATTGCAGAAGTGACTTCCTATTATATTATCAGTGGATTGTTAATCAATTAACCCAGCAAGATCTAGTTAACAATTATTGAAAACAGTAGGACTGTGGCTGCTTTAGTCAGCTTTTTTGCTGCTGTGACCCAAAGATTAATAAGAACAATTTTAGAAGGAAGAAAGATTTATTCAGGGCTCACTGTTCACTGGTTTCAATCCACAAATAACCAACTTCATTGCCCTGGGCCCAAGATGAGAAAGGACATAATGGCAGAAAGGCAGGGGAGAGGCAAGCATCTCAGGACATGACAAACAGGGAGCAGATTGACAGCTCCACCCACCAGGTGCAAAAAAGTTGAATCTCAAAGTCACACCTTCTGTGGCCCACATCCTCCAGCCACTCCCTACCTATCTCTAGTCGCCTCCCAATTATTCCATATCAGTGGATTAATGTACTGATCAGGTTAATGTTCTCATATCCAAATCATTTCATCTTTATACTTTCTTGCACTGTTTTACACTTGAGCTCTGGGGGACACTTTGTATCTAGACTTCAACAGTGGCTTAGTTGTATGTTCTAGAAAGTATACAGGAAATAATTTTTTTCCATCAACATACAGTTCCAAAGATCTGAGAAACTGAAATAAAAGTTTTTATTTTATGTTTAAAATTGGCATATGCTTAATGATTTAGGAGTACCCTTCACAACTTTCTTGACTCCAAAATCCTTTCTGCCTGTCTCACATTCATTCTTTTGGAGAACCAGAGGCAACCGAGAACACAGTTGGAGGATACACATAAAAGGCATCACATAAACATATAACCTCTTGAGATTGGCTTCCTCCACTAAATACAATGCCTTTAGTAATTGTACAAGTAGGTACTGAGTTCAAGTAAGTACCGAGTACTCTTCTATTTTACAGACCACAGTGTTTTATTTATTCTCACTGGGGACATTTGGGTTATTTCCCAGTTGTTGGTGATTATAAGTAAGTAGAGTTGCTTTCATATTCAAGTACATGTTTTTATGTAAATGTATTTTTTTTCCTGAAGTATATTTCCATAAGTGTGATTCCTGTGTATGAAAAAGTCTGTAAGTCTGTTAGAAATATCAAACTGGTTTCAAGAGCGACTGAACAATTTTCCATTCTCAATTTCTCATACCAGCAATGTACGAGAAATTAAATTGCTCTGCATTTTGCCCATAATTTGTGCTGTCATTATTATCATTACTTTTTGTATATAATTTTTTTCTAAGAGTGTGAAGTTGGATGTTAAAATGCTTTTTATTTACTTTTGTACATTTCCCTAATAACCTGTGATATTAGGCAATTTTTATAATGTTTTGATTTTTTTTCTCTATGCATATATTCATCTTTAGTAAAGTGTTTTTTAAAGCCTTTTGCCCATGGTTTTTGTAAATTATGTTTTCTTAGTTTAGTTTGAGAGTTCTTTATGTATATTCTAAAATGAGTCTTTGTATAGTATATGTACATTTTCAAATATTTTCTCTTTTATATCATTTGTAATAAAATGTCCATAATCTTTGTGAAATTGTTTTGACATTTTTAAATGTAAAGGATCATGCTTTTGTTGTCAAAGCTAAATTTTCTTTACACAGCCTAGTTTGCAATACTTTTCTCTTATTTTTCCTCCTAAAAGGAAATATTGTAATATTATATTTTGCACTTATCTCTACCTTCCATTTTGAATTCATTTTTTAAAATAAGGCTGGAGGTTTAAGTCACCATTGTTGGCATGTAGATATCCAATTGTTCCAACATCATGTCTTGAAAATGTTACATTGCCTCTATTTTCCCCTTTGTCAAAATCAGTTTATATGGATTCTTTCTTTGTGTGTGTATGTGGTGCTGGGGATTGAACCCAGGGCCTTGTGCATGTGAGGCAAGCACTCTACCAACTGAGCTACATCCCCAGCCCCAGTTTATATAGATCTTATTGTGAACACTGTTCTGTTCCATTTCTCTTAATCTAGCCCTTCAGCAGTATTGCATTTTCTTGGCTACTCTAGCTTCATAATAATTCTAAAAATCGGAACATGTTAGTCCTGTAAATTTACTTTTTTAAAAAATTGTTTTGAATATTGTATTTCCATTGCCTTTGCATACACATTATAGAACAGTTTGTATGTATCTACAAAAAAAATTCTTTCTTGGAGTTTTAATGGAATTGTGTCAAATCTATAGGTTAATTTAGGAAGCACTGGCATTTTAATTTCTCATTTATCAGCACATTATGTCTTTCCATTTGTTCATGTATTCTTTGATTTCTTTCATCAGGATTTTGTGACTTCAGTGTATGTATACACACACACACGTTTTGTTAGCTTTATATATACATATCTTCTATTTGGGGCATTATTGTTAATGTAATTTTTTTAAAATGTAATAAACAAATAATAACTGTATATACTGGGTGTGCAATCTGATGTTTGATTAAATAAATCACCCCTATATTACATATCCATCACCTCATGTACTTTCATGGTAAGAACACTTAAATGTATTCCATTCCAATTATGAAATATAAAATACATCATCATTGTTACCATTCTGTGCAAGGCTCACTAAAGCTTTTTCCACCTTTCTAACTGAAACTTTCGACTCTTTGGTCAACATCTTCCTTCCCCTCCACTTGTATGAGTTTTATTTTTTTGATTTCCTACATAAGTGAGACCATGAAGTTTTTGTCTTTTATATTTTGTTTATTTTATGTAATAAAATGTCCTCCAGAGTCATTCATGTTGTCACAAAGAAAATTCTTTCTTTTTTAAGACTGAATAAAAACATGTCAGTTTCAAATTATTCATTGCAAGTACATAGAAATACAATACTTTTTGTGATGTGCTTTTGCAATCCATGATTTTTGTTAAATAAATTCACTTATTAGTTCTAGGCATATTTGATTTTTTGTAGATACCACAAGATTTTGTACATAGACAATTGTAATCACCTCTTGAGAATTAGAATGAAGTCCTTACTCATGATTTGGTTTTAATATCAACATTGATGATATCACTCCATGAAGATATAAAAATGGTTATTATTGGGCTGGGGTTGTGGCTCAGAGGTAGAGCGCTTGCCTAGCATGTTTGAGATACTGGGTTCGATCCTCAGAACCACATAAAAATAAAATAAAGGTATTGTGTCCACCTATAACTAAAAAATAAATATTTTTTAAAAACCAAAAAATAAAAATGGTTATTACACATATAATGGGGTCTCTATGGAGGGCAAGGGTTGGCTCCTATGTATGTCCCAAAAATGCTGCATTAGTGAGAGAAGACTGACTTGGACTTTTATTGTGGTTGTAGACGGGCCAGGGTGAGGGTTCCTGCATGTGGATCAGGGATTACAAAGTTTGAACTTGCAACTAGCAGAAAAGTAAGTGCATTCTTACTGGGCTTTCCCATTGTGTTTTCATACTTGAGATCACAAGGGAAAAAGTGAAAGGTGGTGTTTGAAAGCTATTGTCAAATAAACACCAAAATCTGAGCCAATGGGGCTGGGATTGTGGCTCAGCGGTGGAGCGCTCGCCTAGCACGTGCGCGGCCCGGGTTCGATCCTCAGCACCACATACAAATAAACGCATTGTGTACAACTAAAGCAAATAAATAAATATTTAAAAAAAAAATCTGAGCCAAGTTCTTTATTATACAAACACATAAACACATTGCCTGTATGGACACTTTTCTCTCTTTCTTTCCAATCTGTCTCTCTGTGGTGTGTTTTTTGTTGTTGTTGTTGTTGTTGTTGTTGTTGTTTTTGTTTTTTGTAATGGCTTCAGTTTTCAGTAGGATGTTAAATAGAAGTCATAAAAGCAGAATTTTTGCCTTACTCCCAAAACAAAGGGAAAGCATTCAGTTTCCGTAAGTTATATTATGTTGGCCACATAAGTAAGAGAAAGTACGTGGTCTTCTCAACAGATGCACGCAAAATAAAGAAAATAGTTCACATTCTTTCATGACAGAGATAAACTCAGCAAACCAGAGATAAAACAGAAATGTTAGTCTAATAAAATGAGTTTGGAGTTTTTCCTTCATCTTCAAATTTAAAAAGAGTTTGAGGAGAGTCGGGCATAGTGGTTCACACCTGTAATCACAGAACTTGGGAGGCTGAGGCAGGAGGATCACAAGTTCAAAGCCAGCCTCAGCAAGGCACTTAGCAACTCAGTGAGACCCTGTCTCTAATAAAATGCAAAAAAGGGCAGGGAATGTGGCCCAGTAAGTTTTTAGGAGAATTGGCATTCATTTTTCCTTAAACTTTGATAAATTCACCAGGAAAGCCCTCAGGTCCAGAGATATGATTTGTTGGGAGATTTTTTTTTTTTATTATTTCTGCTTCATTTGTTTTACCTCTTACAGTTCTGCTCAATTTTCTACTTATTTATGATTCAGTCTTGGTGGGGTTAATGTTTCCAAGAATGTACCCATGTCTTCAAGTTATCAAATCTCTACAGTTATTCAGAGAAATCTCTTGTGGTACTTTATATTTTTGCACTAATCAGTTGTAATGTCAATTCTAATTAAGATTCACATCTCCCTTTTTTCTTAGTCTACCTAATGGTCTGCAAAGGTTGTCTTTTTCAAAACTATATCTTCGTTTTACTAAAATTTCATATTGTTTTTCTAGTCTCTGATTTAATTTTGCTTTTATATTTATCGCTTCTTTCTGACACTGGCTTTGTTTGTCCATTTATTTATTTATTTATTTATTTTGCCTTGAGGTATAAAGTTAGGCTGCTTATTCTAGATTTTTTTTAAATTTTTTTAGTTGTCAATGGACCTTTATTTTATGTATTTATATGCGGTGCTGAGAAATGAACCCAGTGCCTCACACATGCTAGGCATGTGCTCTACCACTGAGCCAACACCCAGCCCTCTTTGTTCTTAATGTAGGGAACTACTGATATAAAGTCCACTTTTGGAAATTCCCATTCTGCCTCCCAAGGGTTTTCATAAGTTCTTTTTTAATTAGTTTCTAAATATTTTATTTCATTTTTTATTTCTTCTTTGACCAATGATTGTTTAGACTGGATTGCTCGATTTCTACTTAATTGTAAGTTTTCTATTTTGTTCCTATTATTTATTTCCAGGTTTCAATCTTGTGATCAGAAAAGTTGGTATAGTTTTAATCTGTCTGTATTTCCTAAGAATTTTCTGAGCTCCAAGTCATCTGTCCTGGGGAATGGTCCCGAGTGCTTGAGGAAAAAAAGCTGTCTTCTATTGTTGTTGAATGGAATGTCCTATATATGTGTCCATTCAGGCTACTCAGTCCATTGTGTCTTTCAAGTTCAACTTGTGGGACGTTGCCCTGGTCCAGTGTTGGAGTCTGATGCATTGCTGAAACTGGGATACTGTGGTTTCTTACTATGTATTTCTATATTGTTGTCTATTTGTCCCTACCTTACTGTTGACAGCTGGCTTGTCTAAGTGCTCTACTGTTGAGTGCCTGTTAAAACTGCTTTATCCTTTTGGTAAATTGACCCCCCCCCCTTGATCATTATATGATGTCCTCTTTGTCACCTGTGTGAGCTTTTGACTGGGAGTACACATCATGCACTATAAAAATATCTCTCTTGCTCTTGTTTGGATGGAATTTGGGTTTCTATGCCATCACATTCTGCCAGTGTGTATTTCTAAACCAAAAGTGAGTCTCTCATAGGCAGCATATAACTGTATGTCATGTTGTCTTTTGATTGCAGAGTTTAATCCATTTACATTTACAGTAATTAATTCAGTCTTGGTGGGGTTAAATGTTTCCAAGAATGTATCCATGTCTTCAAGGTTACCAAATCAGTACATTTATTCATACAAATCTCTTGTGGTACTTTATATTTTTTGCACTAATCAGTTGTAAAGTCAATTCTAATTAGATTCATGTCTTCTTTTTTCTTAGTCTGCCTAATGTCTGCTAATGTTTTTTGTCTTTCTCAAAACCATATCTTCATTTTACTAGACTTCCCTATGTAGGAGCCCTGTTTGGGGATTGACTTGAATTGCAGTTGACTATGAGCCGTGGAGATTTGGCCATTGTCGCCACCCGTAGTCTCACGGGATTTGTTGCGGGATCTCGAGTGACTTGGCCGAAATTGCTGATCGGGTCAGCGCCATTTTAGTGGTGTGTTTGGCGTGTGTTAGTTGTTGTTAGAACCAGAGAGAAAAGTTATCAGAATAAAAAGCTGTTTGTCTCCAGTTTGTTTCTGAAGTTCTTCCCGCGGCTCCGTTGCTCCAAGCGCTTCAGGCGGCAACATCCCTATTGTTTTTTCTAGCCTCTAGTTGATTTAATTTTGCTTTTATCTTTATTCACTTTCTTCTGACACTTGCTTTGTTTGTTCTTTCTTACTGCCTTGAGGTATAAAGTTAGGTTGCTTATTCCTGATTTTTTTTCTTTTTTAGTTGTCAATAGACATTTATTTTATTTCTTTATATGCAGTGCTGAGAAATGAACCTAGTGCCTCACACATGGTAGGCATGTTCTCTACCACTGAACAAATACCCAGCCCTCTTTTCTCTTATTGTAGGGAGCTATTGATATAAATTGCAGTTTTGAAAATTCCTGTTCTGCCTCCCATAGGTTTTCATAAGTTCTATTTTAATTTATTCTACATACTTTATTTAATTTTTTATTTCTTCTTTGACCAATGATCATTTAGACAGTATTGCTCAATTTCTACTTATTTGTAAATTTTCCCATCTTGTTCCTATTATTTACTTCCAGGTTTCAATCTTAATATCAGAAAAGTTGGTATGGTTTTATTTTAATCTGTCTGTATTTCCTAAGAATTTCCTGAGATCTAAGTCATCTATCCTGGGGAATGGTCCAGAATGCTTGAACAAAAAGGGCTGTCTTCTTTTTTGTTGAATGGAAAGTTGTATATATGTTCATTATATCTATTCAATCCATTGTGCCTTTCAAGTTCAACATGTCCTCATTATTGGACGTTGCCCTAGTCCAGTGTTGGAGTCTGATGCATTACTGAAACTGGGATACTATAGTGCCTTACTATTTATTTCTATATTGTTGTCTATTTGTCCCTACCTTACTGTTGACACCTGTCTTGTCTAAGTGCTCCACTGTCGAGTGCCTGTTTAAAATTGCTTTATCCTTTTGGTAAATTGACCCCCCCCCTTAATCATTATATGGTGTTTTTGTTGTCACTTTTGTGATCTTTTGACTGGAAGTACACATTATGCACTATAGGCATATCTTTCTTGCTCTTGTTTGGATGGAATATGGTTTTCTATGCTATGACATCCTGCCAATGTGTATTTTTAAACCAAAAGTGAGTGTCTTATAGGCAGCATTTAACTGTATCATGTTTTTATCCATTCACACATTATTTGTCTTTTGATTGGAGAGTTTAATCCATTCACGTTTAAAGTAATTACTCGCTGGGCATTGTGGCACACACCTGTAATTCCAGCACTTGGGAGGCTGAGGCAGGAGAATCGCGAGTTCAAAGCTAGCCTCAGCAATGGTGAGGCACTTAGCAACTCAGTGAGACCCTGTCTCTAATAAAATACAAAAAAGTGCTGGGGATGTGGCCCAGTGGTCAAGTGCCCCTGAGTTCAATCCCCGGTACCAAAAAAAAAAAAAAAAAAAAAAAAAAAGAATAAAGTAATTACTGATAGGTAGGGTCTTGAGATTTACAGCTGTCATTTTGTTGTTTTTTGTGGGTTTAGTTCCTTTGTTTCTATCCTACCTCTCTTGCTGTCTTCCTTTGTAATTTAATAATTTTTTGTTTTGAGTGCTGATTTGATTTCTTTCTCTTAATTTTTTCTCTATCAACTATAGGCTTTTTTTTTTTTTTTTTGTAACGATCATAAGGCTTAATACGAGATTACCATAAAAACATCTTATAACAGACTGTTTGCTTCAAGTTGATAACAATTTAACTTTGACTACTACATACAAAAATTCTACACTTTATGCCGGGCGCGGTGGTGCACGCCTGTAATCCCAGCACTTTGAGAGGCTGAGGCAGAGGATCGCGACTTCAAAGCCAGCCTCAGCAATGGTGAGGCACTTAGCAACTCAGTGAGACCCTGTCTCTAATAAAATACAAAAATGGGTTGGGGACTTGGCCCAGTGGTCAAGTGCCCCTGAGTTCAATCCCCAGTACCACAAAAAAAAAAAAAAAATTTAAAAAATTAAAAAAATTTACACTTTAACTTCTCTTTCCCCTTTTTTTTATGTTATCAATGTCACAGTTTACATCACTTAGATATCATAAATTCATGAACAACTTATATTAGTCATAGTTGATTTTAATACATTTGTCATTTGACTTTTATACTAAAGTTTAAAGTGATTTATGCATCCCTATTACAGTATTAGAATATTCTGAATTAGACTGTATTCTTCCTCTTACAGTAAATTTTAAATTTTTTTCTGTTTTCACATTGTTCATTAACATCCTTCTTTTCAACTTGGGTAGCTACCTTTAGCATTTCAGAGGGTAGATCTAGTGTTAAGGAACTCTCATAGCTTTTGTTTGTCTAGGAAAGTACTTAGTTCTTTTTTTTATTTCTGAAGGAAAACCTTACTGGATATAGTATTCTTGATTTGGCCCCTCAGTATATTTTATTTTGAGGTATGTCTTCAGATATTTTGCCCATTTTAAGCTGGTTGTTCCTTTTCTCTCTCTCTCTCTCTCTCTCTCTCTCTCTCTTTTAAACCAGGGATTGAACTCAGGGCACTCGACCACTAAGCCACATCCCCAGCTCTTTTTTTGTATTTTATTTAGAGACAGGGTCTCACTGATTTGCTAAGTGCCTCGCCATTGCTGAGGCTGGCTTTGAACTTGAGATCCTCCTCCCTCAACCTCCCAACTGCTGGGATTTCAGGTGTGTACCACAACGCTTGGCTTTTTTTGTTTTTTAACAGATAATGTTAGTCACCAGCATAGATTAAAAAGCTAAGTACTTTCTTGCTTATTTATTGAAGTTGGTTTTAAGTTACTTAATAACAACAGAAAAATGGTTATAAAAGTGGCCAATCTTTACATACAAAATGTATTTCATAACAGAAAAACTTCCTGAGAAATTTTCTTGTAGGCTGAGTTATAACACAATGGGGATTTGTTACAGTCACAAACCCCTGCTGGCAAAAGCTTGAAATATATTAGTGACAGCAGATGCTAGTAAAATACTGTTTTGTGTTTGAGTTTAGTAGGGTAGCATAAACGGAATAATAATGATTGGTTAAGTCTGTTCCCAAAGTGAACTCTAGATCCACAGCAGGAAGCACATTGCTTTCAAAAGTATGAAGTCATTGCGATTTTTATATGACAAATGCAGCCCTGAATATATTCATAAAAACCTGAACAAGTGCTACAGAATGACTTGATGGCTTGAAAGGAAGACCTAATAAAATTTACAGGAAATACTTGAAACCTCAAAGGCATTTGTGCTGAGATTCACTGTAGCCTTTCCAAGGTATTCAGGCCACCTTCAATGGTTCAATGGGGAAAGGATCAGACTGACCCTGAGTTTGGGCCCCTGTCTGTCAACAGTGATGTCATCTTAAGCAATCCACAGCTATTTCCTTCCCCCAACCCCAAATATTAGCTGTATTTCTCTGCCCTGGTCATTATTGATTTGCAAATGATGATGAGGATCTTATTGTCATTAGGGATTTATGGCTGTATAAATACCCATTTTGTAAAAACTTACCCTAAAATGATGATCACTCACAGATGGACATGGTGGCGCACGCCTTTCATCCCAGCAGCTCAGGAGCCTGAGACAGGAGGATCATGAGTTCAAAGCAAGCCTCAGTAAAAGTGAGGCACTAAGCAACTCAGTGAGACCCTGTCTCTTAATAAAATACAAAATAGGCCTGGGATGTTGCTTATTGGCTGAGTGCCCTTGAGTTCAATCCCCAATACCAAAAAAGAAAATAAAAGGTTAACTGATTTTTCATTTTTAAAATTTTTTATTTTTAGGATACTGTAAGTATTCTTGCCATTATTTGCTCAAGAACATTTTAAAAATATTTGTGGGAAGTATCGAAGAAGGGCACAAGATTTCAAATACAAATATTGGCTGGCATTTGGAATCTGATTTCTTTCAAAAAGAACTTCAACCATTGTAAAACTGAATGTATCTGCATAAATAAAAATAAATTGAATTGATTTTGACAGATTTGCTCCATGGCTTTCAATTCAGAACTCAATTACTCATAATGTTCCAGAATAGGATGATTACAGTAGTCTACAGAAAACAGTTTTGTTAATTTTGCAGAAGGCTTGCATTGCATAAGTTCTTGGTGAAATGATAATGTTTTAAATATGTTCATTTTATAGTATAAATTTATAATATCATACCCTGCAGATGCTAAGAATCCAGTTTTCCACTGATGTGAGAAGAATTTAAAGGGATAGTTATCAGTACTAATACATCTGTACTTTCTCTTTACGCATTTGAATCATGTACACTTACTGTTTAAATGGCTCTGAGGAGTGTTTTGCAGTTAATCTTAAGTATTTTACAATATTCCAGTAAATCTGAAGGAAGGAACTAAACATAATATCTGCAAGCTAGTTTCTCCTGTTTAGGGAAAACCCATGGAAAAGAAAGAAGGCAGATAACCCAGGTTTATCAACTTATAAATACACTATTAGCACACAGTAAATTCCTTTTGTATTTAATGCTTTTAACGTAATAGCCATGTTTGTTTAAAATTGCTCCTAGTTTAGCTGAGTGCAGTGATACATGACTGTAATCAGCAACTCTGGAAGTTGAGAAAGGAGGATTTTGAGTTCAAGTTCAGCCTTCACAACTTTAAGAGACCCTGTCTCACAATAAAAACAAAAAACTAAAAAGTTTTTTTTAAAAAGGGTTGGGGATGTAGTTCAGTAATAAAATGACCCCCAGTTCAATCCCCAGTACCACGAAAAAAGAAAAAGAAAACAGTTTGCTCCTAGTCAAAAAGAAATCAATAAAAACCAAAGTTGAAATTATTAGATTTATTGGGCATAGTTCTCAAAAAAACCATGCAACTGTCTGAATATAAACTGGGGATTCACAAGCTAAGTAGACTTTTCTTTGTGAGATCCTGATATGTTAATCTGGGCCAGAACAAGTCCATTGCAAAATGAACGAACCTGAGAAGTCTCATTGAAGATCTTTAATCATCTGGGAAATTTTTATTTACTCATCATTTAAAACTTGTTTACTAGATGTGAGATTCTATGTTGATGGGATTGTTTTTTTTTTTTTTTTCCATTCAGAATTTTGAATATTTCATTGTAAAGTCTTCAGTTTCCAATTTTGTGATGATGGGTCAACTGGTAATCTTTCTTTAGATTCTCTTGTCCATTGAATTTTTTCTCTATTGCTTTCAAAATCTCTTTGTCTTTCTACAAGTTTTCAATTTCTCTAAATGTGGATTTCATTGTGTCGGAGGGAACTTGGTGTTTGCTAAGCTTCTCAGAATTGGTAATTAATTATTTGTAACAAATCTGAAAAGCTCCCACCCACACATCTTTAAATATTTTTCTTCCTCTTTCCTCTTTTTCTAGGACTTTTATTGCATATATTTGCTTTTTTAAAAACTATATTCTTACTTCTTTGAGAGTCTATTTATTTAAATTCATTGTTTTCATTCATTCCTTTGATGGGATATTCTCTATTGACTTACTCTTTAACTTGAGGGTTATTTCTTTTACCAGCTAAACCCTTTTCTTTAGTCCCTAACATGATAGTTCTAATTGCATTTTTGTATTATCCAAATATACAGCAAAATGCTATGAACCTACAATGAAGAATGAGCCCAGACCCTACTTCTTGTAAGTCAGAATCATTGAATATTTGAATGAGGATAAAAGCAACTGAAAGATTATCTATTGCAATACTCTCATTTTCTAGATGAAGAAAACACCAGGTCCAAGAATGTGTTTATCTAACAGTTATACAGCTTAGAATTTTCAGTAACTAAATCCAAATTTAGTGGTTCTTAATACTTGGGGGTGGGGCTTCCTAATGTACCTTAGTAGCCACCACACTTACACAAATCACTAGCACAAAATGGACAGACAAAAGGATAAAATAGACTGTGCTTCACATTACATATCATTCATCTTCTCATTTATCAAAAACTGTCTCAGTGCCTACTGTATGTTAGCAATTTACAGGAAAACAATGGCAAATATTTGAACATTTACAAATCTGTGAAGTACTGTCTGAAGAACTCTTCCTGCTCCCACAAGAGACGGGATATCTTTCATTTTAAGTGAAGAAACTCAACCACAGAGAGGTTGATAACAACATCAAGTAGCATGAATTTGGAGATTTGGACCATTGTGTTTATTTAATCCTCATAACAACCTTCTGAGGAAGGTATTGCTAATTCTTCTTCGCTTAAAAAATGAGGATCTAGATCACAGACAATTTAACTAACTGGCACAAGATCAGACAGGTAGGCCACAGCAGAATTGCCATTTGAACCATAAAATGTAGTTCTGAAGTTTGCTGTGCCATCACCACCATACCACAATGCCTGTTACCAGGCTGTGGATTTATGAGAAACTTTGGCATCCTGAAAGCCCCCCTTCAAATGCCAATTTTTGCAATTAAGTCAGAAAATTTCAGACATGTTATTCAGAGTAACAGGCATGAGTTTGTTAAAAAGGATGGTAAAGGGGGAAAGGGGACCCTCTCTAGAGGTGAGGGGGTCCTCTCAGAGAAGAGAGAGACAGCATGCCTATCCTGCACTCCAGTTTTTATTGGGGGTCCCAGAGAAGAAGTTTCTAGAAAGTCCCGCCCATGTCCACCTCTTAACTTTTGACTGACAGCAGATGACATCAGATTTTCAGCTCTCCATTTCCATAACCAGTCTAGGTCACTTTGGCCCATGCTGATTGGTTCTCATTAGAACATGTTCTTGCAGATTTTAGGGTTGGGGAATTATCATTATCTTCCTGAATTCCAGCATTTGTTCTGTGGAAGGGTCACAGTAGTCCCCCCTTCAGGGTAACTTGTCTTCTCCTTCTCAACATTATTTTAGCCCTGCATTTCTCCTGCAGATAAGAGGTAGTTTGGTGAGAAAGGTGGCACATTTATTTAAGCCATGCAGGGCTATATATAAATCACTGATCCTTGGAAAAGAAAGCCTATGGGGGTAAGCAAAGCAGACATGACAATCAGGAAACAGAGAAAGACTAATCTCAGCTTACCAGGGACAAAATATATATCTCAAAGGCACGCCTTCAGGATCCACCTCCTCCAGCCATACCCCACCAACCTAAAATTACTTCCCTGTTAATCCTTGCTAGTGGATTAATTCCCTTTGCAAGAAGGTTCTCATAACCCAATCATTTTACCTCTAAACTTTCTTGCATAGTCTCTCACATGAGCTTTTGTGGGATACCTGATATCTAAACCATAGCAATTACCTTGCCACTTTACTCCTCAAGCTATACCCAAAAGAAACAACAATACAAAACCTAGTACACAAATGTTTATAATAGTATTATGCACAATAGCCCCCAATACAAAGACTCCAAGTGATTGTCAATGGAGGGACATGAAGCATGACCATATAGAATAAAACTCATTTTGGCCATCAAAAAATGAAGTGCTGGCACATGCTACCACATGAGTGAGCTTTGAAAATAGTATGCTGAGTGAAGAAAGCCAGTCAAAAATATTTTCATAATTTATTTTTATATGAAAAGTCTAGAATAGGCAAATCAACAGAAACTCAAAATCGTCTAGTGGTTAGGATAGTGGTTGAAGAAGAAATGGAATTGAGTGTTGATTGGCATGGGAGTTTCATTGTAGGCATGACAGAAAGGCTTTACAATTAGATTGTAGTGAGATTGCACAACTCTGTAAATAAACCACAAACCACAGAATTGAACACTTTAAATGTGTATATGGTATAGTATGTGAATTATATCTCACAAAAATTATTAAGAAAAAGTTACAAAAAATGCTATGTGAGGGGCTGGGGTTGTGGCTCAGTGGTAGAGCACTTGCCTAGCATGTGTGAGGTACTGGGTTTGAGTCTCAGCACTGCATATAAAATAAATAAAGATCCATTGACAATTTAAAAAAAATTAAAAATGCTATGTGAGTACAGACCATACTTATTCTAACAGAGATGCCAAATAAATAGGAAGAAATTTAACAATCTAAATTGAGAAAAAATTCTACTGTTGCTTGCTCACTCCATTTTGGAAATTCTTATATCAAGGAATAAAATGAAAGCTAGGATTTTCTTAATGAGGGAGGAAAAGTAGTGAATTTTCTTCCACACTAAAGGCTGAGCCTTCTTCTCAAGAATTCTTTGAGAGGTTTACAAAGATGTGAAAAGACTATAAACACTTTGAGGGCAGGAACCACATCCTTCTCACCTCAGCTCTCATCAGTGCCTGCTGCACAAGAGACATCTATTAAGTATGTTTTCACTGATCTAAACTCAATTCAGAATTTATTTTCCAATTTTATAGTTGCCATCAAGCACTAAAAAACAATAAAAAGTAAAAAAAAGCAAAATTTTGGGTATTAATGAATCCATTTATAGCCCAATTAAAGTATATTTTTGTTTCTTGTACATATTAAACATAGAAGACAAAGACCTAGGTTTAAGCTCTGCTTTTTCACTTTTTAAAATCTATTTAATTGTCTAGAAACAAAACAAGCTTTGTGCATTTGCATAGGGCAAAAGAGTCAAAAATTAGAATGCAGAAGTTGGTTCATGGTGTTTGATAAACATTTCAGACACTAATCAAGAACTCAGAAAAGAAAAATTAAGCTTGCCAAATAAATTTTCATCATGCATCAGTTCTTTGGGTTTACAGAGGAGTGTGTTAATTCTGCCTGTATACCTGGAGCAAATGAATGTCATTAATCCTTTTAACCCATTATCAGATTGATGCTACTCTTCTGGAGGAAGTCAGCTCTTTTAAATCAGAAGTCTAGTTGAGGGGAAATCAGCCTTTTGTTGCCCAAAATGACACAGAAAATTTTAATTGTTCTCCCTTCCACTTAAGGCCAGTCTCTCTCTTTGGCTGCTGATCAGTTTGTGGTGCCACTTCAGCACTGACCATGAACTGCACCCAGAAAGGCACCTAGTCCTGCTCAGATTTGGAAGCTGAGAATTAAATGAAACCAGAAATCGTGGTTTTAGGCACAACTGAATTTCTTATTAGTGAAATGTGTTAGAATGTTATGTGCCAGTAGCACTGGATGATCCCAGAGGGCCACCTTCATCTATTCCTAGCAGATCCTGAGTTTAATCCATTAGTATAAGACATTCTCCAGAAACATGCTCAATCAGCCACAGATTATTTGACTTCTAGCATCTAGATTGAAATCGGGAGACACATTTTAAGGGAATTTTAGTTTAAAGGAAAGAGAACTATCAGAGAAGGTGACTAGAATGAGTTGGAAATTGAGGAGAATAAACGGACTGAACAATTGAGGTGGAGGATATAGACATAGATCCAAATGCTGTGCAGAAAAGAGAATATGATGGAGAAATAAAACAAGATAATGGATTGGATATGGTTTATGTTTGCCAAGGAAGACTTGGTCCTCAGTGTGGTGGTGTGGAAGTTATACAAATTGGACCCAGTGGAATTAATAAGATAATCAAAGTTTCCACTTTTGGAAAGAATGGATGTTATTTTTGTGGGACTCTGGTTAGTTCTTGTGATAACAAGAGAAAGGCTGGACCTTCCTTTCACTGTTTTTCTGCATCAATACGTGATCTCTCCCTTTTGAACATCTTCCCAACATGATGCCATTTGCTGTGATGTAATGTGACCAGAGGAGCCAGCATGAAGAGCCAGGCTATCTTGACTCTCAGCCTTCCAAACTGTAAAATAAGCAAACCTTTCTTCTTTATGAGCCACCCATCCTCAGGTATATTTCATTATAATAACAGAAAACTATTACAAAAGACAAAATAGAAATGGGACAAAATATTAAAAAAAAAAAAAAAAGAAAGAGGTCAAAGAGAGATGATATTGCCATAGGTCTCTAAACACCTAGTGTGACTTGTTTCATATTCTAAGAACTGATGATTGCTATTTTTTTGAAGAACTCACTAAGGGAGAACAATACAATGAAGGGAACTGCTGTTCAGGTCGTAGAATGATCTCCAGAGAACTGGGCTCTTAGAAGCTCATACAGCATTTCCTCATGAAGAATACAATAGGAAGGGCTGGGTTGTGGCTCAGCAGTAGTGCATTCACCTAGCACATGTGCTGCCCAGGTTAGATTATCAACACGACATAAAAATAAAGGCATTGTGTACAACTAAAATAAATAAATAAATATTTTTTAAAAAAGAAGAATACAATAGGGTGGACACCAAAAAGAATTATATGATGAAATGTTTGTAGAAAAAAACTTAAGAATACTAAAAAATAAAGGCTCAAGTCCAATAAAATTGTAGGAATTAAAATACGTGAAAGGGAGAGGAGACAAATTATTAAAAGGGGCCTAACAAAGAAGTAAGAGAATTAAGTTGAAATAAGTATGGTTTGGAGCAATGCAGCTCACAGGAAAGGGCATAGGTAACAGAATAACATTATACATTTGGATGATTTGGAGAAATATTAATTCTTGCCATTATTTCATTTGTCAATATCATATCTAAATTAATACCAAGTGAAAAATATTAAAGAGTGCCAGTTGCATAATACATAATCAAAAAATGCTTGTGATATTTTCAGAACTTGTCGTCTTACCTAATTTCATTTAGGTAAGCAAAAAAAAAAAAAAAATTGCGCAGAAAGATTGTCCTTTTACAATTCGAAGTTAATGCCAAAATAGTGAGATTTACAAGAAAATGTTTAGTTGCATGTATTTGCATTAAAAGATAATTTCTCCAAATGTATATAACTTCCTTCATATTCAGACGGGTAAATAAATACCTTAATTCTTAAGTTTATGTATTGCTTAACACTTTCCAAACCCGATGCTCTTTTTCTTGGTTGACATAAATCTTTGTGGAGGAAATAAAACAGGAATATGCAGTTCCTTTCAACAACAAAAAAAAAAATAGAGAAATTATTATTACTTAAGGTGGTAAGTTTAGTAAGAGGTAAAAAAAAAAAAAAAGAATCATTGAAATTCCATTATTTTTATTTGTTCAGATTTAGTGTTTTGCCTTTTTGTCTTGAATACAGAGCTCTCCCCATTAAATACTTCTATCATCTATTTCTATAACAACAGTTATTTACATGGATATGGGGGAAAGTTTGTAGAATTTGAGTGATGCAATTTAATTGAACACTCAATGTAGGATTCAATGAAACATTACTTCTTCCAGTAAAATCTTCCATGTGATTTGAGTGACTGCATTTATTTTAGATACAACAGGGGAATAAAAATATGGTACCATTATTGCAAGAATTTTATTGCAAAATTGCTAACATTGGACAGAAAAGAAATAACTGGGAGTCATATATGTCACAGTCAAGATAAAAAATAATTAAGGCAAATTTTTAAGAAAACAGTGTGGTTCTCCTGGCACTCAATATATGTAATATAAGTACATATATTGGCAATATCCTATTTAACCTTTATGTTGCAGTCCCCACTAAGTTATCATTATGGTATGAGCTACATAAGGCAATCAATATAATATTATCACATACATGCATTTTGGCTTCTGTCAAGTTCAGCACACCAGGATTATGGGATTTTTATTACTTTAAAATCCCCATTTTGGGGGCTGGGTTTGTGGCTCAGTGGTAGAGTGCTCACCTAGCACGTGCACATCCCTGGGTTAATCCTCAGCATGATGTAAAAATAAATAAAATAAAGGTATTGTGTCCAACTAAAAAATAAATATTATAAAAATCCCCATTTTTACATTTTTTAACACTACAAAAAGAAGCTATAAAGACTAATGTTTTTTAAAAAAATAGGAGGAGGAAGATTTTTTAATTTAATTTTATTTATCTTATTTTATTTGAAAGTGTTTATGTACGCTTGGATTATTTGCATATATGATGGTTTTGTCCATAACATACCTCAGCTCCTGTGTCAGATCACTCAGAAGCATATGTCAGTGATGTGTTCCTTAGCTAGAAATCATGTTTTTCTACTCTAGAAGAAACACATTTTTTAAAAATAACACCTTAAAATTGATTTATGCTACTTTTATTTTATAGCATTTGTACTGAGAATTCTCAGAGATATTAAGAAAAAAAAATTTTTCTCCAAAAATGAAAATGCCAAATTCTTAATGGTGTATAAAGATAAAAATACTTTAAAAGGACAAATTATCCACCAGACAAGATAAACATCATGAGTCATTTGTTATTATGACCATCCATTAACCCATGTGCCTCTTATCACAAATGTTTGTATTCATTAAATATTTCTGCATAGTAAGTTACCCTGAAATGTAACATTTTTAAAATTAAATATATTTTATTAGTTCACACAGTTCCTAAGGGTTAGGAGTTGGAAGTGACTTAGCCAGAAAATGGTGGCTCATGAGGTTGCAGTCAGAGTGAGCCAGGTTTCAGGAATCTGAAAAGTTGATGAAGACTAGATGAGCCATTTTCTAAGATTCATCTTAATTTTGTGAACAAGAGGCTTCAATTCCACAGTTCTCCAAAATACTGCTTCACATGGTAGCCTTGCTTCCCTCAAAATTGGTGACCAGAGAGAAATAGAGAAAAAGAGAGAGAAAGAAAGAAAAAAAAAGAAAAGGCAAAAAGTCAGGTTACATTTTATGACTTTCTTTCTTTCTTTCTTTCTTTTCTTTTCTTTTCTTTTCTTTTCTTTTCTTTTCTTTCTTTCTTTTCACCAGGATCTAACTCAGGGGCACTTGATCACTGGGCCACATCCCCAGCCCTTTTTTGTATTTCATTAGAGTCGGGGTCTCACTGAGATGCTAAGTGCCTCACCATTGCTGAGGCTGGCTTTGAACTCGTGATCTTCCTGCCTCAGTCTCCCAAGTGCTGGGATTACAGGTGTTCACCACCACGGCTTATGACTTCATTTCTGACCTCATTTTATGGCCTTCCATAATATTATTTCTTCCTTCTTTTATTGGTTAGAGATAATCCACTAAAATAAACTTACACTCAGAGGAGTTAATTATTTAAAAGTGCAAATGCCAGGGCTCAGGGTCACTGAGGGCCATCATAAAAGCTGTCTACTACCTACAATAATTTAGCATCTATGATGGCTTGGAAATACTTTAGTGTATCTGTCTAGGATTCCTATATTGAAATATAAGCCTCATTATGTGGTAGTGAGCAAATGGACACAATCTTGCCATGATGTTCAGACACAGGGTTTTTGAAAGCAGATTAGGATCAGACAAGGTTATAAGAATAGAGCTACCATGATTGGATTTTGATAGCTTTACAAGAAGAGAGAGAGAGACCAGAAGAAAGAGAAACACTCACTCTGTTTCTTGCCACATGAAGGCTGAACTTCCTCAAGCTGTCAGCTGGAAGATCATCACAAAATTCAACCCCTTGATCTTAGACCTTCAGAACTATAAGTGAAAATAAATCTCTTTTCTTTTTTTTTAATTTTATTTTTTATAATTTTTAATATGTACAACTCATAGTGCATATATTTAGTATCTTTTTACATACAACTGTTTGTATACAAAGTATATTCGTACAATTCAGGTCTTCAATCATGCATTAAGGAAAATGATATCCGTCTCATTCAAACACCTTTTTTTTTCTCCCCCTCCCTCCCCTCTTGCTCCCTCCCTTACCCTCCCTTCCCTTGATCATTCTAGTGTTCCTCTAATCCTCCTATGTACCCCCATCCAACTCTACTTTGAAATAGCCTCCTTATATAAGAGAGAACATTTGGTACTTGGATTTTTGAGACTGACTAACTTCACTTAGCATTATGTCTTCCAACTTCATCCATTTACTTGCAAATGCCATTAATTTGTTTTCTTTTATTGCTGAGTAAAATTCCATTGTGCATATATACCACATTTTCTTAATCCACTCATTTACTGAGGGACATCTAGGTTGGTTCCACAACCTAGCTATTGTGAATTGTGCAGCTACAAACATTGAGATAGCTGTGTCACTGTAATATGCTGTTTTTAGGTCCTTTGGGAATAGACCCAGGAGTGGGATGGTTGGGTCAAATCTCTTTCTTTATAAAGTTAGTCTGCCTTGGGTATTTTATCATAGTAGTGCAAAATGGGCTAATTACAGGATTGTAAGAAATTAACATATTAAACATGATCACCTGTTTGCCAAACACATGAAGCATTGTCATTAATCATGTCTTATTATGAACACTCTAAAATCCAGATGCCACTAAAAGACTCCTGTTTTGCATAAGTAGATGAAAAATAGTGTTGGTGTAAGAAAAGATCAAGCTGGGCATGGTGGTGCACACCTGTAATCCCAGCACTTGGGAGACTGAGGCAGGAGGATCGCGAGTTCAAAGCCAGCCTCAGCAATGGCAAGGCACTAGCAACTAAGTGAGACCCTGTCTCTAATAAAAATGCAAAAAAGGGCTGGGGGTGTGGCCCAGTGGTCTAGTGCCTCTGAGTTCAATCCCTGCTACAAAAAAAAAAAAAAAAAAAAGTTCATTATGCATTTATTTGGGAAATAATGCTTCCTTTGAAAGAGAAGGCTATATGATATTTCCCTAAATATAACTGTTTTCAGGATTATATAGTAATATTTCATTCCTTTGTTCACCTCCACACTTCATGCAAATAGAGACCAAGGTAAGAAAACATATAAAAACAATGATTTTTTTCTTATTTTAAAAAAGAGAAAAGCTGACTTGAACAAACAAGGGAAATATCATTCCTGACTCCATGCTAGAATCATGTCAAATCAGAACTTTGTGTGCAAATCTGTGTAATTTTATTTCCAAAAATAAAACTTGATAACAAATTATTGTACAAGTGAGAATACAGTGTACAATTTGGGGCCTAACAAATCTCTTCTTTACCATATTTTGTCCTTTTTGAGAGAGGCCAAAAAGCAGCTCATCAGAGGTATGTGCTTTATCCCAGTTGTATTTCAAGTTGTCTCTTGCACTCTGTAGCTGTTGAAACCTCAAGAAATAAAAAAAAAAAAAAATAAAAACTTACTGAGGAGCCAGGCAGGGTAGTGTACACCTGTAATCCCAGTAGCTTGGGAGGCTGAGACAGGAGGATCATGAGTTCAAAGCCAGCCTCAGCAATGGTGAGGTTCTAAGCAGCTCAGTGAGACCCCCTGTCTCTAAATAAAATACAAAATAGGGCTGGGACTGGGGCTCAGTGGTTGAGTGACCCTGAGTTCAATCCCTCATACAAAAAAAAATTACTGAGGGACAATTTAACTCTGCCTTACTGAACATCTACTGCTATAGTTTGGATCTGGAATGTCTCCCACATAGCTGTGTGTTAAAGACCTAGGCCCCAGCTTGGTGCTGTTGAAAGGGGGTGTGATTTCTATCCATGAAAGACTTCTGAGACAGTTTCTAGGCTCCATATGTTTTAAAATAAGGTATGTATGGGATGGGGATGTAGTTCAGTTGGTAGAGTGCTTGCCTTGCATGCACAAAGCCCTGGGTTTGATCCCCAGCACCAAAAGATAAAATAAAATAGGGAATGTGACTGGAAATATAATTCTTGTTCTCACCAAGAATATTAATAATCCCTTTGCCCAGTATATCCATACTACCTGTGCTACCTGCCCTATGGCAGCTGAAGAAAAGATCACATTCACATAATTTTTATTGCAGTATGTTTTTATAATTGCTTTGTTTTATTATTAGTTATTTCTATTCTTTTGCTGCATCATATTTATATCTTAAAATTTATCATAGTTATTTACCTCTAGCAAAAATTATAGTATAGATAAGGTTCAGTACTAGCCATAGTTTGGGGTCTTGGAATATACCCCCCCCCCCAGGTAAGAGGAGACCACACAGATAAGGAGAGAGTAGTGTATTTTCAAGCAGGAAAGCCTTGTCCTGTTGTTGTTGTTTTTGTTGTTTTATTTTTTGTTTGTTTTTGTTGTTTTGTTTTTTGTGGTGCTGGGGAATGAACCCAGGGCCTTGTGCATGCAAGAAAATCACTCTACTAACTGAGCTATATCCCCAGCCCTGAGTTTTTTTTATCGGAGGTCTTTCACATATGCTTGGAGTATCTGTGTAGTTGAACTTAGTTACTCAGTCTCCAACCCCTGAGACACCTAGCTCAAGGCCCCTAGGGAACCCACATTGTTAGTATAGACTATTCTTGCATGGCCCAACTCCCTAATAAACAAATACATTCTTCCTAGGAAAGACATTCCAAGGGTTTAAAGATTTTCTTCCAGGAAACAAGAGAGAAAACTTTTCTTTGAAAGGTACAGGGTTTGAGCAATCCAGATTAGCTGAGTTGACCCTATTCTGCACACTTTTGGACACACACCTCCATGTACATGACTGTGTATTATATATATTTACACTTACATAGATGGTTTACTGTTCTATGAACAACTTCACTTTTTTAAAAAAATATTTATTTTTTAGTTGTAGTTGGACACAATACCTTTATTTCATTTTTACATGGTACTGAGGATTGAACCCAGGGCCTCAAAGTGCTAGGGGAGTGCCCTACTCCTGAGCCTCAACCCCAGCCCCTTCACTTTTTAAATTTATCATATTTTGAATATATTTCATGTTGGCTTAACTACATAGCATTCCATGGCCCTTCATACTATAGACACACCATAATTAATTTAACTTTCCCTGGTTGACAGGCATTAGGAAGCCATTCTTCAGTTTTTGCTCTTGTAAACATTTCTATAAATATGTAAGCATCAGGACACTGTAGGTAAAAGATCATGAGCTTCCAATGCTGAATATTTGTGTTCAAAACCAGTTTCTGCTACTTGGTCTTTCGGTCATAGTGACACAAAACTAACACAGTTAGGGCTAAGGATGTAACCTAGTGGTTTAGAATTTGTCTAACAGGAAAGAGGTCCTGAGTTTGATGCCCACGCAGTACCACACACACACACACAAAAAAAAAAAAAAAAGAAAAAAAAAAAAAAAAACTTTTTCAGATGTGGATATAGCTTAGTGGTACAGCATTTGCTTAGCACGTGTGAGGTTCTGGGTTACACTAAAAAAACAAACCAAAACCAAAACCAAAAAACACCAGATGTGCATACAAGACCACACTACAGGTGAGAAGCTGTACTCCAGTTATGTACGGCATGTCAAGATGCCTCCTGCTGTCATGTGTGACTAATTAGAACCAATGGGGACAACACAATGCCTCCACTGAGAGCCCTTCCTCTCTGCTCCAGGAATCCCATATGTCCTGGTCTGGGGACAGTCCACCTGGGATGGCCAAGAACTAACCTGCTGGTTTCTGAACTGAAGCCAGGAGTAGGGCCCATCATTCTGGGACAACAGCCACTATTGAGGGAAGCAGGCGATCAGACAAGGAGACACCTCCAGAGCTGGGGTTGGGGGGAACTCCAGGATCCTGACCAAGTGCCGTTCCCTTGGTGCAGTCCCCAAATGCAGGTGCTAACGCCCAACCCTCAGGGTCAGCAAGCAGCGTGGGACCCCCAAGCAGTGAGCAGGCTGCAGCCCACTCCTCCTGGGGGCTCCACACCCCACACTTTATTGGCCTAGGCCCACCCCAGCCAAGTGGCTCACTTCACTGGACCTGAAGGTGCCCCAGCCAGTCAGCCCCTCTTGCCTGTCAATGGAAGACCCAGAAACTGGGAAGGAGAGTTACCTAACCTGCACTTGACTTCCCTGGGGGTGTCAAAAGCTCCTCTGCCCTGTTGGCTGCCTTTCTGGGGACGACCTGAACTACTCTCCTCCAATATGGAGCTGACTCCTCTTAGCCACCTGGACCAGAGGCCTGCTGGGCTGATCCAGAACACGCCAGCCTCCCAGAAACAGGTAACCTAACATGGACTTGGAGTCACCTAGGGCCACCGATCCTGAGGGCCACAACAGAAGCAGGCTACCTGTTCAATCCCCAGGCCCAACACAAGAGAAAACCACAGGAGTCCCTAGCAGCAGCCAGCTTCTGTCCTATCCTGGTCCTGGGTCCTCAGGACTGGCAAAGCCACTGCACAAAGCCACCCAAAGATCAGAATGTGACCCCCACACTAGGAGCCCAACAGGAACACACTTTCCAGGAGATCAAACAACTGACCACAACACTGGCCCTCGGCCCCCTGACCTAACATGAACGTGCCATCTCTTTGTGGTGGAGAAAAACAGGGTTGGTCATGTGT
The DNA here is from genome assembly GCA_025594165.1 of Tamias sibiricus. Classification (NCBI taxonomy): domain Eukaryota; kingdom Metazoa; phylum Chordata; class Mammalia; order Rodentia; family Sciuridae; genus Tamias; species Tamias sibiricus. The sequence continues at coordinate 53,741,629 of CM046660.1, forward strand.
CCTCAGCCCACCATTTGATCCATGGCAGCGGCCAGTGGCTTCATTGATTCTAGACCTGGTATCAGTGGAGGGCCCATGGCCAAGAGCTCTGGCAGACACCGTGATCTACTTCAGAAGGCTGACAAGCTGACACGAGGACCAGACATCAAGGTTCCCATGCTGTCACCACTGATGGACAGCTTGGCACACTGGTGGCTGACCAGTGCCCAGATGGCCCACTGCCAGTGACTATCATGTAAATTAAAAAAAATAAAAAGAATAAAATTGGAAACTGCACACACCCAAAGACTTGCCTCCTCCCTGCCAGCTGACCCAGGAGACCTGCCACTTGACCGTGAAGGCCCCATAGGTGAACTGTGCTCTAGTTGGCCTCGCCTGGAAGGCCATCCCCTCCAAGAGGAGGAGCTCACCCTGTTCACAGATGGAGTAGCTTCACACAGGATGGACAAAGAGTGGCCAGGACACAGTGACCATGGAGCGACGTGTGGTGAAGCAGGGTAAGTTGGCCCAGTGGGCACAATGATGGGCCTGATGAGGCCTAAGAGCAGCCACAGGCCAGTGTCAACCTGTGCACCAGCTGAGTATGCCTTTGCCACAATGACATGCATGGGGCCATGAACAGAGGCGACAGGATGAAGAAAGGAAATGAGAAGCAAGAGGAAAGACTCTGGCTCCTTGAGGAGACCTGGACACCAGGAAGGTGGCAGTGATGCACGGCTGAGGGCACCAGAAGGTGAGCCCAGGAAACAGAGATGCCGTCCAGATATCCAAAGCAGGTTCCAGCACCACAATATCACCCCAAGCAGCCCAGGTCACCCAAGTACTGCTGTCCCCAGCCTCCCAGACAGCCCTAAGGACACCACAGAAGAAAATGATGGGCTACCAGGCAAGGAGGCCAAGGAACAGTCAAGCAATGGTGGACACCGCCAGACTGAGAGAACCAGGAGTGAGGAGGAGACAGGAGCTGGCTGATCCTGGAGCTCCTGGAACAGTACCTGGAGTGGCATGTCCTGGCTCCTTCCAGTTCCTGGGCCTCTCCTCAGGCTCCTGGGGGACTTCTGTTTGGTCCCTGCATCCTCAACATGCTGACCCAGGGTGTCTCCACTCACCAAGGGGCCACACAGCTTCAAATGCTCCTCCAGAGCTTCCAGCAGCTTCATGTGACAGACACAGAGAAGGTAATGCACTTTCAAGAGTGTCAGAGACCCAGGCCCAACATGTGAAGGAGGAGAGGACCACAACCAATGCTCAGAGGAAGAGAGGAAGAGGACGATGGTGCTGCGGCACCCCTCTACCAGCACATGGCTCTCTCACCTGCTTCCACCTAGAGACACCAACCAGGACCTGGAAGACCCTCACCAAGGTCCTGAAGATATGGTGACAGCAGAGGCACCCCTGCCAGCCCACTGCCCTCAATTCCACCTTCACACTTCCTAGGACATAACACCTCTCTATTTTCACCTCCTGCCTCACAAATCCCACACCTCACTGCCGTCTCTTTGTCCACCATTAGAAATATAGACCCTAATGCAAACCCACTGTTCACACTGTAGATACTGATCAGTCACATCATTTCTGCTTATTGTGACAAGACTGTAATGGTCTAAACAGGAGCTATTTGGTTCTGGGCTGCATATTGTTTGCACTGAGTGTTGCAAATACTGCTCTCCCCCCTGCCCACAGCCCCATCCTCAAGTTCCACAGCCACCCAGAGCTCTGGTCTCCAGCACAAGCACTGCTTCCTGTGGAAGGCAGTGCCCCTCTCTGTGCCAAACCTGCCACATTCCTTAGGGACCAATGTCCAGGGTTTGGAGGCAGTGATTATGTCTTCCCTGGTGTCGGAGTGCAGGCCCAGGACACCAGGGTACGTGGCCTCACCTGGCATCAGTGGACCACTTGACCTATGAGGGTCCACCTTTCTGGTGTGCCTGTGCAAGGACCCTGGGAAGAACAAAAGTACCAGGGCCCAGGAACCAGCTCAGGAGCCACACCAAGGAGACAGGCAGGACCTGGGTTCAGAAGGCATATGGACCCCAAGTGGCAGAAGGAAAGCCTAGGTAGTCGTGACTGCATGGGACAAAGCCAAGACTCTGAGGCGTTGGGCTGCAGGCTTCACATTAGTGCAGAAAGAGGCAGGCGAGGCCAAGACTGCAGATCCATGGTGACCCGCATACACCCAAGGTCAGCACAGGTTTTTCATGAGGAGCACCCACCTGGTCAGGAACAGAGATCTGCACCCACATGCCCATCTTAAGAGGCACCAGGAACAGCCCTGCGGCGGCAGCAGCCCAAACAAACGAAGCAGCTGTTCATGCCTGTCCCTGAGTCCCTGCTCAGCAGTCAGCCAGCCCACCCTGGAGCCACTACATGAAGAACTAGTTAGCAAGGTGTTTAGGGTCACTGTCAGGGATCCAGGCCACCCTGACCAGTTTACTCTCATTGTCCTTTGGTAAGTCACAGTCTTCTCTGGGCCACGATGGCTAAAGGTTTATTTGGGACACAATGGTAAAATGATAACAACCCAGGGGATAGCTCCTCAAAAACATCACCAAGGGGGCTGGGGCTGGGGCTCAGTGGCAGAGTGCTTGCCTCATAAGTGTGAAGCCCTGGGTTTCACCCTCAGCACCACATAAAAATGAATAAATAAAAATAAATGTGTTGTGCCTACATACATCTGGAAAAAAAAAAAATTTAAATGTCAACCAGAACCCAAGAAGCCCATTCTCCCTGGAGAGCCAGAGGAGATTCCCTACTTAATGCCCCACCGTGTCCTCTGCTACCGCCTATATACCTGGCACCTGCAACTGAACCCCAACCAGAGGGCACTTGAACCACAGAAACTGTCCCTTCTAGGAGGCTTCCTGAGACACCCCTGGCCACTGACACCCCAGAGCCCTGGTTTTAACCCCATACATTCTATCCAGGAAATGCCAGGAGAAGCCTGCTGACAGCCCTGCTCTCCAGCAGACACCAAGGGACCCTACAGACTCCAACCAGAGAAACTCGAGGGCCCACACACTACACCAAGATGGGAGGAACAAGAGGACAGCACACCTTCACATTATCAGCCCTCTGCCACCCTGTTCTCTTTAGCTAGAGGAACCACACACACTCTTCCACCAACAGTCCTTGGGCTGGGACTGACTGAAGGCAGCCCAACAAGCCCACCTGGGCCAACAGCCACTAGCTCCTGCTGACTCTGTTTAACACTGAGGACACCTAGTCATCACCCAGGAGGTGTTGAAGTGGCTGGTAAACATGTCCTGGCAGAAACCATGAGTGCCCAGGCTTGTGCCCAGGGTCAATTCCTCCAGAAAGATTCTAATTGGGCCCTGAGGATGACTGAGGATTTCAGATGCCCTGGCCTTGACAAGGCCCCAGTCAGGTCTAAGGGAGGCTGTGTGGGAGGATGTGTGACACACTCCATCTTTATACCACTGAGATCCAGAAACAGTGAGAATCAGCCAATGTTTTACGTAGCCCGTGTGGGTCAGGCACAGGGAGTGTGTAGCTGAGACGCACAAGTAACAGGGTTGCACTGGAATGAATGGCATCCAGCCAGCAGGGGCTCCATGAAAGCTCTCCTCAACTCTCCTCCAACACCCCATTTAGCCTGAAGCAGCCAGAGTGTGTGTCTCCCCTGCCCCTGAGGCAGGTAGGGGCATTTCAGAGGGGCCCTTGATGCTGCCCCCTGCTTGCCAAGTCACAAAGCTGGCCCAGGTCCCAGAGCCTCATGGCCACCACCCATGCCTGGCCCCATGTGCTGTGTGCTGTTACCACCATGATACCCCATTTCCCAGGGGCTACCTCCCTGCCCATCAGAGCACCCCTCCACCAGCTTCCAGGTCTTTCTGGCCCCCCGCACCCCCCAGCAGCACAGTCCTGGTCCCCAGGCCTCTCCTAATAGGACTGACATGTCCCCCCATCCTGTGCTCACAACAGCTCCTCCACCTGCACCCAAGTGCCCTTCCAGGATGGGGCCAGGCTGCCAGGTGATGTCAGCCAGCACCAGAACCTACACTCCAGGAACAATCAGGCCTGCTGCATTTGGAGCGGGGTGGCATCCTAAGGTGGCTCCACTGGGTGCCTCCAATCAGATAGGGCAGCTCGGCCATCTGCTCCTCTCCTGCTGCCACTGTCCTCCTAGCAGGCATCCCCCACAGGGACACCTTTTGATTCCACAAACCACACAGCCTAGGTGCCCACCACCCTTCAGTGCAGACACCTGGGCATCAAGAGGCAGGGCTGAGGGTGGCATCTGGGCCAGGGGCCAGGCCAAGGGAAGTAGACTATGACCCAAACCCCAAAATAAAGCAAAAGGAAATCAATAGTCTTTGATGGCTCACCAGTGCCTGCCCTATGGGGGGCCATGACCCATTGAGGGCAACACAGGGTGGCTGAAGATTATCAAAGTCACAAATGATTCATCACTGTGAAATAATTATTTTGTTGTTTTTTGAGTGGTGGTGGTGGCAGGGTGGGGGTTCCTGGGGATTGAATCCAGGGGCACTCTGCTACTGAGCCACATCTCACCCACCCTATTTTTTTTTTTTTTTTTTTTTTTTTTTTTTTTTTTTTTTTGTGGTACCGGGGATTGAACTCAGGGGCACTCGACCACTGGGTCACATCCCCAGCCCTTTTTTGTATTTTTTATTTAGAGACAGGGTCTCACTGAGTTGCTAAGTGCCTCGCCATTGCTGAGGCTGGCTTTGAACTCGCGATCCTCCTGCCTCAGCCTCCCAAAGTGCTGGGATTACAGGCGTGCGCCACCGCGCCCGGCTCACCCTATTTTTTAACTTTATTTAGAAAGGGGGTCTCACTGAGTTGCTTAGCGCTTCCTGGTTGCTGAGGCTGGTTTGAACTTGTGGTCCTCCTGCCTGAGCCTCTCAAGCTGCTGGGTTTACAAGCAAGCATCACTCACAGACTTGGCTCTTTTTAATTAAACTGAATTCATTAGATTGTTGGGCTAGTTTCTTCAGCGTAGCTCAGGGCACAAAGAACTAGCAGTGTAGAAGTAGACTCCTCTCTACCCTGTGACTCAGTAAAACAGAAATTTGGTAAAACAGCCTCCACATTATGAACAACACTCTTGATTTTAAATGGGATTATCGCTGCCTTTATCTCTTGGAGGTATTATGACTCTTAAAATTGAGTAGACACACGCTTAGGTTATGATTAACAGTGAGTTATATTCTTGTTTCCAGGTGCTATTCATTGTTGAATTCCTTCAGCAGTACATGAGTCGCCCATTCAGAAATCAGAAATTCTCCTCTGGGCTTCCTCTGAAATTTGCATCCTGTGAACACAATTATTTTATTATTTTGAATCAATTTTTCTGAACAAATCAAAATTCAAGAGGGCAGCTGTTGGGTCTTCCAGTTCTTGGCACTCTGTGTAATTCCTAACTGCCAGCACACACCCAGCACACGCCCAGCACACGCATGGCAGTTACATGAAGGCAAGTTTGCACGCCAATCCCTTCTCTCTATATTGCACATGAAAACCCTGAGGAACGTTTTTGCAAATTTTTCAGGTGACCATGGAAACTGGGTTCAAGCAGCTGAGCATGTGCACTTCCTCTGAAGGGCCCTCCTACTGTTTCCCAAAGGGAAGATTTACTTTCCCCAAAACATGTAAAGCAAGGGGAGCTGGTGAGTCTTGTAAACATGGTAACTACATCAGGGACAGGCAGAAGTTGACAGAGATCCCTTGTTATTATCCAGGGGGCCCTGGGCCCATAACCCCTGTGGATAACAAGGTCCATGGATGCTCAAGTTCCTATTAAATGGAAGAACACATCCTATAACCCACAAGCACCCTCCAATATTCTTTAAATTATCTCAGATCACTTATGATGCCTGACATAAGATAAAAGCTACACAAATAGCTATTATAAAGTATTTTTGTTTTCTTTTCTTCCCCATAGCTTTATTGAGGTAAAGTTTGAAGTGCCATAAAGCGCACACATTTGAAGTATGCAATTTATAGTTTTGAATGTAATCAATATGAAGCTGGCCATTTGAAAGGCCAGAGGCAGGAAGCACTCTGTCGCTCCATGACCTGGGGCTCAGCTAATGAGAATGCTGCTTCTCTGAGGGACAGAAGACACCACCACAGCTGCTCTCATGCAAAAATCACCTCAGCTGTGCACCTGAGTCCCTCAGCTGTGTCCCTGCCGCAGCTACTGGCCCACACAGGGTACAGAACTCCCAGAAGCTGCTCCTATGCTGGACAACCAGCTGCTACCCACCCACAGGAACGCTGGCCTCCACTCCCCCGTGGGCTCCTATCTACCAACATGGGGTTCCCCCGGTCGCTTTCACCTTGCGACTCAGTGGCTAGTGCCATCACCCCCATGTGCAGTAGCCTGCCTGTACCTAGGGACATCCAACAGGCTTGGAAGACAGCCACAGGCTGCAACTCTGCATGCCACTGAGCTATGTTCACATCACACAACGTCATCACCTGCCCCCTCCCATGCAATCCCACACCCCAGCATTGGAAAGTAACCGCCTCTATCTTGGGTAACCATCCTTGCCATCTTTGAAGGGGCAGCTCCCAGATTGGAACTCCAGCTGGACAGGTGCCCAGTAGCCATCTCCCTCCTCTCCCCAGTGGCTGGTAAACTAGTACAATAATTGCCAGACACAAAACAGCTCGCAGTGGGATGGGGGCACAGTGTGACCAGGGCACCAACCATGGAAGCCCTGAGCCCTGGTGAGACAGATCCCTTAATTGGGAACAAGTAAAGGAGAGAGGGAGAGTGCAACAGCTTGGAGACTAACAGAGAGACCAGGAAATGGAAATCTTCAGGCAAGATAGGGAGATAGGACCCAGCACTCAAGTCATGCGAGTGGGCTCAAAAAGAGACCCTTGAGGCACAGGGACTGGTGGGTGCCACACCCCACTTCCAGGTGCCCTCCACCAGGACCAGCCCACCTACCCTGATGGTCTTCACCACCCTGAGGGCAGAGAGAGCAACTGACAACAGACAGCCCCTCCCACTGGGTGAGAGGAAGCAGGAAGGAGACTCATCTTCAACCAAAACAACCAACAATCCTGGTTTCTTCCTTTGAGAATTTTTTCCTCTTTTTCTTCTCCCCCTCTATTTTCCATCCCTCACATCCCTAACATAAGTGCAACCAAGTACTTTGCATAAACTAGGATTTTGAGAACTGGGACATCTGAATAGTATATTATAGCTGTGTTATATATTTCCTTTTCTTTTTTCTCCTCCAATTTTTAATATCTTAACATCCTTTATTTTTCTTAATATATATGAGTCTGTTTTATGTACTCTACTGTCTTCCCACATACTTGTCTACCCAAAATTACTTCCTGTCTATTCTTCTGCTACTAACCCTCTTCTTTAGTTTTCTTTTTTAAAATTTATTGTTTTTATTCAAAGTTGTTGTCTTTATAATAGTAGTATGCATTATAATTCATAATAAACACACTCCCTAAGATATAATAACTCTATATCCTCACATCCTACCCCCTCAGCACATCAACCTACCATTGAAACTGTAAACCCTTTTAAAGACCTACTAATTATATTATAGATAATAATTGAATTCGATATTTCTGTACATTGTAACCAAACTGTGAATGTCTTAATAGCAACAAATTGTTTCCTTGGTCATATATTGTTTATATTGAGAACTGTTAACATTGTCCTTTCCCACAAAGGAGAGTTAGTGGAAGCCCACAGAAGCACCGTAAGCTTATAGGGTAAAAGCAGTAACCTCTGGGCTGACACCACCAGAAGGGAAGATACATGAGCAACATGAAGAGACAAGGGAGGAAAGTGCCCCAAACAAATCAAAATACCACATTATTAGAATCCATGTCCAGCACAGCAGAAGAACTGACAGAAAAGGAGTTCAGGATGTACATAATTAAAATGTTCTGTGAATTAAAGGATGACATAAGAGAGCAAATACAGGCAGCAAAATATAATTTTGACAAAGAGCTACATAAACAAATACAGGAAGCAAAAGATAACTTCAATGGGGAGATAGACTTTAAAACAAACAAACAAACGGAAATCCTTGAAATGAAAGAATCAATAAACCAAATTGAAAGTTTAATTGAAAGCATCACAAACAGAGTAGACCACCTGGAAGACGGGACCTCAGACAATGAAGACATAATATATAATCTTGAAAAGAATATAGACAGCACAGTGAAGATGGTAAGAAACCATGAGCAGAACATTCAAGAAATATGGGATCGCATGAAAAGACCAAATTTAAGTTATTGGAATAGAGGTAGGTGTAGAGTTCCAAACCAAAGGAATGAACAATCCATTCAATGACACAATATCAGAAAACTTTCCAAACATGAAGAATGAATTGGAAAACCAAATGCAAGAAGCTTACAGGATGCCAAATGTACAAAATCACAACAGATCCACATCAAGGAATGTTATAATGAAAATGCCTAATATACAGAATAAGGAGAGACTTTTAAAAGCCAGGAGAGAAAGGAACAGATTACATATAGGGGGAAACCAATTAGTGTAACTGCAGATTTTTCAACCCAGACCCTGAAAGATAGAAGATCCTGGAACAACATACACAAAGCTCTGAAAGAAAATGGGTGCCAACCAAGAACCTTGCATCCAGCAAAGTTAAGCTTTAGATGTGATGATGAAATAAAAACCTTCCATGATAAACAAAAGTTTAAAAAATTTACAGCTAGAAAATCTGCACTATAAAACATCCTTGGCAAAATATTCCACAAAGAGGAAATGAAAAACAACAATAAAATCAACAGAAGGAGGTATTACACTAAAGGAAATACTAATCAAAGGAGAAGCCAAGTCAAGTTACATAACAAAAGGAGAAATGTCAAATGACAGATCACCATTTCTTAGATCTTCTGGTGTCACCCCCTGAGTCTCAATGACTTGGTTGGTGTGCTGGGTGTGTGCTTAAAATACAGAGAACCTGGCATAAGATGGGAAATGGTAACCTTGTTCCCCACCCCAGGTTCGGCAGGGAGTGAGGAAAAAAAGGGAAAGAAAACCTGTCCCTTTAAAAATAAGCATCCAGGGCTATATTCAAAATGTGAACTGGGCCAGGTGTTGTGGCACACACCTGTAATCCCGGTGGCTCAGGAGGCTGAGGCAGGAGGCTTGAATGTTGGAGGCCAGCCTCATCAATTTAACAAAACACTAAGTGACTCAGTGAGACCCTGTCTCTAAATAAAATATAAAAAATAGCTGGGGATGTGGCTCAGTGGTTAAGTGCCCCTGGGTTCAATACCTGATACCGAACAAAAAAACAAACAGAAAGAATTTACAATGGGTCAAAGAATCATCCCTCAGTAATGATAATTGCTAATGAGGATACTTGCAAAAGGTATCGAAAAAATAAGTACAGAAATACCAATGCTGCAATTAGGAAGTTCTTGATTAAAAAAGACAAAAGCGATCACACTGAAGGAGAAAATGGTGCTTTGTAACTTTCTGAACTCTGTAGGAATGTAGCTACATCACTTAACTGCTAGTAGAAATTGTAGGTTACTGTGCCAATCAACTGCTGTTGAAACTGGAGGGTTCTGGAAAAATAATATTTCTACAAGACAACCAGCATGGTTCGGGAGGATGTGGAGGGAGGGGATTAGCCAAACTGTGAACATCTCCTGGAACCTCCCTTCCCAGTTACAAGGGGCCTGGAGGGAAAAAGCAATCTTTTATCTGTTGCCAGTTTCGTCCCCACCAGCAGCAAACACTCACCTTTCTGAACCACAATGGGTCATGAAGGAAGGTGGCGGATACTGAAAAGCTGGGACTGGACTGTCACTCTTTCACTTTGAGGATGAGTCCTGGAATGAGAAAGGCAAATTAGTGAGGCTCTAGGTGACAATGTGTCCCAGACATGAGCAGGGAACACTGAGATCTAAGATTTTCCCAGAAACAATGTTTCAAACTTTTTACAACTGCCTTCCCAAGTTAAATTTTTTCTAAAAATATTTACTTTTTAGCTTTAGGTGGACACGGTATCTTTATTTTTATGTGGTGCTGAGGATCAAACCCAGTGCCTCATCCATGCTAGGTAAGTGCTCTTCCACTTAGCCACAACCCCAGACCCCCCAGTTAAAATTTTAACCTGCCCAACTAGGTCCCTGACTGTCTAAATGGCACATCCCCAGTCTCCAATAATTAATTCGCCATCATTGTAAATTATAAAACCCAGACTCCTTCTGTGACCCCGGGGACCACTTTTATACCCAGAAAATGAGCTCTTCCCTGCCTGACAGACTGACTTTGATGAGAATAAAGGACAGATCCATTTCAGGCCTCCTTCCATCCTGGTTATTTGTATTTTCGTTATGGTGCCAAAACCGTGCTGGTTGTTTTTGCTTACATAAACTTGTAGGCTCAGTTTTTAGAAGTATAGCTCTTAGGGAGGTAAACTCAAGGTATCTTGAGAAACTGCCGCCTGTGGTGAAGCCATCTCACAATAACACTAGTAAGAGTTTCACCATCTTTGTTCTGCATCTGTGAACTGCTCAGTGTAAGGTGTCTGCACATGGCTCTTGGTCACACTTGCCAAGAATCAAAGCCCACCAATGCTGTAATGGTTAAGAAATGATGTCAAACTTCCCATAAGAGCCCCCGTAACCTCAGCTCAGGGACCAGAACTTCAGAGCACTAGCTCACATGCATCCACTGGGGAAACAGACCCGAGTTCTCCAACCAACCCCCCTACCCCATGGGGCTTGGTCTTGGCATCCTTAGCAAGGTCTTGCTAGGCAGGTTAGTTGGCCACCACCACGTGGGTAGAGAGAAAGGATGAAGGATGGACATGAAAGGCCTGTGCCCAGGAAACATCCAGGAGCCATAACAGGGCAGCTGTGGGAACCTAGTCTCAACAGGTGACAAGAGACCCCAGGCCTAGCCTCCCCCAGGCTGCAGACGGCTTTCATTGCTGAGGAAATCATGACTTAAAACCCTGGCGACCCTCTCCTTTTACTCTCCTGGGTAAATGTGGCTTACCCTGCTGTATTTTCCTTGAATTCTTTCTGCTGAAGTCACAAGAACTGGCACCCAGGGAAGGACACACAGCATAGGCCTGGGAACTTCCCTTTTCTACGGCTGTCCCCTCCCCACCCTCCTGCCCTGGGTGTGGAGATGAGTCTGTGGTAAACTGCAGCTTTTGTCCCTGCAGGGGGATAAAACAGAGACCCAGGCCTCACCAGAGGGAGGGCAGAAAGGGGAAATGAGGAGAGCTTGCACCTTGCCCCACCAACAGCTGAGTCAGCTGTTCCCAGTACCAGGCCCTGAAACCTCTAGCCACACCCTTGGACTGGGTGCAGCTTTCCTTACCTACCAGACTGCCCCTCACTGCCACAGTCTCCCTCCAGCTGTGACCAATGTTTCCTGCCAGGACTCAGCCTCTCTAATGCTGTAGGACTCAGACCCTACTGCAGCCAGTGGCCACGTTACCTCTGGAAAACGTGCCCCTCTGCTGCTTTACAGGGGAAGCCTCGCTGACCCATCCAGGTGCGTCCCTGTTTGGGTTTTTTTATTTCATTATGGTGCCAAAACCTGGGAATGGGGGTGCAGGGTATTAACCCTCCCTCTGTCCTAATGAACCCCTCCCCTAGCAGTCCTGTTGAATAGCCCATGAGAATTGGGAGGTGACTGTGGATCCAGCACTCCCAGGTTCCCCTGAAGTAGGTGAAGCCCCAGCCAGTCTCATGCAACCATAGATGAGTTCCCAGACCATCCCCCTCCTCTTTCCCTCCCACATTATAGAAGCAGCCCCTCCTTCATGCCCCATGCAGTGCACTTTGGCTAAGCCAAGACCTGTATGTGACCTGAAACCCACCCCATTTTGGGGATAGGTTTTGCTAACTTACTGCCACATAAATGCAGCCAGACCTAAGTCAGGTCGTTTCCTGGCAATTGAGGCATCCTCCTCCTGACCCCATTCTCCCCCACCCACCCTGCACCTAGACCTCTGCCCTGCATCTGAGGCCTCAGGACCAGAGCCCGCTTTTTGCCACTTCACTTCAGCAGGGGACAAGGGGCTTCCCAATCTCTGGAGAGGCAAGATACTCTCTGGTCTCTCATGGAGGTGCCCTGCCTGAGACCTCTGCCCTTGTCTTATGTGGACCCCAGGAGTCCCCCCACCACAGGGGTCTCCCTCACCACAGAGACCATAGCCAGGGATGCCCTTCCATCCTCTGGTGGAACAATCAGGCATCAAAGAACTACTGATCTCAAAAAAAAAAAAAAAATCGCCTCCCCGGTCACACCTCTCCATGAGAGCCACCTCATTCGTTCCACAGGACACCCCCTGAGCTGTCTCATCAACAATGTTAAGACCCTTCACTGCCACCCCTGTCCAGCATGGGCAGCTGAATTAAGGTCACTCATGTGAATTTGAGTTGATGCAAATGAAACACAGACATGATACACCTTCATACAAACTTCAGAATGGCTTTCCCCAGCTCCAGGCCTCAGGCTCCCCAAAAAGGGGGGCAAGAGAAAGTCATGAGAGGCTGATGAGAGAGAGAGAGAGAGAGAGAGAGATCTGAAAACAAGTTCGGAAGTGGGCTTCTATTTGAGGGATGCTGTTTTTAGAACATTCTATCCAAAAAAGGCAGAAGTGGTAGGATTAAAAAGGACAGGTAAGTGTGACTTAACCCCAAGAGCCAGCCTTGCTATCCAAGCTTGGGTGACACCTAACTCACTGCAACCTGGCACTAGGCATGGCATTAGTGCCAGACTGAACACAGTGGCTATTCAGAAGCCCTGCCTCAGAACTTAAAGGCATCTTCATTCAGCGTGGCTCCCCACACCCCACTTCCAAAGTGACCTCAAAATTAAACACCTCATCAGGCTTAGTACTCCAATATGGCCACAATGTGAATTAGACAATCTACATCAGTGGCCCAAGCTCAGAACCTTTCATCAAAAAACTCTCCAGGATGTAGACAATCTCCTCCAACAGGATGGGAAATGGTCAAGGCCCCCAATCTCCATACCTTTCTCACCTCTGCTCAGGGCCCTCATGATGCAGCCCTGCTCTGCATCACAACCAACACTTGCTGACTTGACTCTTCCTCATTCACTTCCCTAGACACAGAAGATGACCCCCTCCTTGCAGGCCCAGGGTCCCTCTGCTCCCTCACCTAACCTTCCAGCACCCACCTTCAGCCCTCTCCCCTTGCCATCACCTCTCACAGGATCCAACACTCCTCCAACAAAGCATGTGCTCCCCTTTCAGAGGTGTCGGGGCTATGGAACAGTCCATGTCCCCTTTACAATAACAGACATGTCCCAAATTGAGGACACATTAGGCTCATTTTCTGAAAACCCCACTAAGTGCAGAAAGGACTTCGTGCATCTGACTCAGGCACGTCACCCTACTGGGGCAGCTGTCCACTCCCCACCCTGACCCCGGGGAATGCACCCATGTTTGGTAAGCAGCTAGAGAACATGGCCCTGTCACCTCATGTGACACACCCCAGGAGCCCTGGTAAGCAGCCAGTCATCTCATGTGTGGTGACACTGGGGCCAGTGGTTCCCTTCTGACACAATGGCAGGGACCTGTTCCCAGGGAAAATGCACCCCTGAGGGAGTCCCTTGGTCCCCTGTGTATCCACATAAGACCCCTCCCCTCCTTTGCGTATTGCGATCCCTCTCACCATCCCATTCTTCTCTCATCACGCCACATTGTCCCATTCCCCTACTGGGCCCAGATCTCCTCCACAGATTAAAAGCCTCCATCTCCATCCCTCCTTGAAAATCCACCACCATCTGTTAAATACACCTAGTCCAGCTCTGGTCTCTGCACCCCTTCAACCCTCTGATCACTCCCTGCTCACTGGAATTGACCCCACAGCCTGGGAAACCTCCCAACCTAACATGGTTGAGCACCCCCCCCATTCAAACCCAACCACAAGGCCCCGGTCACCATGCTACCCTTCCCCCACATCTCCTCACCCCCTCAACTCAAGGATCAGAAGCCCACTGTCTCCATTTATCACAGGCTCATATTCTCAGCCCCCTGATTTCCTCACAGCTCCCACATCCTCAGAGTCCAAACCCCAATGGCCAGCTCCAGCTGGTACAGGATCTCAGGAGACTCAGGGAGGCTTTATCCCACCTCTCCTGGAGAGATCTTGCACCCCAGGGAAGCCAGGCCCAGTTCAGCTGGGCCCTCCTTCCAGTCTCTGGGTCCTGCCAGTCAAATGCAAAGAGGGGCTGGCTGACTGGGGCTATTGGGGACAACAGAAGGCACCCTTCAGGTCCAGGAACTTGAACCACTGAGCCTCGGGTGGAATCAGGCTGGGAAATTTCTCAGGGTTAGGGACAACACGGCCAGGTGACTACTGTGCTCTTGAACTGCTCAGAGGTCTGGACCTGGTGCCATTAGGCTTTTGCATGGGGCCTGGCACTCGACTGATCGGGATCCCAGAGGCCCCGTCTCTGGAGGGGTTTCCTCATTCTAAAGCCTGTATCCCTGGCAAGGGGATGCTGTCCCAGTCTGATGGCTCTGCTTCTGGTTTTGGTTCAACAAATAACCTGGGTAAATTCTTGGCCAACAGAGGAGGGTCTTCTCCTACCCAGACTGAGGGACCTCTTGAGGTAAGGAGGAAGGACTTTCAGTGGCAGTGGGGTTTTGGAAAGAGTCTCTGTTCATCTCCACTGGGTAACGTGACTTCCATGATCATGGTGGGTCCCTCCTCTTGGGTCAAATAGGCAGGACCATCAGGGAGAAGGTAATTTGTTCTCCCAATTTTGATAGATCTCTTCCAAGAAGGGGCTCTGGGCAGTCTGGCATATACAGGAACTCATGTGACACCAAATGTCCTCCCAGCTCACGAGTGGTATTCACATTAAGGGCTGGGGCCTGTGAGCCAGCTGCTCTTGTTACAGACCCCTTTCCAGTGACTGGGGCACTGGGTTGCATAACTATGTTGTGTCCTGTGCCTGTGTCAACCAGAAATGTCACTGGGTGGCTACTACTGTCATCTTGACCAAGGACTCCATTGGACCAAGAATCAAAAAGCCTGGTCTCTCCCATTACAAGTCCCTCCCAACCAGGCCAATAAGGTCTTGGGTTCTGGGCTCCACTGGTATTGGCTTCTTGATTCAGGGGTGGACTCTTCTGAGGTGGGCTGGCCTGGTTACAGTTTGGGTGCTCATGTTTCCCATGGCCTAGTTCCCTGAAGAAATCAAAGTGGTTCTCCCACAGTGTGGATGGATTCCTGGTGTCTGGTTCTCAGGAGGTGGCCCAGGATGTCTGACAGGTCCAGATGTCCAAGTGCTGCCACCAGGAGGGACATCATCTGTTTGTTGCATCTGTCTGCCTCTCTCTGTTTAGTCTGATCCTAGTTAACCAAGACCCTGTTGGCTATTTCAAAAAGCTGGCAGGAGTTTGTACCTGCAATCCCCTCTAATTTCTGGAGCTTCTTTCTGATACCTGGGCTGGACTGGGGACAATAGCTGCACTGACCATGCACTTACCTCAGGGACTTCTGGACCAAGTGGTGTGAAAATTCAAAAATCTTCCCAAAGCCCCTTATAAAACCCTGCAGGGGCTCCGCAGGCTTGTGGGGCACCACAGCTGCTGCAGACACATTAGTGGGCTTCCAGGCTTCTGACCAGCCCTCAGAGGGCATTGGACACCACTGCAGCTGGCTGTGTTTCTCTTTAGAGCGGTGGTCCTAGGCTGGTCTCCTCTGGGCTGCCCTTCATGCCCCAGACATCAGCATCTACCTTCTGTTCAGGAACCTGTTCATGGAGCCATTTCTGGGCTTTCCTCAAAATGTGTCTCCTCTCCTCCATGTCAAAGAGGGCGAGGGGGGCAGATGCCTGTCTCCCCAGGTTGGTCACTGGGTTTGGAAGACCGACTCTATCAGTTCTATAAGTACCTGTGGGTTTTCTGGGTGCGAAGGGCCATGGGTCCCCAGTTGAGGAGGTCATCAGCACTGAGAGGCTGAGAGTAAAAGATGGAGTGCCCCCTCCAACAGAGCCATCCTTAGTGACCTGGGGCCATGCGTCTCAGCAGGGGCAGCTGCAGGGCTTGTGACTGCTGAGCAGACCTGAGTGGTCTTCACAGGCTCTGCTCTGGGGTCTTCTGGAGGTGGGGGTAGCAGCTGGTGACACAGATGGTGGCGGGTATTGGGCAGTGAGGCCAGAAGTACAGGAGCTGGCTATAGAGCTGTGGGCAAGCAAGTGGAGGCGCCAGGGCTCCTCCTCAGGACCCCTTGATGGCCATGCATGGTGGGTTTTGGAGTAGCTGGGGTTTTGGCTGACATGACCCTACACCGACTCTTGGAGTTAATACTGAACCACATGCATGGAGACAAGGTCTTAGCCATCTGGAGCCAGGAGTGTCTCCTGGTCCTGTGGGCACCTTTGCTAGCTGGGTCAAGGTCTTTCCAACTACCAAAAAAAGGGGTTTCTACAAGTGCAACCTGACTTTCCCAAGAAATAATCCTAAGTTTTGGTCTGCCTATCTCCCTTCAGCCTGACAACGGCCCCAAATTCACCTCCTCTATTCCCCAAGAATTCAGTTTTTACACATAAAATAGCACTTCCACATTCTCTGTTTTCCCCAGTTCTTGGGGAAAGTCAAGAGGATAAACAGGGCCTTAAAGGCAACTCAGCCACACTGCTTACAGAAACCCCCATGGACTGATTGTGTGCCCCCTTTGCCTTCTCCACCTAGAGCCCCCCACCCCAAGAAGCATCTTGCCATCAGCTCATTTCAATTCTCTAAGGATAAACCCTTGTCCCACCCCCCACCCAACTTCAATTGCCAAGCATTCCTCCAATGTCCCCAGTCCCTCCTGGCCCACCTCTGGGCCACCCTCTGAAAACAGGCCCACTCCCCCTCCCCAGCCTCCATTTCAGGAGGCCCCTCCTATTTCCATGGGTAACCTGGTACACCTCCCCCCATTCTAAAACCCCCTCTCAAGAAACATGGAAGGGCCCTTCAGGGTTGTTCTGACCACCCCCACCACAGCCACTCTAGAAGGCCACCCCTCTGGGGTCCATTTGAGCACCTCAAACTTGCTCCTGCTGATGCCTGTTGTCAGCCTGCTCTCACAGGCCTGCCAGACTGCACGTGACCCTACCCCCAGTTATTTTGAAGCAAAGAGCTCCTCTCCCACCCAGACCCCCAGATGCCACATTCACAGTCGTCCTTCCACACTTTCTTAATGATGCTCAGAGATGAATCATATTCACCATGTCACTCCCCCTCGTCTGTCCCCTTCTCATACACCAGGCCTCATCTGGGAACTCTGGCTTCTAGGGACATTCACTGACCTGACCCCCACCCAAACCTCCTTTTTCTCCCTCTGCTTTCTATATATCATCTTTGGCTTCACAAACAGACATGCTGTACATCACGGAAACCCACATGCCTGAGGTAATATGGCAGGCCTGGCTCTTCCTGGTGGGGACCTCGCTTTAACTCACCATCACCTGGTAAGGGATCTGCCCTACACCCACTGAATTTCCAAACAGGGAAATACAGAAATAGTCACTTTTCACACCTCTCAACAACAGACTGTTACACAGGTACATGCCCCACACTCTTCTCCCATAAAGTGTGCTTGATGAGCCACACATAGGAAACACCACAGGATATGCCCCTAACAGCTGCCCAGGCATGCTAGGACTATCACCCCTCTCAGGGTGTCTGATTGGGAAGGGTTCAAGATAAGGCCTCATGAACCACTCTTAGAACCTGAGTGATGCAGATAATACAAAAACACATCTATCACACCATAGCTCCCCTACGCCTCCCTGGTCCTGCAAGGCAATGTGCTCACAGGACCCTCCACATGTCTTTCAATTTAACCCATCAACTTCTAACCTGACCAACCCACCCTTCACCCAAGACTGCTGGCTTTGCTCACAGCCCGGTCCCTTCTAATGCTGTGCCAACCCCATAAACATGTCTGGGCCACAGAGGGGAACCAGAGAGAGAGGCCCGCCCACCACACCACCACACTGTGGCCTGGAGTAAATCCACAGAGGCAGGCTCACCTGCCTGCCTGCCATACCATGCCCCAGAGGAAAAGCAGAGAAGCAGTCCCACCAGCCCGCCTGACCTGCAACACCACAGCCCAGAGAAGAAACTGGTGAGAGGCCCACCCCAGGACTAAAATGATCTGAAGGTTAAAGAAAAACCTAAGGGAACAAATACAGGCAAAAATCAATCACACCAACAAAGAGATAAGACAGCAAATGCAGGCAGAAAGAGACAGTGGAAAGTCACCTGAAGGACCCCACCCTTAACTCCTGGCACACCCATGAGGCTCTGCCCAGCCATAGATGCTGACTTGGGCAATGTCACTGCTTGGACATCAAGGTGTGGCTTCAAGAGCAGGTGTGCCCACTAGGGTTGAGTGACACCCACCTTGTTGCCACCTGTAGTGATTGCCACTTGCAGCAACAACGCCACAGGAGAAAATTCAGAGGCAGAAAGGAAATGAAAAAGTTCTTTTATTCTTCTTTCTTCTAACTTCTCTCTCTGGCTCCAACAAACTCTCCAACTCCAACTCCAACTCCAACTCCAACTCCAACTCCAACTCCAACTCCAACTCCAACCGCCCCTCTAACTCCCCCTCACCTGGTTAAATACTTTTTGCCTTAACAAGGACACGTGCTAACAGCTCTAGCTTACAGGTGCATCATGCAGTGTTCATGGGCATAACAAGATTCTTAGATAAATGCATGAATATCAGGTGAAAATACTTGAACACCTTTATGGCTCTCAGCTAGCCACCATCTTAGCTATCTCCTTAATTAGGGCTCTTACACCACCTGTCCTTTGTAATCCCACCCCTCTGCCCTCTTTGGGATAGAATGTTCCATGGAAACTCCTTGGTATGTCCCCCTCTCTTGATCTATGTTTGATCCCCACTCAGCACATGAGATACACATGGCCTTCCTAGCTCTAAGTCATACTGCTGACAGCAGACATTATGCAGCTAGAATCACCCCTGAAAGCTGACCCCTTGCTTCATTTGCGTGGCTTCTCCCCAACAAAAGGATTCAGCATGTGCTCCTCGCTCTCTCTTTTCCATGAACCCCTAAGGTCAATACCAAAAGGAAAAGGCATTTCTCTGTCTCTGTGTGATTATTTCATGCAGCCCAGTTCACCTGGAGTGACCTTGAGTGTTTAGTCAGGGGATGTGACAAGAGATTACTTCAAGAAACAGATAGAGTTTCTGAAGAAGAAAAAAGAAAAAAAACATAAATCTTTAAACTGAAAAAAATATAAGCCAAATGGAAAAAAAAAAATAGAAACATCACCACCAGACTACATCACTTGGAAAATAGGACCTCAGACAATGAAGACAAAATATACACTCTTGATAATAAAGTTGACCTTACAGTGAAGATGGTAAGAAACCATGAACAGAACATCCAAGAATTATGGGACACAATTAAAAGACCAAATTTAAGATTTATTGGAATATAGGAAGGAGCAGAGATACAAACCAAAGGAATGCACAAACTTTTCAATGATATAATAGCAGAAAATTTCCCAAACCTCAAGAATGGAATGGAAAATCAAATACAAGAGGCTTCCAGGACACCAAATTTTAAAAAATACAACAGATCCACACCAAGTCACGCTATAATGAAAATGCCTAGCACACACAATGAGGATAGAATTTTAAAGGCAGAGAGAGAAAATTTTAAGATTACATGTAGGGGAAACCAGTTCTGATATCAGTAGGTTTCTCAAACCAGACCCTCAAAGCCAGGAGATCCTGGAACAATATATGCCAACCTCTGAAAGAAAACGGATTCCAGCCAAGAATCTGCTATCCAGCAAATCTGAGTTTCAGATTTAATGATGAAATAAAAATTTTCCATGAGGAACCAGATATGATGGTGGCCTGAGACCATCGAGAGGTGATCCAGCTCTTCCAGATCACTGAGACCATCAAGTATGTCTACCTTATCATGGAGCATGAAGGTGGGGGACAGCTACGGGACCTCAGTCAGGAACCTGATGGCATGCAGGAGGAGGAGGAGGAGGAGGAGGCTGGCAGCCTGTTCAGGCAGATCGTTCATGCTGTGCAGTATTGCCACCAGCAGGGCATCGTACACCTTGACCTGAAGCCTGAGAACATTGTGGCAGGTGTCAGCGGCAACATCAAACTCACTGACTGGCCTGAGCACCAAATCCACAGCTGGGCAGGAGCTGAACAGGTTCTGGGGCTCTCTCCCACATGGGGCCCCTGAAGTCATCCACAGGAAGGAATATGAGGGCCTCCGGTAGATGTCTGGAGCCTGGGGGAGCTCTCTGTCCTGTGCTCATAGGGGATGCCTATCTATGGCAGGCAGCCACAGCCAGGTAAGCAGTTGAACACACAGGGAATGCATGCCATTCCCCGCATGACTCCATGGAGCACAGAGCCTCATCAGAGATGCTGACATGGACACCATGCAGAGGCCCACCACAGAGCTGGTAACGAGGCACCTGTGGCTGACCAGGTCAAGGAAGCTTCATCCTGTCCCTCTAGTGAGGTGCTCCACAAATTCCCGGATCTCACAATTACGAACATGATTGGGATGGGTTACTAGCCCCGTAATACCTAGGTGTCCAAAGAAATGGCCACCTCCCTCATCCTCCAGCACCAGAGGATCCAGGGGGTGGGCCATGCAGATCCTCCCAGGTCTGCCCCAGGAAGGGCCCCAGTGAGCCTGCCCTTCCCTGGCCTGTGAGCAGCAGCAGTTGGGGCAGGCCCAGAAGGCCCACAGAAGGTGCTAGTAAGTGCCAGCACCCTACATCCAGCCCTGCTGCAGTGTGTACATACTCCTCTGACCCAGCCTCCCTGCATGACCTTTTGCCCAGCCCCTCATCCTCCCAGGGACCTCCACAGGGCAAGCCCACCTCAGCCCAGGGGCTGGAAGAGGGTGAGGAGGAAGGGCTCACCAAAGGCAGGAGACACCTGTGCTGTACACACGGCTTTCATAGGATGGCATCCAGAAACAGAGCAGCTCTGTTGGAAATGCTGAGCCCAGAAGAGAGAAGTGGTGGACAGGCAGAAGCCCCTGGGCCCTGTGGAGGCTGACTGTGGTGTGGGACTGAAGTGTCCAATGGCTCAGGCATCTCCACACGGATTCCCAACAGCGCATCTGCGTCCACCAGGCATCCCCCCAGCCTCCACCTACAAAACACACCATAGACTTTTCCCTGGGACATGACCCCCTGCTTGCTCTTTCTCCTTCTCCCATGCTTTGCAAGAAATTTATTCTTGACTTTTTTTGTTTACACAAATTGTGTAATAAAATTGATGTTCAAAGATTAAAGAAAAAAACCTTCCATGATAAACAATAGCTAAAAGAATTTACAACAATTAAGCCTGCGATACAGAACATTCTCCATGACAGGACAGCCCCACTGACCTGCCACAGAGCCAGGCAGGCTCCAGGACAGCCCCTGGTGGAGACCTGTGGTGAAGTCTCCCTAAGGTTCCCTATTTACCAAGGCTGTGGCCCACCCAGCCTGCCCACCTCTGCAGCCATCTCCATAGCCCTGCTCAGTGGAAGCCTCCACCTTCTGACAACAGACAGGGCCTAGAGGCAGCTGCCTGCTGCAGCATCATGTGCCACAGTGCTGCATCTCCAAACAGGTCACCCATCACCATCTGATGGCCTGTCATTTCAGCCCCATTTGTGAAAGTGGTCAAGTGCATCTTGGGACACATCTATCTTGGGACACCTCTATCTTAGGACACCTCTACCACCATCTCAGGTTACCTCCTCAGCCACTATCACCATCCTCAGTTGTGGCAGCTTCCATCTTGGTTCACCAGTTGGGGACTGGAAGTCTAACACCAAGACAAGACATGAGTAACCTGCAGGGACACTACAAGATTATAGGGTAGAAACCGTAACACCTTGAGTTTTGCCCACATCAACCTGTGTGGGACCCAGGGTCAGAGTGGGCCCAGGTTCATTCCACCACCTGCAAACACCTGCCAACCTCATGCTCCGCCATATGACCACCTCTTCCAACCAGTAAACCACCACAGGAGTTCATATTTGGCCAGTTCTTCCCATACCAACTTGTGTGGGACCCAGGCCCAGGTTTAAGTTTTAGTCCACCACCCCACCTCCACCTGGGAGCACAAGCCAAACCCACTTCAATCTTGAGACACTGTAGACACAGCCATAGCCTTCCCCACCCAGTAGGCCCAAGGAAGCACCATTGACGCCCACCAAGGGTCGGCAGGCGCAAGTCAGCCCTGATAAAAAAAAGCCGAGGGTAGGCAGGCCCAAGTAAGGCACACCAAACTATGCCAAGGGCACCAGGTCAGGCCTGCCAACAACCACAGAGCATGGGCAGGTCCAGGACAGCTGCAGCGGGCCAATCTCCGCCACGTGCAGGCAGGCCCAGGTCAGGCACGCTGATGCCTGCCAAGAGCAGGCAGGCCCAGGATAGGCCAGCTGACTTCCACTGAGCATGGGCAAGCCCAGGATAGGCCAGCCGACCTCCGCCGAGCATAAGCAGGCCCAGGACAGGTGGGATGACCTCCAATAAGTGTGGGCAAGCCCAGGTCAGCCCCGTCAAACTCTGTTGAGCTCGGCAGGCCCAGATCAGGCCCACTGACACCTGTCGAGGGTGGTCAGGTCCAGGACAGGTGGGCCAACCTCCACCAAGTGTGGGCAGGCGAAGGTCAGGAGAGCGCCTACAGATTGGGAGAAAATCTTTACCACGTGCACCTCTGATAAAGCATTAATCTCTAGGATATATAAAGAACTCAAAAAACTTAACACCAAAAATAAATAAATAAATAACCCAATCAATAAATGTGTTAAGAAACTGAACAAACACTTCACAGAAGAAATACAATTGGTCAACAAATATATGAATAAGTGTTCAACATCACTAGCAATTAGAGAAATGCAAATCAAAACTACACTAAGATTTCATCTCACTCCTGTCAGAATGACAATCATCAAGAATACAGGCAACAATAAATGCTGGCGAGGATATGGGGGGAAAGGCACATTCATATATTGCTGGGGGACTGCAAATTAGTGCAACCACTATGGAAAGCAGTATGGAGATTCCTCAGAAATGTGGGAATGGAACCACTAGCTAAATGAAACACCAGCTATCCCATTCCTCAGTTTATACACAAAGGACTTACAATCTGTATACTGCAGTAATGCACCCCATCAATGCTTATAGCAGCTCAATTCACAATAGCTAAGATATGGAACCAACCTAGGTGTCCTTCAATAGATAAGTGGATAAAGAAAATATGGTATATATTCAAGGGAATATTACTCAGGTTTTAAGAAGAATGAAATTATGGCATTTGCCAGAAAATGCATTGAGTTGGAGAATATCATGCTCAGCAAAATAAGCCAATCCCACAAAACCAAAGGTGAATATTTTCTTTAATATTCAGATGCTAATTCACAATAAGGCAGGGGGCTAGGGGAAAATAACATTACCTTAGATTATGTAGAGGGAAGTGAAGGGAGGGAAGGGGAAAGAACGTGGGGATGGGAAAGATAGTAGAAAGAAACAGACATTATTACTGTATGTATATATGTGACTGCATGACCAATGTGATTCTACAACATGTACACTCAGAAAAATGAGAAATTATATCCCATCTATGTACGATATATCACAGTGCATAAATGCATTCTACTGTCATGTATAACTAAGTAAAACAAATTTAAAAATTAATAAAATTTTTTTCAAAAAGGAAATAAAAAACAATGCTGTCTATACATTTCTGACAGTTCTGTCAATATTTCTGACATTGCTTAGCATATTAAAATCCGAGTATCACACTGGGCATGGTGGCATATGCCTGTAATCCCAGCAGCTCAGGAGGCTTAGACAATAGGATCACAAGTTCAAAGACAGCCTCAGAAAAAATGAGGCCCTAAGCAACTCAGTGAGACCCTGTCTCTGAATAAAATATAAAAAGGGCTGGGATGTGGCTTAGGGGTTAAACTCCCCTGGTTCAATCCTTGTACCAAAAAGCAAATTCAAGTACCACAGATGGAGAAGGGAACCCCACCTTCAATAGATTGGTAACATTCTCAGTGGTGGAAGGGCCTCCTGTGATTCTATTAAGTCACCCTAGGCAGTGTTCTCACGTGTTGCCTCACCCACTGTCTCCCAACACTAACCAGTAATTGGCATCCCAGCTCCTGCAGAGCATGTGGCCTGGATAAACAGATGACTCCTCCTCCTACCATGGACACCTGGGCCAGCCTCACCCACCTGGTAGAGAGCAAGGACTTTGTGTTTCCTTCTCCTAAATGGCACCCCATTTCAGCAGAAGTAGCCAGAACAAGTTGGCACCCAATTACCTTAAGAGTTTAAGGGCTCGAGTCCTTGAGCAGGTAAAGTGAGGCAGGTTAATTGGCCATGACATGGCTAGCAACTTGCCTAGCATGTGTGAGGCCCTGGGTTTTATCCTCAGCACCACATAAAAATAAATAAAATAAAGGTATTGTGTCCATCTACAACTAAAAAAATTTTTAAAAATAAAAGAAATGATCTATCTGATTATCACAATATCTATAAAAAGGGGAGAAAAAATAATTCAGACATTGTGGGTGCCCCCAAAGGGCCATGAAATCAACTGTGTGATTCTAAACCAAAGTGTTCCAGCCTTTGGCCTTCATGACATAGACTCAAACAAGTTTGTCGAAAAGGTGTTGGAGATATTCTAAAGCCCAAACACTCACTCACAATGGAGAAATGATCATGATGAACAGAGTGCTCACATTTTGCCCAATGGGCAAGCCTGGCTTAGACATTATTTATGTTCTTCTAAAAACTCTTCTAAAATTGTACTGCATCCTCACATACACCTTCATAGGAAGAAAAGAGTGGAAAAACATATTATGGGGTGCCACCTCTGGGTTCAATCTCTAGTGCCACCAATATAACAAAAACTAAAGCATTCCACTGTAAATAAATGATAAAAAATAAAAAGGAAAAAGAAAATGAGTGAAATTAATTTTAACCACATTTTATATAACCTAGTAGATATAAAAAACATTATCCTCTATTTTGTGCATGTGTGTGTGTGTGTGTGTGTGTGTGTGTGTGTGTGTGTTGCTGGGGACTGAACCTGGGCCTTGGGCATGTGAGGCAAGCACTCTACCATTTGAGCTATGTCCCCAACCCCCTAAAACATTACCACTTTGACATGTCAATTAAAACAAAACATACAGGAGCTACTTAGAAGTCCAGTGTATTTTAGGGCCACAGCACACCTCTACATTGACAAGCCATATTTACATTTTATTGCTGGGGAGGAACCCAGGGCCTTGCACAGGCCAGGCACCTACTCAGAGATATGCCCCCCACCAGGGTCACTGCCACTTCAAGGGCTCCACAGCCACATGTGGACAGCAGCACAGATCTAGGTACCTGGTTGACAGGTCAGTCTGTTCATGTGTCTAAGTGTGTGTTGTTTGTCTTTTTCTATTTTCACAGGATTTTACGTACAGGTCTCCTGGGATGCTGTGCTGATGCTCTGCTGGAAGCTCACAGGGCATGACTCCTAAGTAAGTAAGTGAAGCAGAACAGGGACACAAACACTGGAGACGGTTAGCCCCAGCTCTGCCTAAACCGCTGCTTACATGTTAATGCCTTGAGCATTTGACTTCCTCCCAAAGAAAGTGACAAATCTCCCTTAGATGGCTTCTAAATCCATTGCAGCTCCAAAGAAGATGATTTTGTTGCTTTTTAAAACTGAAGTATTGGGCTGGGACTGGGGCTCAGTGGTAGAGTGCTTGCCTGATGCATGTGAGGCCCTGTGTTCGATCTTCAGCACTGCATAAAACAAAATAAATAAAATAAGGGTATTGTGTCCAACTACAACTAAAAATTAAAATATTTTAAAAAAATAAAAATAGGGCTGAGGATATAGCTCAGTTTGTAGAGTGCTTGCCTCACATGCCCATGCCCCTGGGTTCAATCCCCAGCACCACTAAATAAATAAATGAATAAATAAATGTCCACCAATAACTAATAAAATAATTTAAAAAAAAACTAAAGTACTATCTTTTGATTCTTTTCAAGTGAAGCACACTACACTATATGTCACAACACATATCACCTCTGTAACCAACCAGGCATCAAAGTAAGTATGTTCAAGGATGGAATCTAACCTGGCTTGTTCCTGACTCACTCATCAGTGGCTTACATGCTCATGCAGCTTCACATTGATTTATCAAATTTTCATTTGGATAATAAGCTGTTGCTCAGTAGCAATTATTATATATCAAGCCCCTGAGAGAGTCTTCAATGAGAAAGTGGTTGAAAATGCTTCCCAAAAAGCTTTGAATGCTGCACAGTTAACTGCATGTGTAATCTTCCAAAGCTGTAAAGATCACTGATCATTGCTGACCGTACAGTGCCCATTCATCACCCAACACATGAAAACTTGGGATATCTGACAGCAGTAATGCATATGACTACAGAAAATAAAGGGAGAGATGATTTTTTATGATTTCAAAGGCTTCTTACCCACCCTGTGATATACACTTCACTAAATGCCAGCTGTACATCAAAACAGAAGATTCTTATGCTTTTGACAATTATTAATATTCTAAACTATGTATTTTAATATCACAAATAATATTTTACTTTATAAAAATGGTGTGAGGTGATGTTTTTGGTGCTTTTAGAACAATGCCTTCCACAATATTCAATCACCAAAATTAAAAATGTTTTTATATTTTGCTAAAGATATCCAGAGGAAGGAAAAAGTTATGAGTGCCCTAAAGGAATATAATTAAATTTAAGGTTACAGTGTTTTATTTCAATTTCCCTAACTATCAAACCTTGAAGATGTTTACATAAAAGCTAACTGTGTACACTTTGCAAACTATTATTCACTATCAATAAGTTATTCTAGGGGCTGGGGTTGTGGCCCAGTGGTAGTGCACTTACCTGGCATGTGTGAGGCCCTGGGTTCCAATCTCAGCACCACATATAAATAAATAAAATAAAGGTCCATGAACAACTTTAAAAAATCATTATTTCAAAAAAAAAAAAAACAAAAAACAAAAAAAAACAAAACATTCATTCTATAAGCCTGCTATATTCTATAAGGGCATTCAAAGAAATTCTAGGGTTTTTCAACAAAGAAGAGTAATCTTCTAACTTTTGGGATAGTTGAGTACATTTTTTGAGCATTGTTATTTCTTGCATCCAATTATGGTGTGATTATACTCACAGGCAGCTATATAAAAAAATTCTTAGTCCTTTGTAGAGTTCTAGGACCACTTACAGTAAATAGTCACTTGTTTACACAGATGCAGATTCTAGATTATTCCATAGGACACAGCTGGACCCTTGGCAAGGTGGGGAAAGCATCTTGCTATAGCTACACTGTGACATATACATTGAATGTGCTTCTGCTTGGGGCACAAATTTACCAAGCCTGAGGTCCCAGCTTGTTCAGCATAGGTGATGCCTGTGTGTGCTTCACACTGTTCCTGTGGGAAGCACAGGGTACAGGGCATGTAAGTGCTCAGCCATGTTCTGGATTGAATAATATCCCCTCAATCTTCCTGTCCTTTCTGGAACATCAGCTTATCACCTAATTTGGAAATGAGGCCTTTGCAAAGGTTAAAGTCATGGTGAGGCCATAGTGGATTAGGGTGGACTTTAATCTGATGGCTTGTGACCTTGGAATCTGAGCTAGTGGCCCTGTGCAGAGAGAACAACATGTGATAATGGAGGCAGAGAATGGAGCGAGGCATCTCAAGGGTTTCTCACAACTACCACAAGTTGGAAGAGGCAAGACAAGGGTATTCCAAGGTTTTTCACAACCACCACAAGCTAGAAGAGGCAAGCAAAGTCCACCTGCCCTAGACCTTTCAGAGCAGGTGCTTGCTGACACATTTGTTTTGGACTCCTAGCCTCCACACCTGTGGAACTGTGTGTTTATCTTGTTTCTAGGCACCCAGTCAGTGGTACTTTTCAGAGTAGTCCTAGAAATCTACAGGCCTGGCTCCTCATTAGAGGATAGTTCTGGACTGGGAAAAGCCTCTGACCAAAGGGAAAAAGAGGAATCCCAACATGGTCAGCCACACCCTGTGTCCACAAAGTCCTGGGTGAGATATGGTGAGAACCCAATGTGGAATTCTAAGAGTAAATGACATTCTAAAATTCACATGGAACTCAGCAATCCAAAAGCTTGGATTCTGAAATTTGATGTAGACACCGTTTGGATTAAGCCCTTGCAGTCTTCGTGCAAAAGATCTGCAACTGAAGAAGGCCTGTGAGACTGGAGAATCCCAACTTCCCTATTTCACTGTGAACACAGCAGGTGGAATTTAAGTAGGGGATACAGGTTTGTGTTGAAACATGGGGTAATGAGGCTGGAAGGCAGGTGAAGACTGGACCCCAAGAACCCTTTATGCACCTTTTTATTCCCTTGAAGTATTCTATATGAGGGCCCATCAATGGAAGTATGTGGCCAATACCTCAGCAAATCCTGGGAGCTTGTTAGAAATTCAGAACTTCAGGCCCCACCCAAGTCAGACATTCTAGATCTATGTTTGAGTGAGCTCTCCCAGTGATTCTCATGCAACCTAAAAATTTGGGATTCACCCTTCTAGTCTAGAAAATAGACAGCTATGAACAGATGTGGCCTAGGGTGGGAGCTTGAGTTTCATTCTCCACAGAAAACCCAGACACTGCAGAGCCATAAAATTGTAGGTTCTCTCTCTCTTCCAGGTTTCTAACCCCATACCCCAGTCTCCCTTAAAATCAAGTCTCCATCTCTCCTTTCATTTCCACCACCATGATCCTAAACCAAACAGCAGCACTAGCAAGATGCATGATGTCATACTGGAGAAGCTTAACAGTGGCTTGGAGACCCTAATGTGATCCACAGAACTGCTGTAGGAAACCAAACTGCACTCAGTTTCCTCAGGAGACCCTTCACTTGCACTTTGGAGGATCCTAATTGGCAAAAACTATGCAATCAATTTACACAAATATAATCAAGTCTTAGAATGGCACTCCACATAATTGAAAATTGAAAGGTGACAGGATTTTAGTTATCAGTACTTGAATTAAAATAAGACAGTTTGGTTGCATCCAGATGTTTTTTATTGAGCTGCTACAGACAAACCATCTCTCAGGGGTGTTCTTTATGCAGTTCTTAGTCCCATGGTAAAATCATGAAAGCAAAAGACAAATTGGTTTTACTGGTGCATGTTAATGTTTTGTTAATATTATTCATTGTCTAGTGAGGTATTAACTTTTACAACCCCAGAGTAAAATCTGGTTGTGGCAAAAAGCTTGTGGTAGAAATGAGTATTAACCCTAACTGGACTCTCTGCTGTTATCAGAATACAATACATCAAAAGATAAAGAAGAAGAGAAAAACATTTTCTTACTATAAAGACAATCAAAATTGTAAAAATCAAATTGGCAAGAAGATACACACTTATGAAGTGCACATGCCTCAATACAGCAATGTGTCATCAGGAAACATTAGAAAAATGCCTAAAAATACAGACCATTTCAGCTACAAAATGGTTGTCTGCCGTTTTGTCTCATCTTTTAAAATAATATTTATTTAGTTGTAGATGAACACAAAATATATTTATTTATCTTTGTGTGGTGCTGAAGATCAAACCCAGTGCCTCACACATGTGAGGCAAGCGCTTTACCACTGCGCTACAGCCCCAGCCCCTTGTATGACAATTACGTTTCTATGTATGAGACATAAGACACATTTAACAAAATGTACATCAGAGTATTTCAGCACATTCACTTTACACAACAGAAAATGTTGATGAAAAGTAATTCTATGTATTGGGAAATGGTGAAATAAAAAGCAAAATAAATGGAGACTTACAAAGGTGGTTTTCAGAAAATTGTTTCTATTTTAAGATACGAAGTCAAGCAGGGTACAGTGGCACACACCTGTAATCCCAGCTACTCTGGAGGCTATGACAAGGGATTGAGTTTTCAAAGCCAACCTCAGCAACTTGGTGAGACCCTGTCTCTAGAATACAAAAAAGGGCTTGGGATGTGGCTCATTTGTCAAGTGCCACTGAGTTCAATCCCCGGAACCAAAAAAATATATAAATAAAATAAAATAAAATGGAAGTCAATTGATATATAAGCAATAAATCATTGCAAATCAGTTAATTGCTATAAACTATAAAGTGAAAGTAACATCCTTAAATTAGATGTGCCCAGTGTATTCAAAGACTGAAAAATTAGAAGTTACCCCTCTGGGCAGTTTTTTTTTTGTTTTTGTTTGTTTGTTTGTTTGTTTGTTTTGGTGTGTGTGTGTGTGTGTGTGTGTGTGTGTGTGTGTGTATGTATGTGTGTGTGTGTATACCACTGGCAAAAAATTTTTCTACATTTAAAATTTCCTTTAAATACCTCAGGCTTTTTAAAATTTATGTTACTTATAATGTTTTATACATAACACTTTTCTCCTGTTCTTAATTTTCACCTTCTTTTTCTAAACTGATTTTAACTTCTTTTTAAAATTTTATTTATTTATTTTTAGATATGATAGTAACATGCATTTGGACACATATACACAATGGAATATTATTCAGCCATAAAAAATGAAATTAAGGCATTTGCTGGTGAATAAAACTGGAGAGTATCATAAACAACTCCAAAAAAACTAAAGGCAGAATGTAGCTTACAACATAGATCATCTAGCCAGGAGTGGTGGTGCACACCTGTAATCCCAGCATTTGGGAGGCTGAGGAAGGAGGATCGTGAGTTCAAAGCCAGCCTCAGCAATGGTGAGGCACTTAGCAACTCAGTGAGACCCTGTCTCTAATAAAATACAAAAATGTGCTGGGGATGTGGCCCAGTGGTCAAGTGCCCCTGAGTTCAATCCCTTGTACCAAAGAAAAGAGAGAGAGAGAGAGAGAGAGAGAGAGAGAGAGAGATTGACAACATAGAACATCAGAACACCTCCATACTTTTAATAATATAAGCAAGTTCTCCTAAGATCCAGGGGTGGTGCTCTTCTTCCTCCACACCTCCCCCATTCATCTCAGTGTCCCCACCTTTAACAACCTCCCCACCACTCTCACCCAACAAGCTGTCCCCTGCCCCCAGCACCCAGCTATGTGTCCTACGATCACTGTCCCACCATCCAGGCACTCCCATAGCCACCCAAGAATGGCACCTTCATGCCTCAGCCACCATATACTTCCCCCAAAACCTCAGCATGCACCTGCACCTCCCCCTTTCATGGCACCTCTCTCCCACCCCCTCCCACCCAGCTTCTGGTCCCCTAAAACCCCTCCAAGCCCCACCCACACAGCACCCCTGCACTCTGGAGCCTTCCTCACCTGCAGCTCTCCACGCTCCACAGGAAACACCCCATGATGGCCATCAGGAGTGTGGTGGTGCAGGCCACATGGCCAGGATGGCAGGCCTGGCATCCTCCCCAGGCACAGCAGAGAGGGTGGAAGTTCTGCCTCCCTGGAGGGCAACAAAGATGAGATCATAAATGGCTTTAGCCCTAGACACCCAACAGAATGCCTGGACCTTGGGGACCAAAGAAGACTCTGCTTCTCCAAAGCTGGGCTGCCTCCTCCAGGCCCACAGAATCACATAGCACTGTGAAGCGGGAGGCCCTCAGCATGTGCATATGCTTCCATGCTCGTGCTTCAATGCATGGGGTGGGGCTCTGTTGCAGGGCGTCAGGGCAGGGCTATTCAATGGGGGCTTGGCCTGTGAGTACGTCCTAGTGGGGAAAATATGCATGGAAGAAAGACCCAGGGTGCTGGACTCTGGGCCCAGGGTTGGGTCCCTGGGAGGCCACAGAGCCATAAGGGTAGGCAGTAGATGAGGCCTAGAAGTACCAAGGCCTCAATGCTCATCCTGTCCACCATGGCTCAGGCTGTGCCATTTGATAGTTACAGGACACTCATGCACGCTTTCTCTTTCATGCTATGTGCATCCTTGATTTAAAGGGAGTCTTTATAGACAGTTATATAGTAAGATTCTAAAGTCTCCTTTGCAGTATGTCTTTTTAATATTTATTTTTTTAGTTCTAGGTGTGGAACCCCCTTTTTAGCCCTCTTTTTAGTTTAACTGCTTTTTTCTGCTTCTGTAAAATGCTTTGGCTTTAAGACAATAACAGTCAAACTTCTGTGACTCTATTTAGTAATCAGCTACCTCTATTCTGTCAGCCTCAAGCTGTCACAAGTCTCTGGCCATGGGGACAAAGGGAGAACAAGCCCGATCATTTTAAGCCAGCCCCGTGCACAATAAAACCTTGTAAGATAAAAGCAGGACACTGCAGTGAGCTTGAGAAACAGCACATTCCATTGCACTGAAGGCAGCTTCTGCCAATAAGAACTTCCTCAGTTATCAACATACTTGGTGCGCACGGGCTCCCCTGGCCTATTGTAATGTGAGGAGACCCCATAACTGTAAGGATGGCCAATCATGTGAACCTCCTCACTCTCCCGGTTCTACCTCAATAAAAGGCTCGCACCCCCTGAGAGAGGGGCTCTCAGTACAGATACACTGTGTTGGTGAGGTCTGAGAGTCCGAGCTTAAGCCTGAATAAAGGCTCTTTGTTCTGGGCTGGGGTTGTGGCTCAGCAGTAGAGTGCTTGCCTAGCACGTGTGTGACCCAGGTTCGATCCTCAGCACCATGTAAAAATAAATGCATTGTGTACAACTAAAGCAAATAAACACTTTAACAAAAAAAAGGCTCTTTGTTCTTGCATGCACTCCGGACTCCTTGGTGGTCTTTGGGGGTTTGTTCTCTGGGCATAACATAGGTGGACACAATATCTTTATTTTATTTTCATGTGGTGCTGAAAATCGAACCCAGTGCCTCATGCATGCTAGGCAAGCACTCTACCTCTGAGCCACAACCCCAGCTCCTCAATATGGCTTTTTCTTAGTAAGTTTAATTAATTTTTATTTAATTGATAGAGAAAAAAATAACGTGGGCTGGGGATACAGCTCAGTTGGTAGAGTGCTTGCCTCACATGCACAAGGCCCTGGGTTCAATCCCTAGCACCACACAACAAAAAAAGGAGAAAAAATACTATTTTAAGGAAAAACAAAACCATTGGAGATAAAGTTCAGAACATAATTTTTAAAATACAATACATCCACTCATTTAATAACTTAAGCAAGCTCCTGTATAATCCCCGTGCTGCACTCATCTAACTACACCCCGGCCCCTTCGAGCCAAGTTCCCCACCCCCACATGCACCCCCTAACTTCACCCTCCCCCACCCTACTCTACCCAGCTCCTGCTACCGCTACACCACTCCAGCCAGGCCCACACACAGCACCCTGCACTCTGGAACCTTCCCTACCTGCAGTTCTCCTCACTGCTCCACGCTGGGGCTCCAGGGGAAACACTCCACGAGGACCACTAGGAGCACTCTGGTGCACTCCACATGGCCAGAATGGGCAGGCCTGACATCCTCCGGGGCACCGTGGAGAGGGTGGTGATTCTGCCTCCCTGGAGGGCAGCAAAGATGGTATAAAAGCAGCCCAGGCTGTGAACAGAAGCATGAACCCTGGGGAGCACAAAGGAGCCTGCTTCTCTGCTGCTTGGCAGTGTCCTCCAAACCCATGGAATCAGGTGGCACTGGGGGAGGGAGCTGGAGGCCCTCAGCACCAGCTTACTGTCTGTGCATGGGGCGGGCTATGCTATGGGGCGTGGCCTGTGGGTATCCCATAGGGGAATAATGCCAGGCAAAGGAGGACTCAGGGGGCTGGACCCAGGACTCAGTGTGGGGTCTCTAGGAAGCCACGGTGCCGTGAGAGTGGGCAGTAGATGAGGCCTAAGGATACCAAGACCTACAGTGCTCATCTTGTCCACTATGGCTTCAGCTATGTGGTTTGATAGTAACAGGACACTCATGCATGCTTTCTCTTTCATGCTGTGTTGTGTCCTTGAGTTGAAGGGAGTCTTTATTGACAGTTATGTAGTCAGATTCTAAAGACTCCTTTTCTGTAAGTTCAATTAATTTTTATTTAATTATTGATAGAGGAAAAAATAACTTGCAAGTTACTCGTTTGGGACAAAACCACTTGCAGGTAAAGATCAGAATGTAAATTTTTAAAATACGATACCTCCACACATTTAATAATGTGAGTAATCTCTCTTATAATCCCCGTGCTGTGCTCTTCTCAATACACTATCCCCTCTTGGGGCCAGAGGCCCCACCCCTACCAGACTCACCACCCATATACACCCCCCAACCTCTTATTGTACCTCCCTCTCCCCCCTCTGCTCCTGGTCCCCTGACTCCTCTCCTGTTGCCGCCTGCGGCTGCTGCTTATGGCAATATGATGCCACAGGAGAAAATTCGGAGGCAGGATGGAAATTAAAAAGTTCTTTTACTCTTCTCTCTCCGGCTCCAACAACCTCTCCAACTCCAACTCCAACCACCAACTAACTAACCCTCACTTGGTTAAATACTTTTTGCCTTAACAAGGACACGTGCTAACAGCT
This sequence comes from Tamias sibiricus, assembly GCA_025594165.1. NCBI lineage: Eukaryota > Metazoa > Chordata > Mammalia > Rodentia > Sciuridae > Tamias > Tamias sibiricus. Next base: position 53,776,110 of record CM046660.1, read on the forward strand.
CGAGCTTACAGGTGCGTCACACAGTGTTCACGGGCATAAAAAGATTCAGGTGAAAATACTTGAACACTTTAACGGCTCTCAGCTAGCCACCATCTTAGCTATCTCCTCAATTAGGGCTCTTACACTCTCCCTCCAGGGCCCACCCACCACACACACCACCTTTGCACTCTGGGCTTCCCTACCTGTGGCTCTCCTTGCTGCTCCAAGGAAAACAGCCCATGAAGTCTGTCAGGGGCACTGTGGAAGCCAACGTGGCCATGATTGCAGGGCCAAGCATAACCTCTGAGCACCATGGAGAGGATGGCAGCTCTGCCTTCTAGGAGGGCAACAAAAATAGGGACAGATGCAGTGGACACTACATGCACAGCAACTTCTATGCTGGGGGAAATCATGCAGCTGAGCAGGAGTGAGTGGATCCTGTGCATGTGCATGCTTCTGTGCCTTAGGGGTGGGGTCATGCTGTGGGGCATGTGGGTGTGGCTTTGGCTTGGGGCATGGCTTGTGAGTGTGCCCTTTTTTGGGGTTTAAGAAAAGAATGTCCATTAAGACCAGACCCAGGAGTTCTGGACTGAGAGCTTAGTGACAGGTCCCTTGGGAGGCCACAGAGCAGTGGAGATGAGTAGTGCATGAGGCCCAGTGAGACCAGGACTGGTAGGGCTCATCCTGTCTGCTCTGGCTCAGGCTGGGAGGTCCTGGGCAGGGTCCACTGGGCCATGTGGAGCTGTTGGGTGAGGTCACCCACCATCAGGGTGCAGGAAGCCTGGGCCACCCGGAACACCCAGGATCCACTGGCTGCTGGCCCTGCCACCAGGTCCCTGATCAGACTATTCCTGAAGGGAATTAGGGTGAAGGGGAGTGTTTGTGGTGCTTAGGAAGGTCATGAATTTGAGTGGCAGGTAGGTTCTTGGTTGAGTTAGGATTAGAACATTGATTTTTTCGGACAATGATTTTCTTAAGCAAAATGGTGGTCTTGGTGTTAGGTCATAAAATCCTATTAACTTTGAATAATTTGGGTTGGGGTTGTGCTTAGAGGTAAGTGACTAGGGTTTAGGGAGGCAGTCTGGGTGTAAGCTGCCTGGTACCGAAAACCAGGAGGAAAACTCTCGGAGGCAGAGTAAAGCTTTTACTACTTTTACTTCTACTTTCTTAGAGAGAGCTTAGAGAGGGAAAGAAAGATTTTAGAGAGAAAGATTAAAGAGCTTTTCTTCTTGTCTTCTTAGCTTAGAGTCTTAGAGAGAAAGAAAGATAGAGCTTAGCTTCTTAGCTTCTTAGCTTAGAGTCTTAGAGAGAAAGAAAGATAGAGCTTAGCTTAGAGAAAGATTAGAGCTTCTTTCTTCTCTCTTCTTTCTTCCTTCTTCTTTCTTCTGTCTTCTGTCTTCCTCGGGAGCCTCGGCCTAACTCTGACCAGTCATTACTTCTTCTATCTGGTTTCTCTTCTGTAACCGCTCTGCCTACATTCTGGCCACTCTGATTCTTCTGACCCGACCAAGTGACTGCCCGACTGACTGAATTCTCCGTTCTCCTAACTCGGACGGCTTTCACCCGGTTATATACCTTCAGCTTTGCAGGTGCCTACAGGTGCATCACATACATATCAGGTGGAACTTATGGCTTCCAGCTAGCTGCAACAGCCCTTCCTAATTAGGGATCCTTCATATTCCTCCCCTTTAGTTTAAAAAGGTGCTTTAATTCTATTTTCTCTATTTTTTTTCTTGTCCCTACCTAGCTTTTCACCTTTTGTTTTTAAAAGGGTGGATATTTGAGCCCTTTTTGAGAAGGTGCTGCGGCTTTAAGGAAGCCTACTGCTGAGGAGCAGCTAATGCACTTAGTTAAGCACAATTGCATAAGCGGCTTTGACTTTTTTTTTTTTTTTTCTTGTCTCTTTATTTTTATGGCTTTTTTCTTTATGGCTTTCTTGCCAAAGCTCAATGGCTTTTTCTCTGCATGGTTTTTACCATGCTATTTAATTCTCTATTTTCTTTTAAGCTCATGGCTTTTTTCTTTATGGCTTTTTGCTAAAGCTCAAGGCTTTATCTCTGTATGGCTTTTCTGGCTTCTTTATTTTTTATGGCTTTTGGCCGGCTACTCTGCTTCAGCTTTTGGCCGGCTCACTTCGGCTTTTCGCTGTCTACTCTGCTTCGGCTTAATTCTTAACTGGCCTCAACTGAGTCTGGTTTCTCTTCTGTAACCACTCTGCCTATGTTCTGGCTGCTCTGATTCTTCTGACCGACCGAGTGACTGCCCAACTGACTGAATTCTCCGTTCTCCTAACTCGGACCGCTTTCACCCGGTTATATACCTTCAGCTTTGCGGGTGCCTACAGGTGCGTCACATACATATCAGGTGGAACTTATGGCTTCCAGCTAGCTGCAACAGCCCTTCCTAATTAGGGATCCTTCAACTAGAGTTTAGGGAGGCAGTCTGGGGAGGGGACCTGACAACTCCCCAACTGAGGAAATGCAGCCTAGACCTAGCTCTTGTCCCTATTACTGTTTTTCTGTGTGTCTTTTCATGAGTCAACCTAAACTACAACTAGGCCTCCACCTTGCTCCACTCCTTCAACCTGGAAATTCACATGCCAGCCATCCACCTCCCTTCCTACCTCCCTCCACTATATGTGTCTCCACTTCCTGCCACCATTTGCCACCCTGGGCAGGCACCTTGTCTGTCTACTGTTATAGTCAAAATTAATCAATATAGTATCTGGAGTTGTGGCTCAGCAGTAGAGCACTCGCCTAGCACATGCGGGGTACTGGGTTTGATCCTCATCACCACATGAAAATAAAATAAAGGTATTCTGTACAACTAAAACATAATATTAAAAATTAATGAATATCATTTTATAAGAGATAAGTTATAGATTATTGATCAGTCATAGATTATAGATAAGCCATAAACTGTAGATTAGTAGATATGTTAGTGAGATAATAATAAAGATAAAAATTAATGTTAAAATGCTTAAGTAAGCTTTAGTTTTAAGATAGAAATAACAATACAGTAGCATAAGCATACAGCCTTACATAATACATAGATATGAGACTTAAAGATGTTAGTGATTAGATATAGACAAATAAAAGTTACATGTATCTCTGTGTGGGCCCATAGGTTAACAATAATATTAAATAAATGTTGAGATAGTATACTTTAAAAACATATTGTGTCCATATACAATTTGAAAATAAAGAGGTCAGAGCTTAGTGTGGGTTTTGAGGGTGTAGGGGAGAGTTTGGTGTGAAGTGGTAGATGTGCTTTGGACTGGATTTACTACTAGCATTATTTTGGCACAAGTTTTCAATTCTCTCAGATAACCTACATCAATAGAAATTATCATGCATATTTGCTCTTCCTTTATTTTTAATAATTTCTTAACTTATTTTAAATATAATTTTTAGTTGCAGATGGACACAATACATTTATTTATTTATTTGTTTATTTATTTATTTATTTTTATGTGGTGCTGAGGATCAAACCCAGTGCCTCACACGTGCTAGGCAAGCACTCTACCACTGAGCCCCAGCTCCAGCCCCTCTTAATTTTGTATGTGGAACTGTTCTAGAATTCTAGACATTTGTCCTAAACAATCATATTTAATTTTGTAAATGAGAAAGTGGCAGCAAGGTCAGGTGCCAGGTGATCACATTCCAGGCCCAGTCTATGTGACAACAAGCAGGGAAGGTCAGCACCCCACTTCCTGTGGGAGGACACACAGGGTCCATTGGGGAGGACATTCTCCTGACTCTGTGGAGCTTGCAGAGATGCCACCCACCTACCACCCCTGCTCCCCAACTCCAGTAGACCCCTGCAATAATCTGGTCCAGCCTTGAACAAGGTTCCTGAATGTGCCCAGGCTCCAGGGACCTGAAGCAAGCCTGGTGTGACCCATCCCAACACCCAAAGGCTCAGGGGCCTCCTCATTTGTCCACAGGGGTAATTGGGAAAAGAAACCCATACAGGCCCCTTAGAAGATTAGACTCTTGGGGGGGACCATGGAGTAGGATTGTGGAGTGACCCTGAGGTTCTCAGGCCTCACAGGACAGCTCTAGCCAGCCTTCATTTCCTCACCCACATCTAAAAAAAGTCCCAGCTAGAAGCTTCAACCTAATCTCTTTAGCACATTCCATGGGTGTCCTTATATGTGTCCCAAAACAAAATAATGTCCTGGAAAAAATTGAAGCTGTGAACTTTGCCCACAGTGGAAAATGGTCAGGAGAGCATAGCACCCACCTCTATAACAGGAATGACCCAGGTGGGTTCCCCAGCTTTGGGATTCTGGGGCTCCTGTGTGTGCTGGTTGATCTACCCAGGAAGGTCTTAAAGCCCCAGGCCTGGGTGGCAGGGACTGGGTGGCAGGGACAGCACTGTTTGCCACAAGGCATTGGTGAGCAGAGTCCAAAAACCAGAGGGAAGGAATGTGGGACAACCCACCACCTTGGAGGGAGGAGGAAGGGTTCAAAGATGGAGCCTGGCAAGACTCACTCCACCATGTCTTGGAAGAAAGGTCGTGGTGTTGTACCTCCCAACTCCATGCCTCCCCTGGGAAAGAGGCTAAAGTCATCCTCTATATATGCCACTCCCTGAACCACTCCTAGCCCTGGGACAATTCATGAAGGAATGTGGTGTGTCAGGTGACAGAACTTGGCACCACCCTGGTTGGGTGTCCCCCTCCTCCTGCACTCCCTGGTCACTGCTGGGCACTCTGAGGGCCAGCTGAGTGGGAAGAGGGCTTTCAGCCTCAGTCCAGAGCCTGGGCTCCTACACCAGAGAGGACATCCAGGTGGCACCCGTCAGGACAGGGGACTAGCAGGCAGCAGCCTGAGGCACTGCTCTGGGAGTTGAGGTCCTTAGACTCTCCAGGGAGTAGGTCACCCTGCCCAGTAGTCTGCAGACCTGCAGGTACAGCTGAAGCTGTGTTGAGCTGCAGAGGGTGGTGTGACCAGGATGAGTGATTGAGGTGCTAGAGGGGGACCAACCCCAGCACCACCAGGGGTCAAGGAGGCTGTGGCCTGGGGCCAGATACAAGAAGGGCAGATCCCTCTGGCCCTGGGCAGGGCACCTCAGGGAGCACAGAGACTTCTAGATCTCAGGCTATGAACCTGCTCCACCCTTGGGGCAGAGCAGAGCAGAACAGGGCAGCAGCAGGCCAGGGTGGCAGACACGGCACAGGCGTGGTGCACTCTGGCTTGTGGACCTTAGTCGCAAGCAGAGGCAGAAGCTGGCAGGTGAAGGCCCTGTGGAATGGTGGGGAGCAGGTGCAAACTGCAGGAGACAGGACCAGGACCAGGATAGAGTGCAGGAGCCCTGTTTGGGGATTGGCTTGAATTGCGGTTGACTATGAGCCGTGGAGATTTGGCCTTTGTCGCCACCCGTAGTCTCACGGGATTGTTGCGGGATCTCGAGTGACTTGGCCGAAATTGCTGATCGGGTCAGCGCCATTTTAGGGTGTGTTTTTGGCGTGTGTTTTAGTCGTTATTAGAACCAGAGAGAAAAGTTATCAGAATAAAAAGCTGTTTGTCTCCAGTTTGCTTCTGAAGTTTTTCCCGCGGCTCCGTTGCTCCAAGCGCTTCAGGCAGCAACAGGTGGCGGCCCGTACGGGGAACTTCGGAGCGGACAGGTAAGAACTGAAAGGTCTCTAAAGATGGGTTCGAATATAACTGAATCCCAAGTGATAGAGGCTATGCAAAGACTCCTTGATATACCTGACTCTGTTCTCAGTGAGGAGTATATAGACAAAAGTGAAAGTGATCAAAAAAGTGTAGATTCCACTGGGCCAACTGAGACCAGTAAAGAGAGTATTAGAAGAGACCCAAAAATGACAAAAATCCAAGCTATTAAAGCTATTCGGGAGTTATTGGCGAAAGCTGAAGGATACTTGCTCTCACTGGAACCTGGGCCTCAGGATATTGCTGTCAGTGAAATTAGCAGTGGTGAGGAATCTAGTAAAAGTGATCCTGAGAAAATGAGGAAAAAGAAATTTAAAAAGACCGAGAAAAAGGTCCGTCAGGCAGAGGAGTCACTTGTGGAAGTGACTACTCCCCCATGGGTGGAATCCATTACAGAAAATATGAAGGGTATTACTAAGCACTTGCATACCCTAGAAACAGAAATAAAAAGTCTTTCTGATCGCTTATGCGCTCTCAAGGACAACTCACAGATACATTGGGAACCGCCAGCATTTGAAAAGAAAAATGGACAGAGTGTCCATCAGTCAGTAGATTTCAAAACAATAAAAAATCTCAAAGAGGCAGTAATGACTTATGGGCCCCAAGCTCCTTTCACGTTGAGTATGCTGGAGTCCCTTAACACCTTTAGCTTAACCCCTCAGACTGGAAAAGTCTATGTAAAGCAACATTAAGCGGGGGGCAATTCTTGGTTTGGCGATCGCAATTCCAAGAACTTTGTATAGAAACGGCTAAAAGAAACGCGGCTGCAGGGTTTGAAAACTATAATATAGACATGCTCACAGGAGAAGGGCAATTCGCAGACTTACAGGCTCAAACAGATTATGACTCAGATATATATGCTCAGATAAATGCAGCTGCCTTAGAGGCATGGAAAACTGTACAAGGACCTGGGGATCTACAAGGTAGCTTGTCAAAAGTGATTCAAGGACCTAATGAGCCGTATGCCGACTTTGCTGATCGACTTTTGAGAACTGCAGGTAGTGTGTTTGCAGATGTTGACCAAGCTATGCCTTTAGTTGTTCAATTAGCTTATGAAAATGCAAATAAATGGTGCCAAGCAGCCATCAGGCCATGGAGAACTAAAAAGGATCTTTCCGTATATATACAACTATGTAAAGATATAAATGGCGCCTTTGTCACAGGAAATGTGATTGCAGCCTCAATGAGAGGTGCTTCCTCTCGAAATTTCACAAAGGCTAAACGTAGACATTATAATCAATCAGGATATTCCAGGCAAAATTATCATAATCAATCAGGCAATTCTAGGCAAAATCCCAAAAGAGAAATAAGACCAAGCTCATACCGTGCCCCAGGCCGCTGCCCCAGGTGTAAAAAGGGAAATCATTGGGCCAATGAATGCTATTCAAAATTTGACATCCATGGAAATCCTTTGTTCAGGAATTCAAAAAACGGGGCACGGGGCCCAATACCCCGGGGCCCACAAATGTACGGGGCATTGCAGAAGGAGTATCCTCAAGCATCCACTCAGATGCTTCCCCGACACAATCCCTACTACCCATCCACTCCCTCGCCAGAGGAACAAGAGGAAATGCAGGATTAGACCTCTGTTCCACCGCCCGAATAGTGTTAACACCTGAAATGGGGGTTCAACTGATTCCCACAGGAGTCAGGGGACCTCTTCCCTCAGGGACTGTAGGACTTATTATCGGGCGTAGTCCTAAAAGCTTACTAGGTTTGCAAGTGACCCCAGGTGTAATAAACTCAGACTACAAAGGGGAAATAAAAATAATGCTTAGCTCACCCCAAAGTGTAAGTTCTGTTAATCAAGGAGATAGAATTGCTCAGTTGCTTCTCCTTCCCAATTTACATAATTCATTTAAAATGGGTATGCCTCAAGAAGGGAACAATAGAGGATTTTGTTCCACTGACTCAAGTCCCATGGCTTGCTGGGTTCGAGACTGTTCAAGGAGGCCTATGTGTAAAATAAAAATCCAAGGAATAGAAATGGAGGGATTAATAGATACTGGAGCTGACTCTTCCATTATTAATTTACGCCAATGGCCCAAGCACTGGCCTCTGCAAAAAGCTTCAACCAGTTTAAGAGGCTTGGGATATAATAACCTCCCAGATAAAAGTGCAGTAATTTTAAAATGGGAGGATGATGAAGGCCATAAAGGAACATTTCAGCCTTATGTTTTACCTAATCTACCGGTTACTTTATGGGGAAGAGATATTTTGCAACAAATGGGAGTACACCTTGCAACCAAGCCTGCAGATGTTAAATGTGAAAACCTACAGGGTAATCTTAACCATAAAAGAACTCATTATCAAAAAGTACAGAGTAATCTTAACCCTAAAAGTAATCATTGTCATAAAGGAAAAAGATATTTTTTTTCGGGGCCACTGAGAAAATAATTTTGAAAATACCATGGCTTTCTGATAAGCCAGTGTGGGTCCCTCAGTGGCCCCTATCTAAAGAGAAATTACAAGCGGCCCACCTACTAGTTCAGGAACAATTAGAAGCAGGACATATAGAACCTTCCACCTCTCCCTGGAATTCCCCCATATTTGTGATCAAGAAAAAGTCAGGAAAATGGCGATTGTTACATGATCTTAGACAAATCAATAAAACCATGCAAGTTATGGGCCCTACTCAACCTGGACTTCCTAGTCCTGTAGCTATTCCAAAATATTTCCATCTTATTACTCTTGATATAAAGGATTGCTTCTTTTCTATTCCCCTACATCCTCTGGATGCCCCCAGGTTTGCTTTTTCCGTTCCTTCTATGAACAATAATGGCCCTGATCAGAGATATCAATGAAAGGTTTTACCACAGGGAATGGCTAATAGCCCCACCATATGCCAAATATATGTGGACAAGGCTATCCAACCCATTAAAAATAAATATCCAAACCTCATGTGTCTACATTACATGGATGATATTTTATTGGCCCACCCTAATCAAAAAATCTTATTTAATATATTCAGTGATGTGGTAGAAAATTTAAAAAAAATATGGATTATATATAGCAGAAGAAAACGTTCAAACCAGATCTCCCATATTATATTTAGGATTTAAAATCATGGATACTTTTGTTAGACCCCAAAAAATTTTAATAAATAAAGAACATTTGACCACCCTCAATGATTTCCAAAAACTACTGGGAGACATTAATTGGCTTCGCCCTACACTAAATCTCACTACTGGCCAACTAAAACCTTTATTTGACATCCTTCGTGGAGATCCTGATCCATCTTCACCACGAACATTGACTCCTGATGCTAGGAAAGCTTTAAAGTTAGTAGAAAAAGCCATCGAAGGAGCTCATTGTGATAGATTTGATTTAACTCAACCGCTGATGTTGATTATTATTTCTTCACAATATACACCCACAGGAGTATTTTGGCAACAAGGGCCTTTATTATGGATACATTTGCCCGTCTCTCCTAAAAGTATAATTGAATCTTATACCTCCATGGTGGCTAAACTTATTCTTCAAGGACTTAAGACTTCTACTAAAATATTTGGCATTCACCCTGCTACTATTATTACTCCCTATTCATCATCACAGATTGAATACTTATGCTTCAATGATAATGATTGGGCTATAGCTAAATGCTCTACTTCTGCAAATTTTGATAATCATCTTCCTAAGTCCCCTATATTATCTTTTTGTATTAATCATCCTATTGTATTTCCACAGGTAATAAAAAATCAACCTATTCCTAAGGCATTTAATGTATTTACAGATGGGTCCTCAAATGGTACTGCTACAGTAGTCACTAAAAAAGAAAATATGACTTACATAACTGCACACAAATCAGCTCAACTAGTGGAACTGGAAGCTGTGGTAAGAGCTCTGGAAAATTTTAGGGACCAGCCCGTAAACATTTTTTCAGATAGCCACTATATTGTACAAGCCGTCCCAAAATTAGAGTTAGCAGGACCAATAGCACCTCATACTCCAGCCTTTAAATTGTTTTATCAAATACAAAAACTTTTGTGGGCAAGAAAAGAACCTCTATTCGTAGGCCATATTAGAGCACATACTAATTTGCCTGGTCCCCTCCATGAAGGTAATCAAAAGGCTGATGAACTTACAAAAACAGTATTTATACTTTCAGCGCTACAACAAGCTACTTTATTTCATTCCCAGTTTCATGTCAACAGCACCACCTTGCAACGTAGGTTTAAAATCACAAAGGAGCAAGCCAGAACAATTGTAAAAGATTGTAAATCTTGTATGACACATTTGCCCAATCCTCATTTCGGAGTTAACCCTAGAGGATTAATGCCCAATCATTTGTGGCAGATGGATGTTACTCATGAGCCAAGTTTTGGAAAATTGAGATTTATTCATGTGACTATAGATACATGCTCAGGCATGATTTTTGCTTCCTTACATTCTGGAGAAAAAGTTAAAGATGTTACATCTCATTGTTTGCAAGCTTTTGCTGCATTGGGCATCCCCAAAATGCTTAAAACAGATAATGGCCCCGCATATACGTCCTCATCTTTCAAGCAGTTTTTGCGCAAAATTCAATATATCCCATAAAACAGGCATCCCATACAATCCTCAGGGTCAGGGCATTATTGAAAGAGCAAACCAAACACTGAAAATTATGTTATTAAAACAAAAAGAAGGAAATTGGAAAAGTCCTAAGGACAGATTGGCAGTTGCCCTGTTTACCTTAAATTTTCTAACTTTAGACTCTAATGGTTATTCTGCTGGAGACAGACATTGGAATCCACACCAACAACATAAACCTTTGGTTTACTGGAAGGATGTTCTTTCAGGTACATGGAAGGGTCCAGATCCAGTATTAATTTGGGGAAGAGGATCTGTTTGTGTTTTTCCAAAAGACGAATCCTCTCCAATATGGATACCATCTAGATTAATAAAACAGGTACCACATCAAAATGATCAAGATGAAGTTATTGAAGAATCAAGATTAATAAAAAAGGTACAAAATCAAGAGGACCAAGATGAAGGTACAGAATGATTCCCTCAAAAGAGTCTTTCAAAATATTTCACAACTTAAGTGTCATTTCTCCCGGCCGGGACAAGGAGATCTCTCTTTAGTGTGCACACAATTGTATTTTTTTTTTTTCTTTTTATACATGTCTTTATGTCTGTACATTTGTCTACATTTCATGTTAATGTGACGTCACAAATATATGTTTGTATGCTTGTTCGTCTGTCCAGTGTGACGTCACAAAGAACAAAGCGCTTATGAAAAAGAAAATATATATATATATGGATCCAAATAACTTTAATTCATTTTAGGTTAAGAGTATTCATTTTAGGTAAATAATTTTATAAATGAAGGTACTTTCAATTTTGATTTATAGGTGTCCCTGGGACTTCTCTTTAGCAAACAAATATGACTAGTGCTATATAACCTGATATTTTGGTGTTTTGACTTAAGATTGTTTATTTGTTATTAACTTCATTTGTTTAATAGCTCATTAATTTCAATTATCTCAACAGGTAAAAGATTGCTCTGTATAAAGAGACTCGAGGGTTCCAGCTAACAAATTATTTCTCCAAAGTGCCTTTACCTTTTCTTTAATCTATCTTTAATGCAGTAATTATCCTCAGTCTTTCTTTGTTTTGTTCTAAATATGATATTTTGCCAACTTATGTTTGTAGAAGCTCAACCAGCGATGTGTGTGAACAAAAATCAACTTTAATTTTCTAATCTAATTATTCTATTTTGTAGTTTGACAACTCGCCTCTTGACTCAGTGCTGCAATAGCACTGCCTTTCCTTTAATAATTGATGCTTGAGTTTCTAGGTAGCGGGCCCAGAAGATTTGCCGGTGGTATTATCTAGACATAAAAAAGACGTCTGCTGCTACAGCTGCAGGGATCGCGGTCGCCGCAAGCATCCCTGCTGCTCAAGCATCAAACACAACCTCACCAACAGTATGGCCTCTGCTCTACATGCATGGGGCCTCCTACATCAACGTGTTATAACAAATGGACATTTTGATCTTTCATTGTTTGGGACTTTACGGGACAATGCCTTGCGGGTATTTGTCTAGAGAATTCAGTGTGTTACTTGATGGAACTTAGGGCAGCTGATTTGTTTAAACAATTTGATATGCTATGCAATTTGGCTCGTCAGCAGAAGGCTTGTCGCCTTAAAGCCGCAACATCTCCTCACAATTGGACGGCTTAGTCATCATACACAGTTGATCCTAAAGGGCCCCATTGGATGGCTGGTTAGCCAATGACGGGTAAGATCCCCAGAGGGGGACAACCTAAGACAGGCACAGTCGCACGGGACAGTCTCATGTGGCCGACATATCAACCTAAGTCAGGAGTCAAGGGCACAGCCTTGATTATCCGATGACGGGTAAGAATGTTGGTTGCACATAGACGTCCTAGAGCATTACCTCTTTTAAAACAAAAAGGGGGAAATGCAGGAGCCCTGTTTGGGGATTGGCTTGAATTGCGGTTGACTATGAGCCGTGGAGATTTGGCTTTTGTCGCCACCCGTAGTCTCACGGGATTGTTGCGGGATCTCGAGTGACTTGGCCGAAATTGCTGATCGGGTCAGCGCCATTTTAGGGTGTGTTTTTTTGGCGTGTGTTAGTCGTTATTAGAACCAGAGAGAAAAGTTATCAGAATAAAAAGCTGTTTGTCTCCAGTTTGCTTCTGAAGTTTTTCCCGCGGCTCCGTTGCTCCAAGCGCTTCAGGCAGCAACAATAGAGCACAGTAGGTACTAAGAGGTGTCCCTCACCACCAGGGCCCCAGGCACAAGGACTGTCCTGTGGCACCCAGCACAGTGTCCAGGCCTCCATGACCCTTGTAGCCCCTGAGGAGGGTCTGCCTGTCCAGGGAAGTGGCCCTCAGCCCCAGGGTTCTGTCACACTGCAAAGGGCCAACTGCCACCTGGGCCATCCTGGCTGTCTTGGTCCAAACCAAAGCAAGCCAGTGCTGCCTGGGGAGGGGTAGGAGCATGGGGAAGGGGTTTATGAAAGGCCAGGGCCAGCAACTTGGGGATGGCCTCTAGAGACCTCAGATATGGTTGAGCCACCAGGACAACAAGCACAGGCTTCCACTACGTACCAAAGAGCCATTTCCAGGTGTCTGGGCACAGCCAGTCTCAGTTAGGCACACTGGAGCCTCTCCTGCCTTGACTGACCACAGCCTCCCTGGTCCCCCAGTGTCTCTGTACCATACTGACCACTGCATGGGGTTCAGACACCCTCAAGGGTCAGGCAGCCCAAGCCATGGCCAGAAGTACTGTGTTCAGTACCTGGAGGGTGCTGGATGCTATGTTTCTGGTCTACAGGCCCAGGCCTATGAGGGCAGGGACAAACACTTCAGGTAGACACCCAAGGGTTCAGTCTCCCAGGAAAACCTGAGTCACCTGTGCTGTGGCAACTGCTGCTGGTTTCTCTAGCCCTGGGGTCCTCCTGTGGCTCTGCCCCAGGGCTCCACACCTGCATCCCAGCTCTCCCCAGCTCCCTGAGTACAAGGGATATACATTGGAGCAGCTGCCAGTTGAGTGCAGCAAAACCTGGTGGACCTGAGAGAGGACACCCTGGCTCCAGGGAAGTCACATTCCTGCATGCAGTCAGAGTACATTCAGTGTACCCCGGATCACTAGGCATAATGCATCAGCATGAAACTGACCACAGTAGATTATTACTCTGTGGAATCTAAGTCAGGAGCTCAAAAACAAATTCTTAAGTTGAACTCGTATAACAGGTTTTTCATTAGAAATTAGCTTTTGCAAATGCTCACTGCTTAACCCCTCCCTGCTGTAATCATTGAGCATAACAAATACCCATTGTTTAACCTTCTCCTTGTTGTAATCATGCATTCCATAGAAAAGCTTTAAATGTTTTCTTGTGTTTTGATAAAAACTCCTCTTTATCTTTTAAGTAAATTTAGGACATAGACAACCATACTTCTTTCTTCCTGAGCTATAAACAAAGTCATTATAGGGACAGAAGAAGAAGCTAAGAAGTCTAGGCCCAGTTGAAGTTTAAAGAAAAAATATTAGGCCAATTTAGCTGTAAAAAAAAAAAAGAAAAACCTTCTGAGTAAGCATGCCTAGACTTGAGGAATCTTTGGTATAGGTTTATATAAATATGAAATTTTAGAATATTTTCTTCTGTCTATAGATAAGATTAATCAGTAGTATGTACTTTGGATAAATATTTTGTTTTCCCCTGATTATATGACCCTGGAATTCCTTGAAATTCTTTAATGTAACCTTCAAAAGCAGTAATGTGAATTGCTGTGTTTGTTGGGGTATATAAAACCATGCTGAGAGAAAAAGTAGAGATTTTAGCAGCCTGACTCTCGTGTCTGTAAGCTATTTCACCGCTGCCCACAACTCCTTCACTAGCCCTTTCGAGACACCCTCCCCCTGCTGAAGCCGGACTTGAGCAAAACAGGGTCTCACTGAGTTGCTTAGAGCCTTGCTAAGTTGCTGAGGCTGCCCTCCAATTTGTGATCCTCCTGTTTGAGCCTCCTCAGCCACTGGGCCAAGTGAGTTCTCAACCCACAGGCCCATTGAGACACTTCCAGGACTGACATCCACTCTGCTCAGTAAGGAAGTCTGGTCCACTGGAAAGGCAGACAGGGCAAGAAGGCACAACTTGTTCAGGTAGCAACCTCAAAAAGGCTGTGACAATACCTGGTGACCTTCAGTGCCCATGGCAGCAGTCCTGCTCAGGATGCGCTGTGGCCAAATGGGCCTTGGGTTTGTGGCTCAGTGGCAGAGTGCTTGTCTTGCATGTGTGAGGCACTGGGTTTGATCCTCAGCACCACATGTAAATAAATAAATTAAATTAAGATATAGTGTCCAGCTACAGCTAAAAAGATTTAAAAACAAAAGAACAACAAAACAAAACAAAAAAAGTGGCCAAATGGCTATGACCAAGACCTCAGTCTCCCCGGGTTCATCCCACTTTATCCAAGGTGCCCCTGCACTCCTGGTCCTTCCTCAAGTCCACAGGGCTGGGGTCCACAGAACTGACCACCCTACTCTGTCTTCCCAACCCTGCCAGGCCACCCCTCCCTCCATGCTTTAGCCAGCTTTTTTGCCACCATGACTAAAAGACCCCAAAGCAGCACAACTGTGGAGGAGGACAAGTTGATCTGGGGCTCAGGGTGTCAGAAGTCTCGGTCAACAGATGGCAGCTCCATTTCTTGGGCTGAAGGGAGGCAGGACATCATGGAAGAGGAGTGTGGGGAGGGCAGCAGCTCACTTGGGGATCAGGAGGCAGAGACTCCACTCTCCAGGTACAGATAGAGACCCAGAGCCACGGCCCAGTGCCCACCTACTCCATGTGCCCACCTGCTCCAGGGACCACCCAGGTGATCCCCAGGGAATCATTCACTGACTGGGTTGAGGCTCCCACACCCCATTACTCCTCCTCTGACCTTCCTGCATGACCTCCCACGGGAGTTTTAGGGACACCTCACAGCCACACTATGACACTATACCTCCCTGAAGGTGAGCCATGGTCTGTGCAAAGGCTGACCCCAGCCCCATTCTGTCCCCACCTTATTAGGGACTCATTCCCGGGGCCACCATGGCTGAGGCATTTGCCAGTAGCTTCTTCATCTGCCAGAAGCAGCAATTTGGGAGAAGAACTGGACCCACCTTCTCCCAGCAGAAGGTGGAGCAGCTGCAGCAAGAACCTACGCATGCACAAAGGGCAGAGGCAGCGGGGGCATGTCTTCCCCTAGATGCACATGTGGCCTGAGCACAGCTCTGTTGGCAGGCACATATGCAGCCCCTCAGATCTCCCCACCAAAGCAGAGCTGCATCTCTTTTCCCTTTGTCCTTTCTGACATCATCTCTCCTGTCTGCCCCTCCCCCAACCCCAGATCTCCCTCCAGATTCCTTCTGCAGGGAAGTCCTGGGAAGGTCCTCTCTCTGGCCACCTGTAACCACTGCTGAGGCTGCCCAGAGCTGGCACGTGTGCCTGGTGTTCCCTGAGACTCTCGCTGAGGTCCTGCATGCTGCTCTCTCCAGAGCTGGATTTCCTTGATATAATTCTTGCAGGTACATTGATCCTGGAGCAGCTGGATCAATGATGCTGCAGCAGCATCACGGCTGACGCTGTATTTCAGGCATTTTTTTGGTACTGGGGATTGAACTCAGGGGCCCTCCACCACTGAACCACATCCCCAGCCCTGTTTTGTATTTTATTTAGAGACAGGGTCTCTCTGAGTTGCTTAGGGTCTTGCATTTGCTGAGGTTGGCCTCCAACTTGCCAGCATCCTGCCTCAGCCTCCAGAACCCCTGGGATGACAGGCATGTGCCACCACACCTGGCAGATTTTTTTTTTTACTTTCTTTTTTGCATGAATGCCTACAGTCTCATCCCACAATAAACAGTCATTCTTTTTAAAAGTACCCAGACCTTCACCATGTCTCAAAATGAGTGTTGTATTTCCCCTGCATTTTGAATAAACTCCATCTTTGTTTCCATGGCCCACAGTGGAGTGCATGTTCTAGAACAGCTTTTTCTACTTCAGCATGCCTCAGGGCAACCTGGAAGCTATATAAAAACACAGATTGTGACGGGGCATGGTGGTGCATGCCTCTGACCCCAGGGGCTTGGGATGCTGAGGCAGGATTGCAAGTTGGAGGCCATACTCAGCAACTTAAGAGAGGCCCTAAACAAATCAGCAGGACCATGTTTCTCCCCCTGCCACCCCTCTCTATCTATCTATATGTTATATATATGCATATATATATATAATATGCATATATTTATAGTAGGTATTGAACCCAGGGGCACTTAACCACTGAGCCACATCCCCTGTCCTTTTTGTATTTTATTTGGAGATAGGGTTTTGCTGAGGTGCCGAGGCTGGCCTTCAACTTGAGATCCTCCTGCCTCAGCCTCACAAGCATGGGGACAAGGGCATGCATCACCATTCTGGGCATATGAATGGATATTAATCACACAGTTTGTAAAGCAATGGAGCCATGATTTGAAGAACTCTATCGAAATATACTGGCTTTGTACATGCCACTGCTCAACCTGTGAATCATCTCACAGGCAGAGCAAAGAAGAAAAAATTGTACACAAAATTTTGCAAGTTATTCAGTGCCAGCCCTACTTTATTTTTTCCTATAGTTATCACTAACAGGATTAAAGGGTAGGAGATAAAATACTGCACCATTCAAAGTGAGGATTTCTTCCTTTTTTTTGTTTTATTTTTTTTTTTGAGGGGGTGTACCAGGGATTGAACTCTGGGGCACTCGACCACTGAGTCACATCCCCAATCCTATTTTATATTTTACTTAGAGACAGGGTCTCACTGAGTTGCTTACCACTTTGCTGTTGCTGAGGCTGGCCTCCAACTTGCCATTTACCTGCCTCAGCCTCCCTAGCCATAGGCATGGGCCACTGCACCCAGCCCCTTGCTGCTTATTTTTAAAGGGATAGATTTTCCTTTTTCCCTTTCCCTCTCCTTCCTCCATAACCTGGGGGCTGGGAACAAGATTACTTTGAGGTATCTGCTCTCTACAGGAAGGAGTCTTCAGATTAACAAGTGAATGTCAACTGCAACAGAAGAATCATAGCCTCTGGGACAGGAGCCCCCTTACCAGCCACACCTGGAGGCTCAACTAGTCATTTACATGAGCACCTTCAAGGACTATTTAAAATGTAAAAGACCTTGAGGTTCCCCTGTGGGAACACCTCCTGCCAACTACTTTTGTTGTCCAAAGCTCTGTCTGAGTTCACATTCTGATCAAACAACAAGGACAAGTGTTATCGCCGGTAGCAATCTGCAGGAGCCCTGTTTGGGGAGATGGCTTGAATTGCGGTAATGACTATGAGCCGTGGAGATTTGGGCATTGTCGCCTTCCGTAGTCTCATGGGACTTGTCCCGGGATCTCGAGTGACTTGGCCGAAATTGCTGATCTGGTCAGTGCCATTTTGGGTGTGTGTGGCGTGTGTTAGTCATTGTTAGAACCAGAGAGAAAAGTTATCAGAATAAAAAGCTGTTCGTCTCCAGTTTGCCTCTGAACTTCTTCCCCCGGCTCCGTTGCTCCAAGCGCTTCAGGCGGCAACAGCAATCTGCCATTTAGAACAGCGGGCTGCGGGAGAAGACTCAGAGACAGGATAGAAATGAAAAGGTTATTTTATTTTTTCTCTCTCTGGCTCTAGTAACTCACACTCTTACAATCACACACACACACCCCACACACACACACACACACACACAAAACGACGTTCACTCTGCACGGTCCCTTTCAGGTTAAGTCTCACATGCTCAACCAGAAATGGCACTGCCGAGAGTTCTCTCCCGGAGTAAGTCTATTTTTGATCCTGCGCCAAGTCTTGCAAGATTCTGGGCTAAGTCCCACGGGTGAGATTCTGGGCCAAATCCTGCGAGTGAGATTTTGGGCTAAGTCTTGCGAACAATTAGGGCTTCTGCAGACAAGGTTTTGAGAAAAAGGAAAAAGAAGTTTTATTGCTTTGCTAGCAAAGGAGAAACACAAGCAGGGGGCTTTTAAAGGAACTCTTCAAGAGTTGCATGCCAGGTGTGCCCTGAAGGTGTTTGGATTTACTTTTAGTTTGGGAGATAGTCACTTCCTAGATTTTCTGGTGACATCTTTCTGTGGAACACAGACAAGTCAAGGAAATCTTGTTCTCTGTTCCCAGGTTAGGGACAGGGAGAAAGAGAAGAGAAAAAAAAAAACAAGTCCCATTTTTAAGAGAGCAGTAATGGTTGAAGCCAGATTTAAAGATAGGTAGTGAGTGTAGTTAGGCAAATTGGGACTAATATGGAGTTTAATAAAGAAAATGGAGTCCTTAAGGAAAATGGAATAGGTCTGAGACCTGAGAAAACCAGAACATCCCCTGGGGAGGTTAGAATGTCAATGTCTGCAAGGTCAGGGCCCATCCTAAAGAATGTTAATGAAGCAGCTCCAAGCAAACAAGGAGATGCTAAGCAACTTGCCCTAGGCCCTTCCTGTCAGACCACTCTTCCCCACCCACCATGGCCCCGCCTGTGTCACACCTTTTGGATTTCCCATCCCAGGCCAGACAGAAAGAGATAAACAAAAAGAACAAAAAAAGACCTGAGATATAAAAGGGAGAAGACCTCCCCTTCCTATGGATTCCATCTTTCCAGGTCCCCTTCTCCCTCTGGGGGAAGGCTTTTTCTGATGTCCTTAAATAAAGCCTTTCCTTTTACACTCTATGCTTGCCTCTGTATGCTTCTTAGGCATTATACTTCAACTTTTGCGGAAGCAAGGACTCCTCACGGTAAAGGGCGGTAACAGGCTATATGCAAAGGTGAAGTGGACCTCTGTTACAGTCCTGTTGCCTGCTGTTATAGGGAAGGTTTCTCAGAAAACACACCAAGTCCCAGTTTTGTCCAAATTGAAGAGTCTTTATTTAGCCAGCAAGCAGGCTACTGATCCCCATAGAACCCAAAACTCTTCCTGCAAGGAACAGCCCCCAAGCCTGAGTATTTTAGGCTATTTAAAGGCAAAAAAAAGCACATCTGGGGTGATGCAGCTGTGAAGCCAGAGTCTAACTGGCAGTCAGTATAGATAGGTAAGTCGAGTCAGGTCAGATCAAGAAAGACAATTTGAGTGAGCCAAATTTGGGAAGTTGGAGTCCAATCTCCCTGAGGGATTGGGATGTTAATTCCTTCAGAGCCCTTCCTCCACCCTCATCAAGAAACTGCCCCTGCCCCAACCTGTTGCCAAGGTAACCTGTCCCATGAATTGCTGTTGCTGCCTGAAGCGATGGCCGCTTGGAGCAACGAAGCCACGGGAAGAAGTTCAGAGGCGAACTGGAAACAAACAGGCTTTTTATTTTGCTAACTTTTCTCTCCGGCTCTGACAACAACTCTAACATGTACCACACACACCACCAAACAACCAACAACCAAATGGCGCCGACCTGATCAGCAATCTCGGCTCAAGTCTCTCAAGATCCCGGGCCAAGTCTCGTGAGACTACGGAAGGCAGCAATGCCCAAACATCTCCACGGCCCATAGTCAACCGCAATCTTAGCCATCTCCCCAAATAGGGCTCCTGCAAATTGCCCCTCCCTACAGGGAGCCGTAAGGTTGTTAATTCATGTGTGCTGGGCTGCACCATCCTGCCCTTCCCCCTTCAGCCCACCTGTTTTCCACCTTTTGGCAAGCCCACCCAGCATTCCTGGGCCTGGTCACTGGGACTGGTCAGGTACACAGGAAAAAGAAAGATAAGGGGAAGAGAGGAGGAGAACAAAAAAGGAAGCCCAGGACACATAAAAAGGGTAGACCTGCCTCGCTTCTTAGGATGCCAGGATATTAGCAATGGTCCTTTTCTCCCTCCCAGAAGAAGTCTATGTTACCCCTTTTAAATAAACCCTGCTTTATATGCTTACCTCAGTGTGCTTCTCTAATGTTCAAACTTCAACATTTGGGGGAGCAGAACTCGTCACCCACAACTGGCGGTATCACAGCCAGAGATATGAAAAACTATGCCCTATATGTGTAATATGAATTGTAATGCATTCTGCTGTCATATATAACAAATTAGAATAAAAAAAATAGAATGTGAAGATGCCCAACAATCTTGAGATTTAGACGTTTGTTGTCCTCATTTATTTTAGAAAAGAATGGTCTGTACAAAGGATGCATAATCACCCAGGGAGATAGGAGAGAGAGGCCTAAATAGATTTGCATTGTTTCTAGTTTTAGGAGGGGGTGCAGAGGCATAGTTTTGGTAGATTCTGACAGATTGGCCCCAGAGTTTGATGCATTTGAGGGTTGAAATCAAATAGCATTCACTTGCCTTGTTCTGACACACTTAACTGGCATTTTTTTTGCCCACAGGGAGCAAATGCCTGGGAAACATCATAACCAATTTACCTATAAATGTATTTTTAAAAATTGTAATTGGCAGCCGGGCGCGGTGGCGCACGCCTGTAATCCTAGCACTTTGGGAGGCTGAGCATCATAAAGCCAATTTAGCAACTCAGTGAAATGTCTCTATTTACAAAAAAGGGGCTTGTGGCCCAGTGGTCGAAAAAAAAAAAAAAAAAAAAAAAAAATTTAATTGGCAATAAGTAAATCTGCATTCTGATAGGAATTCAGAGACTAAATGTACCAACCAGCTAGCTCACGTATTCCAGACCACCTCATAATTGTGTTGTACCCAATTTTCAGGAAACAAGTCTCACAAGCCACTCACATACTAGCCAATGAAGCCTTTATTCTGGCCAGGGCCACCAACTACTTCCAGCACAAAGCAGGATAGTAGAAAATGGCGCCTGCTCATAGAAAGGGCAGGGTTTATAAAGCACAGGGTTAATACGCCCTCAGGCCCTCAGGTGGAGAAGGTTTAAGGGTGGGCCAATGGGCCATCAGGTGGAGACAGACCAAGTCCAGTTTAAGTCCCCTTGCTTATAACATTCCCCCATTGGTCTTCTCGGGGAGAACAAATCTTTGTTCTCCTCCATAATCTGCCATCCCCATGTTTAGTTGAGAAACCAGCAGGCAGAATCCACGAGACTGAATGAGAGACTGAATGCCAGCACTGGGGACTTCCCTGATAACAGGCAGGAGGAGGGGTGATATCAAAAGTCCTAAAGCTCCTCCTGGGAGGGGCAATTCCTGGAACAGGTTGGGACAGGGGCAGGGTTGAGGAAGGGCTCTGAAGAAATTAAAATTCCAATTCTTCAGTGGACAGTTTCCCAACAGTTTTTAATTTCCCCGAACTCATTCAAAATTGGCTTTCTTGATCCAACCTGACTTGATTTACCTATATATACTAACTGCCTAATAGATTCTGGCTTCATTTCCGTTCTAATTTTAGGAAATCCTTATTACTATAAGGACATGGGAACATGACCAAATCTGGCTTCTTTGAGCTGAACAGGGGTGATGATGGGGGCAAGTAGTTTGGAGTGTCCTTTTTAGGAGTCAGGTCAGATTGAGGCCTGGGGAAGGTTGTAAAGTCATCGGGGACCAGTGCTTCTATGAGAGAAACAAAAAACATAAGTACTGAGTAAACCTTGCAGCATCCGGAACATGTCAATTTATACCATGAAGAAGATAATTTCTCACCAGGACATGTGAGGACTGAGAAATTGTCCCCATAATAAGGCCAGAGTGACAAGGCCTTTATTTGGGAATATAAATCTTTAACATCTACACAGTTATCAGGAATGTAAACACAACATTTAACTTTTAATGTTACAGATCAGATGTCTATCCTGATAAGATGGTAGTCAAGCTACTTAATGTCATCTGATCCTATAAAATCTTTCTACTGGCATGACCTCTGTGTCCAGTAGAGAACCCTTTATTTCTGTTACTTATGGCTAGATACTAGTGAATATTAAGCCTACCTGTGTAGGTTAGGAAGATCTGCAGGTCTTAAACTGACTAAAAACTTTTGACTTGGCAGCCACTTAATAGTTAAACTGTTTCTTTTTATACTTATCAGGCATTCTTGCCTAAGAATCTCTTGTGTAGCCTTCAGTCTTACCAATTCATGGGGCTAATACAAGTGTATATCTTAAATTACATTTAACTATTATTTCTTCAATGCCCAGGAATGGTTGTGTTTCAGTTTCAACTGTTTTTGCTAGGTGTTTAAGATGAAGAAGGTCAAACTGACTTTTGCTTTTATCTATTGCTAAGAGTCAGCTGATTTCTGATGGGAATAACTCTTGGGGGAACTTGAGAGCAGCTTTTCTGTTCTGCTCAGTGCCTTTTGAGCTCGGATGGGTCCAGGTCTTGCTTGACCTTGTGGCTTCCCTTGGAAGCACCAGGGATGTCTCTCCCTTATCTAGGGACCCTCCTTTTAGCAAGTGCAGTGATTGGCTTTCTCTTCTCCAGGTGTCTATAGCCTCCCTGCTCAGGAGGCCATGTGGTCCAGAGTTGCAAAGCTCTTTAGAGAAGTTCCCTATTCCCTGAATTGAGACTGACTCTAAGGGAAAGAGCCAAATATTGGTTTTCTTGGCCCTTTTAATTTAACTTAAAGTCTTGATCTTAAACATATAGCAAGTTAGTCTCACCAGTCATAAATTAAGAGCACTAGGCTTTACTTTAATGCCTATAACCTTACTGTCATTTACCCTTTCCATTAATTGGGGTTTGTACCATCCTAGGTGATTACTTATTATCTTAAATTAATCCAGGTTGTGTCATTAAAGAAATACCTCTGCAAACATTAACAGGCAACTTTTAGACAGTTTACAAGGAAAATACAAAATAAAATTAACAAGAGTAAAAAGACATTTAGTTTGTGCAATAACCATCTTGAATTTTGACTGAGTTATATACTACAACCCCTGTTTCTTAACAACAAGAATCATTCTTTTGACCATAACCATAAACAAATTGAAGTTTGGCCTGCCCTGGAGCCACTCTGGCATGCAGAAAACGTGGAAGAAAGAGCCTTATTTTAGGCAAGGTGAAGCTCTTTATGAACCTTAGGTCAGGTGTTTTACTTCTGAAGCTGATCTCTGATTTACAAAATTAACCTTTATACAGATTAGGCTCTCATGAACTTAAAAAATACATTTAAATTGTACCCTAGTGTAAAAAGTAACATAAAATCTTATATCTTATTGACAACAGGTCTAGTTGTATAACACATTTTAAGTAATATAAATAAATCTCTAATGTATTATCTTTATAAGCCTAAAATTACCATACAACTCTAGTTTGGAGAACACCAACTTGATATAATGCTCTTTTAGAGCTTTCACCTCAAGGCTTGTATACCTGAAAGATATGAACAAATTTAATATACAAAGAAGAGTATTACTCCACCATAATTACATTGATGTTTTTACATTAATCAAGTTTAGCTCTTAAAGAAATAACATTATAATATTTCAAAATAATAGTTGTCATTAAACCACAGCTGTATAATTCTTAATTTCTTTCAGATTACTTGCTCAAAAAACCAAAACTTAATCCTTTTCCTCTTACCACATAGATTAAACCTTGGTTTATATCAGTACATTAACATTTGACCTAGGAAAAAACCTTAAGTAGTTTTTCCTGATTGTTTTATATACTTAGTTAACCAACTTTCACAGAGCTTTTACATCACTTAAGTGACCATATCTACAACCTTTTGGTTTCTTTCTCCCATCTGTTAACCCCTTTTTTGTTCACAATTTCAAACAATCCTTGTAATAATTTGAATTTAGGCAAACTTTTTATCTCAACAAAAATATTGTTATTTACAGTACTTCCAATGGAAACAGCTGAAACCTTTGAGCCTCTGCATACACAGAAATATTTTATAAACATTTATACAGAATGACACACATCTGTTAACCACTTCACGAGAACACAATGTTCAAGTATATAGAATTATAGCTTTTGAAACTTCAACCTTTTTCAGTGATGACAAAGCAACCATAAAACTTTTTTTAAATTTACCAATTTATGAAAACAATCAATAATGTTACCCAATGGAATTTAAGGAGTTAAAAGTACTTGATGGTATGTTTAACAGCATTTTAACCTTGAAAATTAATCAGATGTCTAACAAACAAAGTTACTCATAAAAGAAATTGTATTGCTTTGCTAACAAAGGAGAAACACGGGGACTTCCTGTCTCAAAGGCTGTGACTCTCTATACCAGGAGGGACAAAGGGATTTTAAGGAATATTTTTTTAAGGATTACTTCCAGTAGGGGTTCCCAGGGTGCCCAGATGGCTGTTAGAATTCACTTGTTAATTTGGGAGATATTTATTTCTTAGATACCCAGCAGTTATTTCCCTCCTGCAGTGGGTGTGCTCAAGGCAGCCAACTAGGAAGAAAAAGATAACATTGTCTCCCTAATCCTGCTTAGTAAAGGGGGATAAGGCTTGTCAAAGTTCTTTAAAACACAGCTCAAAGGAGTATCACGCTTACTTGTCTCTACCCATTTTGTTGTTCAACTTTTTTACATTTACACCAGAGAAGACACACAATGAAAAGTCAAAAAAAAAAAAAAAAAAAAAAAACATAGAACACAGAGCAAGACACAAGAGAACAAGAACCAGGCATCAAACCAAACAGGGAGCAGTGCAACACCTTGCTAATGTTCTGGACAGGAGTGTGTATGTGCCTCATCAGGCACCTCTCTGATCCCAGTAGGAATTCCCAACCAGACCAGTACCAAAGGACAGTGCAACATTTCACTACTGGCCTGGACAGGACTGTATGTGCCTCACCAGGCACCTCAATGTCCCCAGAAGAGATCTCAAAACCAGATACCAGATGTTATAGGGGCGCTACTTATCTGTGGAGGTTTCTCCACTGGATGCTTGCTAATTCTTTTGATGCAGCAGTTCACTCCAGTAATCCGAAGGACCAAAGTCACACCCCAGGGCCTTGGAACGTCTCAAGGTGTGCACCCCCTGGGGCAGCACTCCATCCCAGAGTCCCAGAGCAAAGGTCTGGCTTCAGAATTTGTGGTGGTCTGAATCTCTCTGCAGCATCCAAAAATGTTGATCCAAGATACAAAGAAAAGACCATCAACTCCAATTTTAAATCAAATTAAAGCAAGCTTATCTTAGTTTTTTGACCACCTAAAGAGACTTGTGAGTTAAATTTCAGTTGTTTACCCAATTTAGATTGAACCTTTTAAATCATGTGAATTAAAGGTATTTGGATCCATTTATTTTAAATTTTCATGAGTGCTCATTTTCTATTTGCCAATCTTTATATCATGTACAGGACATGGACATATGCACATATAGACATACAAACACAGAACACAATAGCAGAGGCCTTATAGCTTTTTTCACTCCATTGCAATGTTACAGATGTTTAAAAACTCAGAAATCAAATAGGATCAAAATCATGAGCTAAAAAAAATACACCTTAGATCTCAAGACTTAGAAAACTGACAGGCTGGTAATGCAAGCTAAAAAGACATTTTTACGTTTTTTTTTTTGTTTGTTTGTTTGTTTGTTTTTGTTTTGTTTTGTTTTTTTCCTTCTTCTGGGGCTTAAGCTTTCTTACCCAATTGCATTTCAAGGCAAGTCCTGGCTGAGGTCTGGAAGGGTGGGGAACTCCAATTGTGAGCAGATACTTTATGCCTAAGACACTTTTTTCTAATCTCTGGCTCCTAGAGTTATACTGCCTTCTAGGGGGATCATTCAGTCAGTTTTCCATGGTGGCCAGTAAAAACTTTTGCCAACTTTTGGGTTTGCCTTTCCTGAGGGGAGGGGTCATGATTATTGTATGGTTGTTGCTGGGCAATTTCCACCAATTCAGACAATACCTTTCCCTCAAACCCTTCTAATTTCTGCAACTTCTTTTTTATATCTGGGGCAGACTGAGTTACGAAAGCTAAAACCAATCTAGAACCTCCTTACCTCCATCACTGTTGGGGTCTCAGTTCAGGTGAGCAGAAGGAAAGACCCTGTTGATCCGAATGGGGTCATCTGTAGGCAGGCTGTTTGGTCCAAGGATGGACCACTGGACGTCCTGCCAGATCCACTCACGCTCTTTAGATGGTAAAAGTGTTTGGAGGAGGTGGCCCGGGTGGGCCTTGCAGGGCTCCATTACCACACTGCACTGTGTTTACTACTCTCTCTCCTGCCCTGCCAGCTCAGGCTCCAGACTGGCAGCGGAGGGAGGGAGGGAAAAGTGAAACCGACGAGAATGCTAGCACACAAACAAAGATCAACCACACAGAAATAAACAGACACAAGAACAAAAGACAACCAGACTGGGCCACACAGAGAGGCCCACCAGACAACGAAACTGGGTGCCACACAGAACCAGATTGGGCCACACAGGGAGGCCCACCAGGTGGACAGGAGTGACATCTCTCTCTGTCCTGGGATTCAGTGTAAGTGACCGCATCCAGTCTGACCTTATCGCCCAAAAGAGCTCACCAGACAGGTAAACAGGCAGCTTCATAAGGTGTCTGGAGAACTGAGCAGCAGTCGTCTCAGGGCAAGGCTGAGGAATGTCTCTCAGGAGCTCTCTCCTACCCCAAGAAGAAGTCCGTGATCGGGCACAGGAGGCCGAATTTGGGCGTGAGCGCAAGGAGAATAAAGAATCTCGCTAGGGGACTCCAAATGTTATAACCAATTTTCAGGAAAAAAGTCTCACAAGCCACTCACAAACTAGCCAATGAAGCCTTTATTCTGGCCAGGGCCACCAACTACATCCAGCACAAAGCAGGATAGTAAAAAATGGTGCCTGCTCATAGCAAGGGCAGGGTTTATAAAGCACAGGGTTAATACACCCTCAGGCCCTCAGGTGGAGATGGTTTAAGGGTGTGTCAATGGGCCATCAAGGGTGGGTCAATGAGCCATCAGGTGGAGGGCCACAGTCCAGTCCAAGTCCAGTTTAAGTCCCCTTTGCTTATAACAATTGTATGTCTCTGTACTGAGTACCAAAGAATAATAATAATTTAATGAATCTGATATTAACTTAGTGTTTGTGTGGAAATAGTGCTTAATGCTATAAGTGTCATGAACATGCCCTGTCTTGTCACATGCTGTGACATGCACAGTGAGTATCCACGGCAATGCCTGAAAGAGCCCCGCGTGTGTAACCCTGATAACAGAGTGCATGACCCTGATATGTCACTATGAGTGACGTAAGGGCCTAGCTAGAAATAGTATATAAACCGAGTCCCCAGCTCACTCAAGCGAAGCGCCTTCAAGATGACCAGACCCTGTCACGCTTCCCGTTGGAGTGACCTGCTGATGGTGCCAGCTGCTTGCTGAGTTCCTGGACCA
Organism: Tamias sibiricus; assembly: GCA_025594165.1. Lineage (NCBI taxonomy): Eukaryota > Metazoa > Chordata > Mammalia > Rodentia > Sciuridae > Tamias > Tamias sibiricus. The sequence goes on from CM046660.1 coordinate 53,803,460, forward strand.
GACTTCATCTGATCCAGCGAGCGGCTAAGAAGACGTCCCTTGGTGAGCCCCCTGGGACTCGGAGAGATAGAGGCTAAGTTAGGACTGTGTGAATCTAGTTTTGAATTTGGTTGTGAATAAACCCTGGCATTGCAAAGACATATCTGCCTCTGTCTACTTAATGTGCTCGGGACAGTTGGCGTAGTCGGCAGGATTGTTAACTTAAGGACGAAGGGTCAAAGAGTCTGAAACCCCAAAAGGCACCCGCTGAAAGGTGGAAAGACCGGCAAGGACATTGGGTTAGCCCAAAAGGCACCTGCTTCTTTGGAGGTAGTAAGACCAGCAAGGGAGTTTCTCCCACGGTGCGAGCCCAGTCCAAGGTGGTGGATGACCACAACCCAGACTCCTGACCATTAGCAGTTCAGTCCGATGAAAAATTGGCTAGCAAAACGAAGCCTACAATAAGGCAGAGGTTATTCTCAACCAAATTGTAGTCGAAGGATTAAGGTGGAGCGCTCCAAAATTTTACTTTAAAAAGAAGGAAGCTAAGGCTTGGCTGTATATAGCAAGAGCACTTGCTTAAGGCTCCTGCCCTAAAAATGGGTCTGATAGAAAAATTTAAGAAATTGAACTTATTCAAGAAACAGCCAAGTAAGGAACTAAAACCTCAGTCAGACTGGAGGACTTGTGAAAGAATAGTACAAGAAAAATTGCCCAAATTCCAGAAAGGAACTACAGTGGATATCCCATTGACCAATGCTGAAGTATTGCAACCCATCCTGGCTAGGGCCCCCAGGACGGAGATACCAGCATTGCTCGTTAAGACCATAGATGACCTAGATCAAGATAGAATGAAGGGCAAAAGACTAGTCAGAAATGCGCTGCAGCGAAACAGCAACAATCCTTTCTTACAAAATATTATTGACAAGGAGGTTAAAGCGAGGAGTAGTATACAGGCATTCCCGGCCACAATGACGCGCTTATCGATGACACCCAGTCAGGGCAATCGAACAGAGTCGCCCGACAGACTTGAGGAAGTGCCCGAAATAACTGTAGAGCAGAGGGATTTAACTCGGGCAGAAATTCAACAATACAAACAGGAATTTGCTCAAAGGGAAAGCAAGGACATAGAATATCTTTTAAAATTATGGGATAAAGGAGCAAATACCATCATGCTCAATGCCCATGAAATGAACTCCTTGAAAAGTATTATAGAAAATCCACATGTATACCAGGCCTTGAGGCTATAATAGAGGCAAATAACAATCATGAAACTTCCTTAATGAATTGGGTAGCCAAGGCCTGGATAAATGCCTTTCCAACGTTGGATTGGACTCAATTTGAGTCCTCCGCTAGATGGGATAACTTGGAACAGGCAATCAACATCTTAAGGAAACTTGGAGTGACAGTCATGATGTATACAGATGCTAAAACTCCCAAGGCTGCACAGCTTACCCCTGCTATGAAAAAAATAATTATTTCAGGGGCATTACCGCACATGAAAATGACCATCATGTCTGCCTTAGCAAACATCAAAACTGTTAATGAGGCAATAGAATATTTCAGACAAGCAAGGGAAATGCAAGGGGGTAAGGTGTTAACTTTCATGGCACAAAAACCTAAGCCAATAACAAGAGTAGCACCCACCTTTTTGACTCAGGTTAAAAACAGAACATTCCCTAATAGGAATCCTGGACCTAACAGGATTCCACAAAAATATAAACCACCATTCTCTACCATAACCAGAAATCAACAGAATTACTCATGGCAAAATGCAATCATGAGGCCAAAAATCGTATATCGGGGGGCCACAAGGCCCCCAATCAGACCCTATATCCAGAGACCCCCGTTAGGAGCCAACTTCAGGGGAACAAAAACCAGATTCAGACCACAGGCAAATCAAATGCGCAATGTACGCATGTACGCATAATATGGGGTGATCATGATAATAGACCTTATGTCCAATTAGCTATAAGAATAAAAAATGCAGAAAAGAGGGAAAATTTTTTAATAGATACAGGAAGTCAAGTTACCATCTGTAACAGTATAGCCAAAGACCCCAATGCTAAGAATTGGATAAAAATTGAAGGAATAATAGGGGACATTTTGGCAGAACAAACTAAAATGCAAATACTTAACTACAATAGACCCCTATTAGAAGGAAAAGTATTATTAGCAGAAACCCCATGTAACATTTTAGGGATGGATTGGATCCCCATAATTTTCCAAAATTGGCTACCCTTAAGAAAAAATAAAAGTGACCCATTAGAAATGCATTTCTGTGCCCTAACAGCAGTAAAGATGGAACATGTAGTTTTTCCCAGAATTCCCCCTTCATTCACTAAACAGTACCCCTTAAAGGGAGGTCACACTGATGTAACTAAAATCATTGAAAAACTGCTACAAGAAAACATAATTGAGAGGACAGCCTCATTCAATTACAATAGTCCAGTTTGGCCAGTGTTAAAACCTAACGGGGCCTACAGATTTTACAGTAGATTACAGGAAAATCAATGAACTTTCACCACAAATGCTTGGACACCTACCAGAAGTAGAGACCATCTTTTCAGAAATCAGAAATGCAGAACCCAAGGTTTTTGCAGCAATAGACTTATCAGACATGTTTTTTGCCATCCCGCTGGCTGAAGAATCTAGGGAAATTACCACTTTTACCTGGAATAGTAAACAATATAGGTTCAAAAGACTACCACAAGGATATAGAAACAGCCCTATCATAGCCCATATGGCAATATCTCAATCCATTCCATGGAAAGAAATTCCAAAGGAGGTGTTAGTGCATTCATATATAGATGACATCATTATAGCAGGACAAGAAATATCTTTAGTCCAAAAGACACTAGACTTAATGGTGTCAACACTAAGAAATAAAGGATGGACTATAAATGAAGACAAAATACAAGGTCCCAAAGACACTATCAAATTTTTAGGAGTATTCTGGAATGCCACTGGACCACAAATTCCAGAAGGGACAATCTCAAAGATCAAAGGACTTAAGGCCCCCTCCAACAAAAAAGAAGCACAACAGTTAATAGGACTTTTTGGATATTGGAGACAACACCTTCCATACATGCAAAACCTGCTTGCGCCGATCTATAAGGTTACTAGGAAAGCCGCTGACTTTGAATGGGCACAACCACAGAAAGAAGCTTTTAGAAAATTGATTGAATATATAGAATTGTATAGACAATTGTTTGTACCTGTGCGTTCAGACACCTTAATAGTTGATGTACTGTACATAAATGGATATGGAAATTGGGGAATTTTTGTTAAAAGGGAAGGTAAAACCATACCTGTTGGCTTCTATTGCAAACGCTTTCCTTACTCTGAGATAAAATATTCTAAATTTGAAAAACTCATTTGGAATTTATTTGAGGCATTAAAGGTCATCTCTTTGATCAGGAAGGACAATGTCTAATAGTCCGCACGCCTATTCCTATAATGGAATGGCTTAAAATGACTCCAGACGAAATCAACGGCCTACCAATGGAACAAAGAGTGTTCTAAAATGGAAAATGGTACATTGAAGGGGTGCTTGTGAACAAGCTGGAATCACATAACTCCAAATTCATGGAGGATGTGACAAATCAGCCCCTGGTACCAACACCAGTAGAGCCACTTGATGAAACAACAAAAACCCATAGGAGTATGGGGACCTGAATTCAAAGAACAAACTAATGCTTGGTTTACGGATGGATCTGGAGTCATAAAAGCAGGGAAGCTGCACTGGAAATGTGCAGCCTATAGACCCTCGGACAAGACAATCCTAACTGATCAGGGGGTGGATAAAACAGCTCAACATGCAGAGCTTATGGCAGTCAAATTAGCAATTGAAAAATCAATACAAGAAAAAAGAAAAACCATATATATTTATTCAGATTCTTGGGCAGTTTGCAATGGTATAGCCATATGGTCTGGTAAATGGAAAATTACTGATTGGAAAATTAATGGAAAGGATGTTTGGTCCAAAGAATGTTGGGAATGGATCGCAAAACAGGACATAAAAATATATATATAACATGTAGATGCCCATACTAATAGAGAAAGTAAGGAGGCCAAAGGAAATCAAATGGCCGATAATCTAGCCAGTGTAAACATGATAAGGCTAAAAGGAAAATGGACATGTAAGGAAACAGGCCCAACCAAGCTAACATTACAGCGGAAATGGCATATACAGAAGGAACCTCTAGACTCACCAATAACATTGGACGAATTATTAAATGTACATAAAACATTAGGCCATATTGGCACTCATGGATTATATGATTGGTTTAGGAAAAGGAACCTAAAGTAACCTGGCTAAAATGCAAACAGGCCATAACCAGATGCACAGAATGTCCAAAACTTTCACTTAGATTCAACACTCATAGACAACAGGACACCCCCATAACTAGACATTTTAATGAAAGAATACAGATAGACTATATAGGACCCTTGAAAGATTTTGGTGATAAATGGGTATGCACAATGGTCGATGTGCATTCTGGCCTAGGACTGGCACTGCATACTAACAATGCAACCCAACATCACACCATAGAAACTGTAATGGGAATGGTGTAGTAGTTATGGAATGCCTAAAGTCATAGAATCAGACCAGGGTACTCATTTTACAGGAAAAATAATACAAAAAGTGGTCAAAGACTTAGGCATTCATTGGGATTTTCACACTACATATAACCCTACAGCAGCAGGAAATATTGAAAGATGGAATGGTTTATTAAAAACTTCATTATGGCATCTAAAGGATTTACCTATTCAAAAGGCATTACGCAGAGTTGTATTCGAACTAAACTCAAGACCCAGACTGCATCACAAATCACCATTTGAAGAAGTATTCCCATTAACTGATGTTGTATTTCGCATTACAGACTCTGAACCTACTAACAAACCACCCACACCTCATAAAGTACTGATCAGAGACCCCAAGGACAATTCTATCAGAAAAGGAGAGATAAATGCCCACAGGACTGATCTCCACATAAAAAATGTTTCATACCCACCCATACCCTGGTGGTCCAAAGTAACAACCTTGGGAGTAAAAAGATATAGATAACCAGTAGTTATCACAGATCCACTACCACAACCATATCCATCTTTAAGAAAATACCACGTGCCTAGGAGAGGATGCTCCCAAACCTTTATGGGAGCAGTTTGCCAACTGCTGTTGGTACATCACAAAGATCTATTCCACAAACCTTTTGATCATTTCAAATGGAATGCAAACGCAACAGCAGCATGGCCTGCCATTGTATGTTGGAAAGAAAGTGCTACAGACACTTCACTCCCACAAATGAAGGAAAATAATGCAGAATGGTTGAAAGTATTCAACATAGAAAACTACCTATGGGCAGGTAACTTCACAACTAACCAAACAGGATGGATAAACAAGCAAGTCAGAAAAGGTGACATTATTAATGTCAACACTGCACTACCATACACAGTAATGCGAATACACCCTACAGACTACAATTTTAATTCACCCTGGGAAATGTTTAACAAACATGAGGATGCAAATTTCACAGCTATAACCATCCATCATCCAATGAGGAATCAAAGATTGCCATACAACATCTCTATCAATGCCACAATGGGGATAGCATTGAATTTTACAGGACAAACACATTCCAATGCATCCCAAATCCCAATAGCTACATTTATGAACACATATGGATTCTACATCATCCACCTGGACTTACACAAAAAGGAAAAAATAAATGTCAGTGTAGTATACACTGGGAATGGCACAGAATGGAATTAACATAGAAACAGACTAAAGGATGGACTTTTCAAACACTGATGCTCATGATGAAATGCCCAAGCAAAAGTTGAATCCAAATAATTCTACATTGGTACATTGGATACCACCAGGAGGAATGAAATGCAAGAACCAACAGGTAATGAAACCACTCTTTTATGTCTGCTATGCATCAAAACAATTTTTTGGAAGCCAGCTATGGATGTACCTCTGGATATTTACAACCACTCAACACTCAATACGAACCCATCTCATCGAACATGATAAAGAACTCCCACTAAACCCAGCTGTCACACAAACTAGGATATATGGAACCCAATATAACCTTCACAAAACTTTTGTGTCAGAACAATGCACCTGGACACCAGAAGACTCTGAAGTCCATTATCACCTGAAGGAAGCTGACAACAAATCAATCAACTTCTGGATGACAGCAGGTATGGACATACAATTTCCAGAGAAGTATTTTGGGAGAAACCCATACATGTTTTACATGTTAGGATTCCAGAACCAGAAATGGACAGTTATGGACTTAGTAGCACATGAAGTAGTTAGAAACTACACTTCATTTATGATGAAACACAGAAGAATGGCTCAAGGTATATGAGTTTCCTATATCACATGAAGACTGCTACATTAAACCCTCATCAATGACACCATGTATCATAGATAGAGGTGGATTTAATGAAACTCACAGACTCATTACTCTATACTATAAAACCCCAGTGATTTTCCCACCATGGGAAGAAATGGTCACAACAGAAGCTCCAGGCTTTGTTCCAGCAACTATTTACCCATATAAGGTGTTATATAAACCACAGGTGGAGAAGATACAACTCAGATGGAACTTTAAAAACATATATCCACCAGATATGAAGATTTGTGGACAACACCAATTTCTACCTAACCTGGAACTCACTTATGGAGCCTCAACTTCACTACGAAGGCCTCTCCAATTGGCAGCGGTAGGAGCTTTCATCGCAGGGACCGCAATCGGTGCCCTAATCGCGCGGCAGCAATGACAGAAGAGCTAAGAGCTAAAAATTGATGTGTTATACAACATGAACCAACATCAGAATAAAGCAATACAAGCAATATCTAATTCATTGCACACTGCAAGCACCATGATACACAAGATAATGATTGACCAAGAGATAATGCAGAAAGAAATAGAAGAAACTGTGAAAGACACAGACCGCAAACTTGCAGTTCTTGAATCAATTATCTCAAATTTAAGAAGAGACCAGGAATGCCAACACATCGAAAGAATGCTGGACCAAGCATTTACAGAAGTAAGAGAACTCTTTCTAGTAGGAAGAACTACAGAACATGCTGGACAAATATCTATTTTGGACCCTACTAAATTTTCATACTGCACAGGTGGACTTTGTGAAATAAACCTATTGAGAGTCTCTACCGCCTACAGCTATGCAGCATACAAGACTATTGCTTTCCCTAAAAGATTGGGAAAGGACTGGATTCTACCTTTAGGCTCATACCTTTGGATTAAGGAATTGAATAGCTATATTAACATTGAAGATACTTACCCCCTAAGTCCAAACACAGTGTTCACAACAGAATTATATCATAAGCAGTTACAAACATCAGAAGTAAGACTTGTATCTGCACCCACCAGATTAGTAGACCTAGGCACTTACAGAATTGCACATTGCCACATGGGATATATAGGCACCAAAACACCCTCATACAAGGACTTTTTGCAACTAGATGCTGGATGCTATATGCACAGTAATATTTTTGAAACTAGAAATCCTAAACCATGCCAACCAGACTGAACAAGTGATCTTAACTTCACTTCAGTATGTCTCAAATCATACATTTGGACTTAACAGTTTCTGGCTACCACAATCAACAGACGAAGAACTATTAAGAAAGTCCAGAGAAGCTACCCAACACCTAAATGAAATCATCCAACAAAATAGGAAGGTACTTACAAACATACATAGTCATGTACAGGAGGACATGAAACATTTTGATGCTTCAGTTACCACACTGGACAACATAAGGCACATACTTCAAACAGACACCCTCGCCTATAACCATGTCATTGATTCAATAAACAAAGATTGCAACGCTATTGATGTGCTTAGGAAAATGATTACAGCAGATATTTCTTGTATTATTAGATGGAACCCCTGGCATTGGCTCCATGAGATCAAACAATATGCTGTATACATGCTTATTATAATCATTTTATTTAAAATACTGACCCACATATCACGAAAAACAACTGAAAAATCACCTGCTTTTGTTTTAACAGATGCACAAGCTTCTGCGCACCCATAGACTCGAATGGACTGATTTTTTGTCCCTGGATGCTTAAAGATACATTTTTCAGATCCTTCCTACACTACTCATTAACAATGGAACAACAAATGATTCTTTTCAAAATTTTACAAATGAGAAATGCTACTTGTATATTATGCACTGATCCCACACTTCCTCTCTATTCCTTACAACATCCATCAGAGACAATTCTCAATCATTACTTCTTTCACCAATATATTACACAAGATCATATAAATTCCCCGGATCTTAGTCTTGGCTATGATATATGTGTTCCACTCCACAACTATCCTTTTGAGATGATCCTATGTGTTTTCCATGTTATTAGCCACACGCCTGGCCCCACATGCATACAACCATTCCATGTACAATACAAACTTTTACATACAGAAAATGATTTTGGAAAAACTTCGCCTTGATGAACCCAGCACATTGCCTGTTTTGAGCATAGCACCATGGCGGATACCCCCCAATTCACGCTGGGAACCTAAACCACTTTTTGACATATGTTTACTTGTTATTCTCAGGAAAAGCATCAACCTCAGCTGCATTTATTTCACCTGCCATAAACGAGCTTCATACGGAAAACCTCATTCCATATGCCCTCATATTTTAGTCTAGACCGGCTACATGCGAAGACTCAACTCCAAAAGAAGAAGAGCACTCAAAAGAAAAATTTACAAAGAACTTTGGAATCACATCAAATATGTACCTCTATAAAGTCTGTTGGACTCCCTAAACCCTTAAACTGCATATGGAAAAAACAAAATTTATTCCTTAGACAATTTCTAAGCTGTGACCTGCACATACTCAAACATATGCTATGCATTACTAATCCTGATGTCTGCGCTTTATGCTCAACAATCTTCAGCCCTGCAATGGCTTTGCTTATTGATCCAGCAGAAACATTAAATCACTTCTTATTTCATAACTGGTTGAACCAATCTCATTGTAAACCCAATACTATTGAATCATTCCTCTCAGAGTTAACTAATGTATTACACCTAATAGTACACAATGTAGGGCATCCCCTGCTCAGGCTTACCTGAACAATTTGGAGCCAGATCATTAAGACACATTATAGCTACAAATTATGCTATGCATATAGGCCCATGGAACAAAACCATTACGGATAGCCGTCTTTGTCTAATCAAACAACCACTTTTTTCCCCTAGAACATTATGGAACACCGTATGTGTTTCCATGCTAAAACATATCCTTTTACAGGCTTACCCTGTGTGGGCACACCATTCTTTTACCTGCTTACGCATGTATAGGCATAATGACCCTCTTTATAAATTTCTGGCAAAGAAAGGTATTCTTACCATTCAATACAATAACCCTGATCAATGTCAAATCATAACTCCAAATTAATTATGTATTTTGTTTCTTTCTATAAACCTCTCTGACAGCAACAATTACCTTTTTATCTTATATCTTTTATATCTTTATATCAGATGTGTATCTCGCTTTTAACCGCTATGTGGAAGAAGCTCAACTTCTGTTGTTCACTTAAACCTTTTGGACACTATGCGGATTGTACAATGAAAGGATATGTAATGTTACACCCTCCTGTATGTAATACCGATGAATATTACACTTTGTACCCCTAACTAACGATTCCCTCAAAGACCTGGATACCCCAGACCTTTTTGGAATCGGGGGGTGGAATGTACTGAGTACCAAAGAATAATAATAATTTAATGAATCTGATATTAACTTAGTGTTTGTGTGGAAATAGTGCTTAATGCTATAAGTGTCATGAACATGTCCTGTCTTGTCACATGCTGTGACATGCACAGTGAGTATCCACGGCAACGCCTGAAAGAGCCCCCGCGTGTGTAACCCTGATAACAGAGTGCATGACCCTGATATGTCACTATGAGTGATGTAAGGGCCTAGCTAGAAATAGTATATAAACCGAGTCCCCAGCTCACTCAAGCGAAGCGCCTTCAAGACGACCAGACCCCGTCACGCTTCCCGTTGGAGTGACCTGCTGATGGTGCCAGCTGCTTGCTGAGTTCCTGGACCAGACTTCATCTGATCCAGCGAGCGGCTAAGAAGACGTCCCTTGGTGAGCCCCCTGGGACTCGGAGAGATAGAGGCTAAGTTAGGACTGTGTGAATCTAGTTTTGAATTTGGTTGTGAATAAACCCTGGCATTGCAAAGACATATCTGCCTCTGTCTACTTAATGTGCTCGGGACAGTTTATTCAAAGAAACAGCCAAGTAAGGAACTAAAACCTCAGTCAGACTGGAGGACTTGTGAAAGAATAGTACAAGAAAAATTGCCCAAATTCCAGAAAGGAACTACAGTGGATATCCCATTGACCAATGCTGAAGTATTGCAACCCATCCTGGCTAGGGCCCCCAGGACGGAGATACCAGCATTGCTCGTTAAGACCATAGATGACCTAGATCAAGATAGAATGAAGGGCAAAAGACTAGTCAGAAATGCGCTTGCAGCGAAACAGCAACAATCCTTTCTTACAAAATATTATTGACAAGGAGGTTAAAGCGAGGAGTAGTATACAGGCATTCCCGGCCACAATGACGCGCTTATCGATGACACCCAGTCAGGGCAATCGAACAGAGTCGCCCGACAGACTTGAGGAAGTGCCCGAAATAACTGTAGAGCAGAGGGATTTAACTCGGGCAGAAATTCAACAATACAAACAGGAATTTGCTCAAAGGGAAAGCAAGGACATAGAATATCTTTTAAAATTATGGGATAAAGGAGCAAATACCATCATGCTCAATGCCCATGAAATGAACTCCTTGAAAAGTATTATAGAAAATCCACATGTATACCAGGCCCTTGAGGCTATAATAGAGGCAAATAACAATCATGAAACTTCCTTAATGAATTGGGTAGCCAAGGCCTGGATAAATGCCTTTCCAACGTTGGATTGGACTCAATTTGAGTCCTCCGCTAGATGGGATAACTTGGAACAGGCAATCAACATCTTAAGGAAACTTGGAGTGACAGTCATGATGTATACAGATGCTAAAACTCCCAAGGCTGCACAGCTTACCCCTGCTATGAAAAAAATAATTATTTCAGGGGCATTACCGCACATGAAAATGACCATCATGTCTGCCTTAGCAAACATCAAAACTGTTAATGAGGCAATAGAATATTTCAGACAAGCAAGGGAAATGCAAGGGGGTAAGGTGTTAACTTTCATGGCACAAAAACCTAAGTCAATAACAAGAGTAGCACCCACCTTTTTGACTCAGGTTAAAAACAGAACATTCCCTAATAGGAATCCTGGACCTAACAGGATTCCACAAAAATATAAACCACCATTCTCTACCATAACCAGAAATCAACAGAATTACTCATGGCAAAATGCAATCATGAGGCCAAAAATCGTATATCGGGGGGCCACAAGGCCCCCAATCAGACCCTATATCCAGAGACCCCCGTTAGGAGCCAACTTCAGGGGAACAAAAACCAGATTCAGACCACAGGCAAATCAAATGCGCAATGTACACATGTACGCATAAATATGGGTGATCATGATATATAGACCTTATGTCCAATTAGCTATAAGAATAAAAAAATGCAGAAAAGAGGGAAATTTTTTAATAGATACAGGAAGTCAAGTTACCATCTGTAACAGTATAGCCAAAGACCCCCAATGCTAAGAATTGGATAAAAATTGAAGGAATAATAGGGGACATTTTGGCAGAACAAACTAAAATGCAAATACTTAACTACAATAGACCCCTATTAGAAGGAAAAGTATATTAGCAGAAACCCCATGTAACATTTTAGGGATGGATTGGATCCCCATAATTTTCCAAAATTGGCTACCCTTAAGAAAAAATAAAAGTGACCCATTAGAAATGCATTTCTGTGCCCTAACAGCAGTAAAGATGGAACATGTAGTTTTTCCCAGATTTCCCCCCTCATTCACTAAACAGTACCCCTTAAAGGGAGGTCACACTGATGTAACTAAAATCATTGAAAAACTGCTACAAGAAAAACATAATTGAGAGGACAGCCTCATTCAATTACAATAGTCCAGTTTGGCCAGTGTTAAAACCTAACGGGGCCTACAGATTTACAGTAGATTACAGGAAAATCAATGAACTTTCACCACAAATGCCTGGACACACCTACCAGAAGTAGAGACCATCTTTTCAGAAATCAGAAATGCAGAACCCAAGGTTTTTGCAGCAATAGACTTATCAGACATGTTTTTTGCCATCCCGCTGGCTGAAGAATCTAGGGAAATTACCACTTTTACCTGGAATAGTAAACAATATAGGTTCAAAAGACTACCACAAGGATATAGAAACAGCCCTATCATAGCCCATATGGCAATATCTCAATCCATTCCATGGAAAGAAATTCCAAAGGAGGTGTTAGTGCATTCATATATAGATGACATCATTATAGCAGGACAAGAAATATCTTTAGTCCAAAAGACACTAGACTTAATGGTGTCAACACTAAGAAATAAAGGATGGACTATAAATGAAGACAAAATACAAGGTCCCAAAGACACTATCAAATTTTTAGGAGTATTCTGGAATGCCACCGGACCACAAATTCCAGAAGGGACAATCTCAAAGATCAAAGGACTTAAGGCCCCCTCAACAAAAAAGAAGCACCACAGTTAATAAGACTTTTTGGATATTGGAGACAACACCTTCCATACATGCAAAACCTGCTTGCGCCAATCTATAAGGTTACTAGGAAAGCCGCTGACTTTGAATGGGCACAACCACAGAAAGAAGCTTTTAGAAAAATTGATTGAATATATAGAATTGTATAGACAATTGTTCGTACCTGTGCGTTCAGACACCTTAATAGTTGATGTACTGTACATAAATGGATATGGAAATTGGGGAATTTTTGTTAAAAGGGAAGGTCAAACCATACCTGTTGGCTTCTATTGCAAACGCTTTCCTTACTCTGAGATAAAATATTCTAAATTTGAAAAACTCATTTGGAATTTATTTGAAGCATTAAAGGTCATCTCTTTGATCAGGAAGGACCAATGTCTAATAGTCCGCACGCCTATTCCTATAATGGAATGGCTTAAAATGACTCCAGACGAAATCAACGGCCTACCAATGGAACAAAGTGTTCTAAAATGGAAATGGTACATTGAAGGGGTGCTTGTGAACAAGCTGGAATCACATAACTCCAAATTCATGGAGGATGTGACAAATCAGCCCCTGGTACCAACACCGGTAGAGCCACTTGATGAAACAACAAAACCCATAGGAGTATGGGGACCTGAATTCAAAGAACAAACTAATGCTTGGTTTACGGATGGATCTGGAGTCATAAAAGCAGGGAAGCTGCACTGGAAATGTGCAGCCTATAGACCCTCGGACAAGACAATCCTAACTGATCAGGGGATGGATAAAACAGCTCAACATGCAGAGCTTATGGCAGTCAAATTAGCAATTGAAAAATCAATACAAGAAAAAAGAAAAACCATATATATTTATTCAGATTCTTGGGAAGTTTGCAATAGTATAGCCATATGGTCTGGTAAATGGAAAATTACTGATTGGAAAATTAATGGAAAGGATGTTTGGTCCAAAGAATGTTGGGAATGGATCGCAAAACAGGACATAAAAATATATATAAAACATGTAGATGCCCATACTAATAGAGAAAGTAAGGAGGCCAAAGGAAATCAAATGGCCGATAATCTAGCCAGTGTAAACATGATAAGGCTAAAAGGAAAATGGACATGTAAGGAAACAGGCCCAACCAAGCTAACATTACAGCGGAAATGGCATATACAGAAGGAACCTCTAGACTCACCAATAACATTGGACGAATTATTAAATGTACATAAAACATTAGGCCATATTGGCACTCATGGATTATATGATTGGTTTAGGAAAAGGAACCTAAAAGTAACCTGGCTAAAATGCAAACAGGCCATAACCAGATGCACAGAATGTCCAAAACTTTCACTTAGATTCAACACTCATAGACAACAGGACACCCCCATAACTAGACATTTTAATGAAAGAGTACAGATAGACTATATAGGACCCTTGAAAGATTTTGGTGATAAATGGGTATGCACAATGGTCGATGTGCATTCTGGCCTAGGACTGGCACTGCATACTAACAATGCAACCCAACATCACACCATAGAAACTGTATGGGAATGGTGTAGTAGTTATGGAATGCCTAAAGTCATAGAATCAGACCAGGGTACTCATTTTACAGGAAAAATAATACAAAAAGTGGTCAAAGACTTAGGCATTCATTGGGATTTTCACACTACATATAACCCTACAGCGCAGGAAATATTGAAAGATGGAATGGTTTATTAAAAACTTCATTATGGCATCTAAAGGATTTACCTATTCAAAAGGCATTACGCAGAGTTGTATTCGAACTAAACTCAAGACCCAGACTGCATCACAAATCACCATTTGAAGAAGTATTCCCATTAACTGATGATGTATTTCGCATTACAGACTCTGAACCTACTAACAAACCACCCACACCTCATAAAGTACTGATCAGAGACCCCAAGGACAATTCTATCAGAAAAGGAGAGATAAATGCCCACAGGACTGATCTCCACATAAAAAATGTTTCATACCCACCCATACCCTGGTGGTCCAAAGTAACAACCTTGGGAGTAAAAAGATATAGATAACCAGTAGTTATCACAGATCCACTACCACAACCATATCCATCTTTAAGAAAATACCACGTGCCTAGGAGAGGATGCTCCCAAACCTTTATGGGAGCAGTTTGCCAACTGCTGTTGGTACATCACAAAGATCTATTCCACAAACCTTTTGATCATTTCAAATGGAATGCAAATGCAACAGCAGCATGGCCTGCCATTGTATGTTGGAAAGAAAGTGCTACAGACACTTCACTCCCACAAATGAAGGAAAATAATGCAGAATGGTTGAAAGTATTCAACATAGAAAACTACCTATGGGCAGGTAACTTCACAACTAACCAAACAGGATGGATAAACAAGCAAGTCAGAAAAGGTGACATTATTAATGTCAACACTGCACTACCATACACAGTAATGCGAATACACCCTACAGACTACAATTTTAATTCACCCTGGGAAATGTTTAACAAACATGAGGATGCAAATTTCACAGCTATAACCATCCATCATCCAATGAGGAATCAAAGATTGCCATACAACATCTCTATCAATGCCACAATGGGGATAGCATTGAATTTTACAGGACAAACACATTCCAATGCATCCCAAATCCCAATAGCTACATTTATGAACACATATGGATTCTACATCATCCACCTGGACTTACACAAAAAGGAAAAAATAAATGTCAGTGTAGTATACACTGGAATGGCACAGAATGGAATTAACATAGAAACAGACTAAAGGATGGACTTTTCAAACACTTGATGCTCATGATGAAAATGCCCAAGCAAAAGTTGAATCCAAATAATTCTACATTTGTACATTGGATACCACCAGGAGGAATGAAATGCAAGAACCAACAGGTAATGAAACCACTCTTTTATGTCTGCTATGCATCAAAACAATTTTTTGGAAGCCAGCTATGGGATGTACCTCTGGATATTTACAACCACTCAACACTCAATACGACCCATCTCATCGAACATGATAAAGAACTCCCACTAAACCCAGCTGTCACACAACTAGGATATATGGAACCCAATATAACCTTCAAACTTTTGTGTCAGAACAATGCACCTGGACACCAGAAGACTCTGAAGTCCATTATCACCTGAAGGAAGCTGACAACAAATCAATCAACTTCTGGATGACAGCAGGTATGGACATACAATTTCCAGAGAAGTATTTTGGGAGAAACCCATACATGTTTTACATGTTAGGATTCCAGAACCAGAAATGGACAGTTATGGACTTAGTAGCACATGAAGTAGTTAGAAACTACACTTCATTTATGATAAACACAGAAGAATGGCTCAAGGTATATGAGTTTCCTATATCACATGAAGACTGCTACATTAAACCCTCATCAATGACACCATGTATCATAGATAGAGGTGGATTTAACGAAACTCACAGACTCATTACTCTATACTATAAAACCCCAGTGATTTTCCCACCATGGGAAGAAATGGTCACAACAGAAGCTCCAGGCTTTGTTCCAGCAACTATTTACCCATATAAGGTGTTATATAAACCACAGGTGGAGAAGATACAACTCAGATGGAACTTTAAAAACATATATCCACCAGATATGAAGATTTGTGGACAACACCAATTTCTACCTAACCTGGAACTCACTTATGGAGCCTCAACTTCACTACGAAGGCCTCTCCAATTGGCAGCGGTAGGAGCTTTCATCGCAGGGACCGCAATCGGTGCCCTAATCGCGGCAGCAATGACAGAAGAGCTAAGAGCTAAAATTGATGTGTTATACAACATGAACCAACATCAGAATAAAGCAATACAAGCAATATCTAATTCATTGCACACTGCAAGCACCATGATACACAAGATAATGATTGACCAAGAGATAATGCAGAAAGAAATAGAAGAAACTGTGAAAGACACAGACCGCAAACTTGCAGTTCTTGAATCAATTATCTCAAATTTAAGAAGAGACCAGGAATGCCAACACATCGAAAGAATGCTGGACCAAGCATTTACAGAAGTAAGAGAACTCTTTCTAGTAGGAAGAACTACAGAACATGCTGGACAAATATCTATTTTGGACCCTACTAAATTTTCATACTGCACAGGTGGACTTTGTGAAATAAACCTATTGAGAGTCTCTACCGCCTACAGCTATGCAGCATACAAGACTATTGCTTTCCCTAAAAGATTGGGAAAGGACTGGATTCTACCTTTAGGCTCATACCTTTGGATTAAGGAATTGAATAGCTATATTAACATTGAAGATACTTACCCCCTAAGTCCAAACACAGTGTTCACAACAGAATTATATCATAAGCAGTTACAAACATCAGAAGTAAGACTTGTATCTGCACCCACCAGATTAGTAGACCTAGGCACTTACAGAATTGCACATTGCCACATGGGATATATAGGCACCAAAACACCTCATACAAGGACTTTTTGCAACTAGATGCTGGATGCTATATGCACAGTAATATTTTGAAACTAGAAATCCTAAACCATGCCAACCAGACTGAACAAGTGATCTTAACTTCACTTCAGTATGTCTCAAATCATACATTTGGACTTAACAGTTTCTGGCTACCACAATCAACAGACGAAGAACTATTAAGAAAGTCCAGAGAAGCTACCCAACACCTAAATGAAAACATCCAACAAAATAGGAAGGTACTTACAAACATACATAGTCATGTACAGGAGGACATGAAACATTTTGATGCTTCAGTTACCACACTGGACAACATAAGGCACATACTTCAAACAGACACCCTCGCCTATAACCATGTCATTGATTCAATAAACAAAGATTGCAACGCTATTGATGTGCTTAGGAAAATGATTACAGCAGATATTTCTTGTATTATTAGATGGAACCCCTGGCATTGGCTCCATGAGATCAAACAATATGCTGTATACATGCTTATTATAATCATTTTATTTAAAATACTGACCCACATATCACGAAAAACAACTGAAAAATCACCTGCTTTTGTTTTAACAGATGCACAAGCTTCTGCGCACCCATAGACTCGAATGCACTGATTTTTGTCCCTGGATGCTTAAAGATACATTTTTCAGATCCTTCCTACACTACTCATTAACAATGGAACAGCAAATGATTCTTTTCAAAATTTTACAAATGAGAAATGCTACTTGTATATTATGCACTGATCCCACACTTCCTCTCTATTCCTTACAACATCCATCAGAGACAATTCTCAATCATTACTTCTTTCACCAATATATTACACAAGATCATATAAATTCCCCGGATCTTAGTCTTGGCTATGATATATGTGTTCCACTCCACAACTATCCTTTTGAGATGATCCTATGTGTTTTCCATGTTATTAGCCACACGCCTGGCCCCACATGCATACAACCATTCCATGTACAATACAAACTTTACATACAGAAAATGATTTTGGAAAAACTTCGCCTTGATGAACCCAGCACATTGCCTGTTTTGAGCATAGCACCATGGCGGATACCCCCCAATTCACGCTGGGAACCTAAACCACTTTTTGACATATGTTTACTTGTTATTCTCAGGAAAAGCATCAACCTCAGCTGCATTTATTTCACCTGCCATAAACGAGCTTCATACGGAAAACCTCATTCCATATGCCCTCATATTTTAGTCTAGACCGGCTACATGCGAAGACTCAACTCCAAAAGAAGAAGAGCACTCAAAAGAAAAATTTACAAAGAACTTTGGAATCACATCAAATATGTACCTCTATAAAGTCTGTTGGACTCCCTAAACCCTTAAACTGCATATGGAAAAAACAAAATTTTATTCCTTAGACAATTTCTAAGCTGTGACCTGCACATACTCAAACATATGCTATGCATTACTAATCCTGATGTCTGCGCTTTATGCTCAACAATCTTCAGCCCTGCAATGGCTTTGCTTATTGATCCAGCAGAAACATTAAATCACTTCTTATTTCATAACTGGTTGAACCAATCTCATTGTAAACCCAATACTATTGAATCATTCCTCTCAGAGTTAACTAATGTATTACACCTAATAGTACACAATGTAGGGCATCCCTGCTCAGGCTTACCTGAACAATTTGGAGCCAGATCATTAAGACACATTATAGCTACAAATTATGCTATGCATATAGGCCCATGGAACAAAACCATTACGGATAGCCCTCTTTGTCTAATCAAACAACCACTTTTTTCCCCTAGAACATTATGGAACACCGTATGTGTTTCCATGCTAAAACATATCCTTTTACAGGCTTACCCTGTGTGGGCACACCATTCTTTTACCTGCTTACGCATGTATAGGCATAATGACCCTCTTTATAAATTTCTGGCAAAGAAAGGTATTCTTACCATTCAATACAATAACCCTGATCAATGTCAAATCATAACTCCAAATTAATTATGTATTTTGTTTCTTTCTATAAACCTCTCTGACAGCAACAATTACCTTTTTATCTTATATCTTTTATATCTTTATATCAGATGTGTATCTCGCTTTTAACCGCTATGTGGAAGAAGCTCAACTTCTGTTGTTCACTTAAACCTTTTGGACACTATGCGGATTGTACAATGAAAGGATATGTAATGTTACACCCTCCTGTATGTAATACCGATGAATATTACACTTTGTACCCCTAACTAACGATTCCCTCAAAGACCTGGATACCCCAGACCTTTTTGGAATTGGGGGGTGGAATGTACTGAGTACCAAAGAATAATGATAATTTAATGAATCTGATATTAACTTAGTGTTTGTGTGGAAATAGTGCTTAATGCTATAAGTGTCATGAACATGTCCTGTCTTGTCACATCTGTGACATGCACAGTGAGTATCCACGGCAACGCCTGAAAGAGCCCCCGCGTGTGTAACCCTGATAACAGAGTGCATGACCCTGATATGTCACTATGAGTGATGTAAGGGCCTAGCTAGAAATAGTATATAAACCGAGTCCCCAGCTCACTCAAGCGAAGCGCCTTCAAGACGACCAGACCCCGTCACGCTTCCCGTTGGAGTGACCTGCTGATGGTGCCAGCTGCTTGCTGAGTTCCCGGACCAGACTTCATCTGATCCAGCGAGCGGCTAAGAAGACGTCCCTTGGTGAGCCCCCTGGGACTCGGAGAGATAGAGGCTAAGTTAGGACTGTGTGAATCTAGTTTTGAATTTGGTTGTGAATAAACCCTGGCATTGCAAAGACATATCTGCCTCTGTCTACTTAATGTGCTCGGGACAGTCTCATTTTAAAGTAACTAATTGATATTGTGGTTGAAATATACCTATCTCTGTGAGTTCTGTTACTGTGAGTCTATCCCTGGGAAATAAACCTCTTTTAAGAGTGCTGGCAAAGTGAGGCTTACAATCACATATGCCCATGTATTTTAGACTTGGATTTTAGTTTTTCTTTCAAAATGGAAATAACATAGTTCCAGTCTCCATATCCTACTTGAACAGTAGCCATGTTTTTTTCCCCTCCTAATATTTCTTAGCTTCTTAGGTACTATGATTTAAATATATGAATCACTTCCAAAATTCATGATGGAACTTAAGTCATAGAACAGGATTCGGGTGAGGCCTTTAAGAGGTGATTAAATCATGAAGGTAGAGTTCTAATGAATGGAATTAGTGATTTTATAAAAAGACTAGAGAGACCCTGCCCTTTTCTCCTTCCATCCTTTCCACCATGTGAGGACACAGTAGTCCTTCCTTTTGGAGTACACAGCAAGGAAGGCGCCATCTTGGAAGCAAAGAGCCAACCTCACCAGACATCAAATGTGCTGGCACTTTGATCTTGAACTTTCCAATTTCTAGAATTCTGAGAAAATAAATTCATTTTATTATAAATTGTACATTCTCAGGTATTTTATTATAGTAGTGTATCAGTCAGAGTTGTATTGCATGCCCTAAAAGATATACTGAAGATATCTTAACCCCTGGTACTGAGTTCTTGCTCCCCCCAAATGCTGAAGTATAACACTGAGGAAACACAATGAGGCAAGCTTAGAGCTGAAAATAGAAGGCTTTATTTAAAGAACAGCAGAAAAAGACTTCCCCCGGAGGGAGAAGGGGACCAGGAAACCTGGAATCCAAAATCCCTTGGAGGGGGTTAGCCTGTTCCCTTTTATATCTAAAACTTCTTTGCTCTTTTGTTAATCTTTCTCTGTCAGGTTGGGGGACAGTAAAAGCAAACAGAGAGTGACACAGGTGGGCCCAGGGCAAGTTCATTAGCATCTGTTTACTGGGAACTGCCTCATTGACATTCTTTAGGGTGGGCCCTGTGTTGGATTCCAGGCAGAGGCTGCACCTCCCAGGCAGAAGGCCACACCTCCCCAGGTGCTTTGTGAAAAACCTACAGCTCCCAGGATCCTCAGTGTGACCAAAAAACCTGACCAGCAAGTCCCCTGTCCACTACCCCCCCCTTGACCTCTGCTGGCCAATAGGGCAAGGACTCACTCCAAGGGGGTTTTATGGCCCCTACTCTATTTAAGCCAGCCCCGGACTGAACTCTCTCTCCTGTTCCCTGCCTCTCTCCTGTTCCTGCCTGTCCCTATTCCCGTCCATCCCTACCCCCCTTCCCTTCCCTTCCTTTCCCTACCCTTGCCCACGTGGAACCCCAATAAACCCTTTTATTTCACTAACACAGTGTTCCCGGCTAAGTTAACTATGTTTCAGCAGTTTTCTAACATTTGGTGCCGTGACTCGGATGGGAGACGAGCATCCAACACGTCTCCGTTTGTCTGTCCACCTTCTCCACAGCATCGCTGGACTTCGGTAAGCCCCCGTCCACCCCAAGTTCCTAAACCTGTTTGGCCACTGCGTGGCGAAAATTGACCGTTGAGTGTCCGGCAATCTCGCCCGCGGCCTATACAGGGGGGATGACACCCTACCCAAGCCTTCAGGGCGACGGTGGACCCCGGGAACTCCCCCCCCCCCCACCTTTATCCACCCGCTTTAAAATTTCCAGCTGTAAGACTACGGCTCTCGGCTGTGTGTGGCTAGGAAAGTTCCCCTCCGCACTCCGGGCTTGAGCTTCTGTTTTTCCATTTGGAATGGAAAAAATCCGAAAACCTCCATGGAGTATGCTCATAGCCCCCGGTATGAGCTGGGGGTGGGGGGAGCAGTCTGGAGCAGCCTCCGAGGCTGCCGGTAGAAGGGAGAAGGCGTTGTTGACATATGGCAATTGAAAGGCGTGTCGGCTGGAGCTGATAGGGAAGTTCCCATATTTCCCGTTAACGGGGAGAGGCTGATACAAGATTGTGGAAGGCATATAAATGTGCCGTCCGGGACGGAAGGTGGTCAGATGTCCCAAGGCTCGTTTCACCTGGTGACGACTGGGCAAGCGAACTTGGATCTCACTCTGATACACATTCTGGGAGGGACGCCTTCCACAATCTTGTATCAGCCTCTCCCCGTTAACGGGAAATATGGGAACTTCCCTATCAGCTCCAGCCGACACGCCTCTCAATTGCTGTATGTCAACGCCTTCTCCCTTCTACCGGCAGCCTCGGAGGCTACTCCAGACCGCTCCCCCCACCCCCAGCTCAGGCTTTAGATTTTGAAATTGGTGGGCTTCCGAGCTTAGAGCCTCCCCCTCCTTTGTCTTCATCCTTCGCCCCACCCCAGCCTTCTCGCTCCGCCAGAATCCTCCTCTGTAGACCCGCCTTCTCTGTCCACGTAATTTCCGGTGCCTTCACCGCCGCTACCCCCCCGCCCTCTAAATTTCCTGTTCCCAGCTCCGTGCCACTCCCGCTGTGCTCGCAGCCCGCGCAGCGGTGTGCTCCCGGTCCGCGCTCCTAGCCCGCTCCGGGGCGCGCTCCCAGCCCGCTGCCGCTAGAGCCGCAGCACGCCCCTTGCTCGCTTCCTCTGCTCTCTTATAGGTCCAGCTCTGACTGGCGCCATCCCGCTCGCCACGCGCAGGCCACTACCCTCCGATAGCTGAGCGCTTCTTCGCACACAGGCCAAATCCCCCCCCACACCCCCATGCGTCCTCCGCGCCGCTCACAAAGGCGCCGGGGCCGAGTGCCGCGCCCGCGGCTCCCACGGCCGCCACGGGCGCCCCGACCAATGGCCGAGCCGCCCGCCGGCCCATGCTGCCGAGCCCTGGGCCAGCCCCGCACACGGTGACAGGCCCCCCCCGCCCGCCCGCAGGCCTGTTCCCAGTCTGCGAGTCTGTACCACGCGCCCCCCCTCCCTCCCTCCCCTTGCTGCCGCCGCAGCCATGGCCACCCGCTGCCACTGCTGCTTCCGCTGTCACTGCAGCTTCCACCACACATTTCTTGCTCAAAAGCCTAGCCCAGCATGCCCCCAAGCGAGGCTGCCCGGCGCCACCGCCGCCGCCACCCGCGCAGCTGCTGCAGTACAGTCTGTCCGCCCCACACGGTCTTTGCTCAGGAGCTAAACCCGCGCTCTGCCCAAGCAAGGCTGCCTGAGCCGCCGCAGCGAGTCTGCGCAGGCTCCACGTGCAGCCCCGACTCAGCTCCCTCCCCCTTCCTCGGATCCGCCATGTTCTTCCGCCCAAATCTGTCTCCACTTCCGCTCCACGTCCCGCCCTTCCTTGATCCGCCATCTTCTATCCAACCCACGTGATTCCCTCCGACTGCCTTCCAAGCCCGTGCCCTGCCTTATAGCAGCAGTGACGGCGGCAACCATGAAACTCTACCCACCCCACCAGCCTCCCAGAGCCGCCTGCTCGGTTCTCCCTAAATCCTCCGATAAACCAGACCCTGCCATTCCGATCCAAGCAGGCACTGCCTTGCACGACCCTCCCTCTGGCTTCCTGCCCGAGCACAGCTGGCCTTATCCTTCACCATTTACTTCCTCTGTCCTCTACTCTTTCTCATTCACGTGAGACACAGTCCCTCAGTTCCCATTCAGAATGGGAAATTCAATCAATCCGCTCTTTTCATCCCCTGCTAAAATCACCTTTGCCTCTTTAGCTCCTCACTTCCCCCCTTCCAAAGTGCGCAATAAATAAGGTAACTTTAAAATTCAAACTTAATTCGCAAGCTTTTTCCAAGACTTCTCTTCAGCAAAAAAAAAATGCCTGATACTATTCAGTCTCATATTTTGGCACATGAGATTATTCATTTGTAACAAGGTTAAAATGCTAACAGGTATGATTCTACATACTTAAACACTGTGTTCTCATGAAATAGTTACCAGATGTGTGTAATTTTATATACAAAGGTTTATAAAAGATTGATATGTATGTAGAGTCTCAAAGGTTTTCATTCCAACTAAAAATACTATAAATAACAAAATGTTTTTATTAAGATAAAATAATTCATCTAAATTCAAATCATTATAAAGATTGTTTCAAAGGATGAACAGAGAAAGGAGTTAACACATAAAAGAAATAAATTAGGAAGATTAAGTATGGAAACCATACTCAATAGAAGGAAAAAGAAATGTTTCAAGATAAGAATGTCTTATAGTGAAGTAAATAAGAGGGTTTATAAGAAATGTTTCAAGATAAGAGGGTTTATGTAAGTGATGTAAAGGCCTGTGTAAGTTGGTTAAATAAGTATATGAGACAATCAGCAAAGCTATGTAATTTATCCATAATGTTGTGTTTATTAATTTCCTTCCTTTTAAACAAGTAATCTTAAAAATTGAAAATTGTATAGCTATGGTTGAACAACAATTATTTCAAAATATCATGTTTTCTCTTTAGGAGCTAAACTTGATTTATGGAAACATCAATGTAATTGTAATATTTTGTCAGCTAAATGCTCTCAGCCTTTCTTTAACAAAAATCAACTTCAAAACTTAAACACCTGACCTTCAAAAACCATCAAGACAGATAGATACCACAGACCCCGGCTACTGTAAGTTTATAAACATTAAAATTAAAGCCCAATATTCTCAATTTAAGATTAGCTTACTGGATGGCTAAGATCAAAACTTTTAAATTAATCAAAAAGGGCCAAGAAGACCAGTATTTGGTTCTTGTCCCAGAGTCTGCCTGTGAGGGAAGAGGAAACATCTCTACAGAGCTTTACATCTCTGGGCCACATAACTTCCCGATCAGAGAGGTTGTGAGACCTATGGAAGAGACAAAAAAAGCCAATCAGTGCTCTTGCTAAAAGGAGGGTCCATAAAAAGGGAAAAACATCCCTAATGCTTCTGAAGAAAGCCACAAGGTCAAGCAAGACCTGGACCCATCCTTACAGAAGGCACCAAGCAGAAAATCTGCTCTCAAGTTTCCCCAAGATTCCCATCAGAAACAGCTGACTCTTACCAATGGTCAAAACAGAAGTCAGTTTGACAAACTTCATCCTAGACATCCAGTAACAGTTAAAACAGATGCACAACCATTTCTGAACATTTTAGAAGCAAAGGTAACTTCAGCCCTAAGTGAAGTGTTGTGTTTACATTCCCGATAACTCTGTACATGCTAAAGCTTTGAATTATCATCTTCATGGTATACATTGACGTTTCAGATGCTGCAACATTTCTTTGGTACTCATGTTTTTTTGTTTCTCCAATAGAAGCTTCCATCCCTGATGACTTTACAACCTTCCCCAGGCTTCAATCTGACCTAACTTCTACAAAAGGAACTCCAAACTACTGCCCCCATCACTTTGCCCCCGTTCAGCCTGAAGAAGCCAGATTCGGTCATCGACCCATTCCCTTACAGTAGTAAGGAGTTCCGAAGGTTAGAAGAGAAGTGAAGCCAAAATCTCATAGACAGTCAGCATATGTAGATCAATCGAGTCAAGTCGAAAGCCAATTTGAGTGAGCCAATTTTGGGAAGTTGGGAAACTGTCCCCTGAGAGATTGAAATGCTGATTCCCTCAGAGCCCTTTGTCCACCCTTAACAACCTGCCCCAACATGTTGCCAAGGTAACCCATCTCAGGAATTGCCCCTCCCTACAGGGAGCTATCTCAGATCTTTTGCAGAAACATTTTCTCAGATCCACTCATTCTCCTTATAATATCATCTTCTTCTCTGCAGCCCCTCCTTTTTCATAGCTCGTGAGTACTCTTACACTCTTTTAAACTTTCTTTCCTCTCGTGAGTATCGTGTTTCCCCATCTACCTTTCTAAACAGCTTGACCCCACCATTCGTTGATGAGCCCCCTGTCTTCAGGCTCTGGCCGCTGCTTACCTACTTCTACAGAAATCTAAAAAGCTAAATTTGGTGCTCATGTCACTATTGCCTCTCCTCATCATTTAAAAGACTTACTAACCTATAAGAGCCTTCAAACTCTCCCACCCTGTCGCGTTCTTTCTCTCCTTGTTTCCTTTTTGCATGACTCCTCAATCACCTTCCAACCCTGCTCCTCTTTACACCCAGCTTCCCTTCTCCCAGTCTCCTCAGAGCCCCCAGAACATGATTGTATAGAGACACTCGAGGCTTTAATCCCTCATCCCTCCCATATTCAAGAGGGACCACTTCCTGATCCTTCCTTAATTTGGTTCACAGATGGCAGCTCTTTCTTTAGGGATGGGCAACGTTTTGCTGGATACGCTATTGTTTCCCTATCAGAGGTTATTGAGGCAGCACCCCTATCCCCGCAACACCACAAACCAACGGGCTGAATTAATAGCTGTCATTCGTGCCTTCGAATTAGCTGCTGATCAAAACCTCACCCTTTACACAGACTCAAAATATGTCTACCATATTTTGCTTTCCCATTCAGCAGTATGGAAAGAGCGAGGGCTGCTGACCACAAAAGGTTCTGCAGTTACTAATTCTAAATTAATATCAAAACTTTTGCAAGTCTCTCTCCTGCCCAAGCTAATAGGGATTTCCCATTGTCCTTCACATCAAAGTGGAGACTCTCCCATAGTTCAGGGAAACACGAAGGCTGACAGGGCAGCAAGGGAGGCAGCACTATCTTCTCCTTCTCTTCTGGCTCCGGTCCTACCTACTACCCAGACCCCCACATCCCCTTCCACACAATCAATCCTCTCCTATCTCCATTCCCTTTTCCATCCTAACCCTCAGGCCCTCAAGACTTTTGCTACCTCCTTCCTCACCCTGACTCTGGAAGACACACAGTTTCTCCATCAGCTCACCTCAGCATGCACTGCATGTCAGCGCACCAACACATATACTCCCCTTAAACCAGGAACATTTCCCTCTCACCATGCTCGAGGCCAGCTTCCAGGAGCTGATTGGCAGATAGACTTCACCAACATGCCAGTTGCCCAGAGACACAAATATCTCCTGGTTTTGGTAGACACCTTCTCTGGATGGGTGGAGGCCTTCCCTACTTCCAATAAAAAGGCCTCCACAGTAGCCTCCATTCTAGTCTCAGAAATCCTTCCCCGTTTCGGATTGCCCACGTCCATCCAGTCTGACAACGGGCCTAAATTTGTTTCCCAGGTTACCCAGAGCGTTTCTACTTGCCTTAATATCCCTTGGCATTTTCACATCCCATATCACCCCAAGTCCTCAGGAAAGGTAAAGAGGACTAATAGGACTCTTAAGGATGTCCTGACTAAACTCTCCCTAAAACTCCACTTAGACTGGGTCAAGTTACTCCCTCTTGCCCTCTTTAGGCTCACAGTCCTCCCAAAAAGCCCTCCTTACTATCCCCTTTTTGAGGTTATGTTTGGGCGACCAGCCCTTCCACCCGGAGTTTCCCCAACTCAGGGACCCTTACCCAAAGATCTCTCTTCTCCTCTCTTATCCTTCATCAGACATCAGATATGGAAGTGCCAAGATTTCATTCTGCCTGACCCAGGTAGACTCACTGCTTCATTCCCATTAATACCCAGTTCTTGGGTATATTTCTCCCCTCTCCAGGACACAGGAACAATCTCCTTTGTCCCAAGTGGACAAGACCTTTCCACGTTGTGCTATGCACACCCACAGCTGCTAAACTTCGTGAAACCTCAGATTTCCAGACTGAAACCAGCTGATCAACCAACTGAAGATCCACAAAAAGACAACTACTTCAGTATACTTGCTCTCCCATTCCCACCGGTCCCCTAAAAATTCATTTCTCTTGTGTTCCTGATACTGACTCAAAATAATCTTTTCTGTTTTTCTCGTTTTGAACCTTTAACCAGTTTTTCCCAGGGACTATCAACTGTTAAAAAACCAATGAATGACTTTCCAACCAGAGACCCCTGCTGAGTCCTGCCCTTACGCTGCCACCAGACGCTCATTATGATGTGCTTTGCACTCTCCATTGGCCTCTTCACCGTAAGTCCCACCTGGTGGAACACAGGCCTATGGAAAATAATCCATCTGACCTTCTTTCCCTTTGTTGCTTCCATAATAGTGTTACCTGCAAACTCGCAAGACCCACAATTTCTACATGCTCTCCAGCTGACTCCCCCGGTGACCTCTACAGAAGCCTGGTTTGACACCCTCACCAATCTTTGGCTTCAAAGAAAACTTCATCCATCCTATACCTGGACAGATTCATCTTTCCACGCCTGCCTCCTGGAAATTTTTTTTAACCCTCAAGCCTGACCTGCCTGCCCGCATTCCTCCCTCCCCCCAAAAATTACCCCATGTCGCCCCACTTCAGCTCTGAAGCAGCCAGATTGAAACATGACGCCCCGCTTCCTAAGAAATCAAAAAGGGGGGAATGTTGGATTCCAGGCAGAGGCTGCACCTCCCAGGCAGAAGGCCACACCTCCCCAGGTGCTTTGTGAAAAACTACAGCTCCCAGGATCCTCAGCGTGACCAAAAAACCTGACCAGCAAGTCCCCTGTCCACTAGCCCCCCTTGACCTCTGCTGGCGAATAGGGCAAGGACTCACTCCAAGGGGGTTTTATGGCCCCTACTCTATTTAATGCCAGCCCCGGACTGAACTCTCTCTCTGTTCCTGCTCTCTGTTCCTGCTTCTCTCTGTTCCTGCCTGTCCCTATTCCCGTCCATCTCTACCCCCCTTCCCTTCCCTTCCTTTCCCTACCCTTGCCCACGTGGAACCCCAATAAACCCTTTTATTTCACTAACACAGTGTTCCCGGCTAAGTTAACTATGTTTCAGCAGTTTTCTAACACCCTGACCTTGCAAACATTGACCATTTAATCCCCTCTGGGGTCATTCTGCATTTTTCCAGGACTCAGACTGACTCCATTTCCTTTATTAGACTTGATATTAGACCCATTTTGCCTAACTTGTTAGATTCCAGGCAGGGAGGACACACCTCCCAGGCAGCACAACTAGCCACAACCCCCAGGCACCTTACAACTCCCGAGCACCTCAGGCTGGCCATGCAACTGGCCATGCCTCAGGCTAGCCATGCTGCTGACCACACCCCACATGACTCACCGAGCCAATTACAACACACGGGTTTTCCTTCCAACCCCCGGCAGCCTATGAAACTGAGGTTTCCTCTAAGGGGGGGGGGTCCCTCAGCCCATAGGTTCACTACTTAAGTGCTCTCTGGACTGAAACTCTCTCTCTTCCCCTTCTTTCATTTTCTTCTACTCCACCACTTGTCTCCTCGCGCTGATTCTCCCTCCCCCATCATGTGTCCCTTCAGCTGATTAATAACCTCCCCCCTTTTCTACACGGCAGTTCCAGCGTGTGTTCATCTAACCTTCATTCTGGTGCCCTGACTTAGATGAGGAAAGCATGTCTATTCTGAGGGCATAAACCTTCTGGAAATTGCCTCCATTCTTCTGTTCATATTTTCCACCACAGCATCGCTGGATTTGGTAAGCCACCCCACCCTTACCCCAAGTTCCTAAACCTGTCTGGTCACTACGTGGTGAAAACTCACCATTGATTTTCCGGCAATCTCGCCCATGACCTGTGCAGGGGGGAAAGCACCCCACCCAAGTCTTTAAAGGCAACGGTGGATTTAAGGAACTCCCCACACACACACCTCCATCTGCCCACTCTAGAGTTTTCAGCTGGGAAGTCCCTCTCCACACTCTGGAATTGAGTCTTTCTTTCTTGTCCGGGACAGGACACAGAAATTCCCTGCTCAGTGTACTCATAGTCCTCCAGTTTCTTGAGAAAGACATTTCTCATGATACCCCATGTCTGCCTGACCCTGTGACAACTGGGCCAGCGGACTTGGATCTCACTCTAATACATATTTTGAAAGGGACGCTTTTCAAAATATCATATTAGCCCTCCCCGTTAATGGGGAAATATGGGAGCTTCTCTATCCATTCCAGCCGATTCTCCTCTTAACTGCCTTCTAAAAAATCAGGCAAACCTAGGCTTAAAGCCACACATAAAGAAAAAGAAATTAATAAAATTATGTACAAAAACTTGGCTTTTTACCCATTAACCAACTGGTGGCCAGGTTCAGGGTCCCTGAATGCTTGGGTTTTGCAGGAACTTTCCAACTTTTGCCAAAGGTTGAAACGATGGACAGATTTACCATATATAGATGCGTTTCTCCTTCTCCGTTCAAATCCTTCCCTGTGCATTCAGTGTAGTCCCGAAACCATTTTGCTTGCATGCAGACCAGTGACCCACCTCCATCTTTGATTGATCTTGATTTTGACCCGGGGTTAGAGACTCCGCCCCCTCCATACCGACAGTCTAGACATCCCCCCACTTCTCCTGGCTCAGGCTCTGAATTCCGCAATTGCCATACCTTCATACTTAGACCCTCCTCTTCCTTCATGTCATTTCCTGTGCCTTCGCCACCACCTTCCCTGCCCACTCAACTTCCCTCGCTTAGTTCCGCATTTCCTCTGCCATTTTTCCCGCCCACTCAACTTTCCTAGCTTGGTTCTGCATCATTTACACCTCCTGCACCGTTTTCCCTGCCCACTCATCCTCCTCCACCATTTCCCCACCCACTCAGCTTCCATTGCTTGGTTCTGCATCATCTTCTGCAACGCATCCTCCAGTAATTTTTGTGATGCGTTCACCAGCCAGGCTGCTTTAGACTTTAGCCCCCACCCCCGAGGATTCCGCACCAATTTCTTCCGTTTCTTCCCCAGCAGCTCCCGCGGAGTCTCTCACAGACTCACAGGATATTCTGCTGCCTTGTGAAATAAGCCAATCCCAAAAAAACCAAAGGCCGAATGTTCTTACTGATATGCAGATGGGGGAGGGGTTCACATGACTGGACGGGTGGGGGGATGGGTGGAAGGCAGAGGGGATGGGAATGGGAAAGACAGTAGAATGCATCAGACATACTTCCTATGTTCATATATGAATACACTACCAGTACAACTCCACATCATATGCAACCACAAGAATGGGAAGTTATACTCCATGTATGTATTGATATGTCAAAATACATTCTACTGTCAAGTATAACTAAAAATAACAACAAAAAAATTATACCACAATAAAACACTAGAAACAATCACCATTATTCATCTTAATGTTGTTTCCAATAGCCTTTTGCTTTTGTAAGCAGATATTCAGTGATTAAATAATTATTCTACAGAGCATTTTTAAATGCATAGACAAATGAATATTGAATCCTTCCAATCTTTGTGTGTTTTAAAATATGCCACGAGGCTAATTCCCACATCTTGGGACTGCTTACCATTCAATAAAGATTGGAGTTTTGGTATTTAAGACACCAGAGTGGTGATTTTCACGTTGGTATTGGAAACATTTTGTGGATTGCAATAAGTGCCCCTGTGAGTCTGAAGAGATTTCATGACATACTGATGAAGGAACAGTTCTTTGTCTTTTTTAAATACTTTTTTTAGTTATACATGAACACAATATCTTTTATTTTGTTTATTTATCCTCACACTCTGTAAGCACTGCTTCAATTCAATTATGTTTGCAAGTTGTCTTAAAGTCAAGTATAAATGCAATTTACCAAGTGACTTTTGCTTTCACCACA
Organism: Tamias sibiricus; assembly: GCA_025594165.1. Classification (NCBI taxonomy): domain Eukaryota; kingdom Metazoa; phylum Chordata; class Mammalia; order Rodentia; family Sciuridae; genus Tamias; species Tamias sibiricus. The sequence continues at coordinate 53,834,878 of CM046660.1, forward strand.
TCTTCTAGCCCAATTATTAAACATGATCTTTAGCTTTTGTCTCTCTATAAACTGTGTGATGATTAGTCATTTCATTAAATATCTAAAACCTGGAATTAAAAGTTTGCTTAGAAGGATTTAAAAAAAAAATTGATGTGTGTTTAAAGAACAAAAAAAGGAAGAAAAAGAAAAACAAAAATCCAACGTATCCAAGCATACTGTGCTTTATTTTGCTCTTATTAACTGAAATATGTGCCTCTTTCTCATCATCCCAAATGACATAGATTATTCCAGGGTTTTTAGTTTTCTTTTCTGGGAAAAGGAAAATACTTTGGTTGGACCTATACTTATCTTTGAGATCATCAAATAGAGTATGTCTGGACCTTACCTACTGAACTTTGATTCCAGACGTCCCGCTCTCCAGATCATTCACATTGTTTCTATAATCTACCTGTCCTACAAGCCAGCAAAATGCATGAGTTGACCTCCATCCAAAACCTTATTCCCAATTATTTTGAATGGACAATACAGGATTTTGTATGCTCCTCCTCCACCCTATTGTTAGAAGCCAGAAACAATTCAGGTAAAAGAAGTTATTAAGTCCATACTGTGTGCTAGGTACCAAGCTAAGGAAATGAGGTACACATGGAGGTTTACACATGGTCTCTGATCTTAGATACCTCACAATATACTGCAGGTCATATATTCATTAACTGGTAATTTAAATATCATTATGAATAGCTCCCATACACCAATGTTGTCAATTCTAACAACGAAGAAGATAATATATTTGCTGCAATGATCTAATAATAAGCCAGTTTAATATCCTAGGCCAGAATTCCACATCAGAGAATCAGATCAGCCCCAGAGATTAGACTAGTTTGAGGGGAAAGTCCCAGATTTATTCCAACAGTTTTCACACTTGTCTCTTCTGCTCTTGTGTACTTTGGTGTTCACATTATTCCCAATCTTTAAATAAAGTTGAAATGGAAAAAAAAAAAAAAAAAAAAAATAAGCAAGCTTATTCATTTGTGAGACCAGAAGTGAGAAAGACTATTATTAAGTAAACTTGATAATGAACTCCCATCTGAGAATCCCTGTTAGGCTAGACAAAGGTATCATGCAAGAGTGTATACAGTTAGCCCAAACACAAATGTGTGTGTGTGTGTGTTAATCCTGAAGACAAAAATCAGATAGCTCCCACTGAGTATGTTGCAAGCCACTTCCATAGATAGGGCTGTTACAGGCAGCACCCCCTCTTCTGTTTCCTAAGTACCTGATCACTTTTTTTTTTTTGGTGCCAGGGATTGATCTCAGGGGCACGTGACCACTGAGCCACATCCCCACCTCCACCCCCCTTTTTTTGTATTTTATTTGAGACAGGGTCTCACTGAGTTGCTAAGTGCCTTGCCATTGCTGAGGCTGGCTTTGAACTCGTGATCCTCCTGCCTCAGCCTCCCAAGTGCTCGGATTACAGGCATGAGCCACCGTGCCTGGCTACCTGATCACTTTTGACTAATTTTTAACCCTGTTCAATAATATAGGGGAGAAAATTGTTAATGAATTGCATTTCCTTCAGATCCCCATTGGTAGTCCACAGTGAAGACCTGTAAAAAGATAAAAGTGTAGAAGAGCAGCTTACATAAGTGATGAGGAAGAATGTGAAGTTGTGGGTCATTGTTGTCTGCTGCTGCTATAGATGGAGGCCCTGCTAGTGTGTTTGGGGAGGCTGCCACCATCACTCAGGGCACTCTATCAGCTCTGGGCATGGTGTGAATACCTGATGCTTTTCTGGTGCTGCATGCAGCACATTATTGTGTCTCAGGGAAGATCCAGGTGGGAGAGAGGCACGTCTAGAGTCAGCAATATAAAAGATAAGTTTGCACTTGGTGCCACAGACCAAGAAATGATAGTTTAATATCCATCATCACAGACAATTGCAAAACAACTAGACATTCATACATAGAAGATATATTGCCCATTATGAGGCAAGTGTATCACGAACAGCACCCCAAAACTTACCTACTGAAAACTGGATAAGCATCATCTCTCCAAGAGCCAATAAATTCAAGCTGATGTGTTTGTAAAAATGAAATTGGATTGTCCTTCAAGTGCCTTTACTTCTAGGGTAGCAACTACAGAATAGCATCATTTAGAGCTTCATTATCATAAGAGAGAAACTTCAGCCACTATCTTGATGAGTTAGTAGTTTTCATCACTGAAATATATATAAACCTCCTGCCTGAAACACATATGTATCCTCCAGTCATCATACCTGAGATCTTAGACAGAATCTCAAAGATCATCTATCTCTTGATCCCAAAGCTTGCTCATAGCAGAATCCCCAGAGAGCATAGAGCTTTCAAAAGACAGTTTCTTTTGCCTTACTTCTTATATAAGTAGTTATATTTATTTTCTGGCATCACCATAGCAAAATTCTACAAATCTGGAGGTTTAGATAACAAACGAAAATATTGTCTCACAGTTTCAGAGGCCACGAATCAGAAATTAAGGTGTTGGCAGGGCCTTGTACCCTATGAAGCCTAAGGGGAATACTTCCTTATCTCCTCTTCTGGTGCTTTCATCGATCTTTGACATTCCTTGGCTTGACACTACCTTACTCCAGTCTCTGCCTTTATCTTCACATGGCTTTTCTAAAAGTCCATGTGTCTCTCTGTCCCTTGTACTCTTCTTATAAAGACTCCAGGTAAATTGGATCAAGGGCCAACTCTATTCCAGTATGACTTCAGCTTAGCTAATTACAACTGCAAAGATCCTGTTTACAAATCAGGCCATAGTAGCAGGTGCTGGAGATAGAACCTAAATATACTTTTGGGTGGGGAGTAACAATTCACTCCATTTCATTGGCACTGGGGTGAAAAATCACTTAGATAATTTGGAGATAACCACAATGAGAACCACTCATAAATCATTCCAATTTCCCTAAAGACTGGATATGTCCAGAGAGTTTTGGATGATGGAAGCAGAATATGAATGAGCCATCTATATAAGTCACATTTCTCTGGATTCCCAAATTATTTGCTGATAACCATGCTGCTTTTGTGATCTTGGGTGAGGATCACTTGATATTCTTCAATTTAACCAAAATTTCCATAGAAAATGTATTCTATTTTGAAACATACTACCTAACATTTAACCTAATAATTTTACATTTAAAATATTTAAGAAAGGCTAAATAGGTTGAATGCATTTGCAACTTCAAAGAAGCACACCAATGCATAGACAAGCACATTTTATCTAAGAAAGTGAAATACATTACTCAATGTAGTCTCTCAGAAGTGTAGCTATTATTCCGGGTAACACAAATTGAGGGTTAAATATTACTTATTATTTTTTAAAGAAGACAGTTCTTAGAGATGTGTAGTTACATGTATGTAAAACCAAATTGTCAAATAAATATACAATAACCTATTCCATGTCCTGATGCACGTGTCTCTCAAATATCTTTTCAGCTACAGGGAGTCATGAAGGCTTTTCAGGTATTAATAAAACGAATTCAGAAACAAGGTTTATAGTTCATAGGGCAAGAACATAAAAATGCTTCCTACACCAACAGAATTATGTGCAATTTCTGTCATGGAAAAGGGCAAAAATTGAGGGAGATTGTCACAAAATGGGTCACAATAACCATTGGAATATGGAATAAATATGGGAATGTTGGCATTAGTCCCACAAAGTGTAGAGATTCTATTAGCTTCTGTGAAAGAATAAACAAGCAAAATTGAGATCTGTGTGGATGATATCTGACCAAAGACCTTAATTCAGAACACCATTGCCCTCCCTGTACTACCCCCTATAAATTAAGGAGACTTCAGTTACTTTCCTTAGTATAGGCTAAGTATACCCACTCTGAAAATCTGAAATGTTTTAAAATCCAAAACTATTTGAGTGCTGTTAGGAGCCCTGAGAGGAAAAATTCCACAACTGATCTATGCAATGGGTCATAGCTAAAACAATGGTAAACTAAAAATATTGTATACAATCACCTTCAGGCTATGTGCATAAATGCATAAGGTATATATGAAATATAAATGACTTTTATGTTTAGATTTGGGTGTCATCCTCAAGATATAGTTGTATTTATACAAATGCATCAAAATTTTAAAAAAATCTGAAATGCTTGGTCCCAAGCATTTTGGATAGGGATACTCAATCTGTATAAAATATATATTATATATTATGCAGGATTTTAAATTGCAGAGGCATAAATTGGGACAATTTACTCTATGAAAACAAATATTTACAATTAGCTTGTAAAATTATCATGAACATGGAGCCCTTATTTGTAAATACTGATATATGGTTCTGAATACAATTTAATGAAGAGAAATGTTCCAGGAGTAACTAGGGGATTTATATCCAGGAGAATTTAAAATTTGTGACATGTACATGAAAACGTCCATCTTTTCTGATCCTGACATTATCTCAAACCTATCTCAAATTCATTCTTGCAATATCTAAAGGTAAACCACAATATGATCAATCTGTTTATAGAATGGGATGACATGGTAAATGCATAAAAATGTTAATCAAGTCACTTTGTAAATGTCAGTGCTTTGCCATCAAGCAAAAGAGATAATTCTCAAGCAAAGGATCAAAATTTAGATATTTGGAGAAAGGTATTTCCAAATTGGGACAGAATTGAGAGTAATACGTAAAAATTTGGAAGCTAAATAATAAACATAACAAAAAAAAGGTATGTTTTGTATACAGCGGGTCAAAAATAAAGAGTATAGGTCAAGTCTTCTCAGAAGTCTAGTGAGTTGAAAGTCTCTGCATGAGGTTCACAGACCACAGAGACAAGCCTCAGAAGTCTCTGTCATGTTTGTAAAGATGAAATTGTCCAAACTGGCTGATTCAGGATATTGGTTCTCTGTACATATTATTGAATCTCCCCCCATGATTCTTATGGACACTTAAGTTTAGAAGACAGTGCTTGGGTTTTATAACACACAAAGAGGTTCAGAGGTGACAACTATAAAGAATAAAAAGAAATTGACTAGGATGGAACTGAATGAGAAGTTATAGTATGTAATTAAAAGGGTTATATGATTTTTTTTAATAAATGAAAAAGGTAAAGAGCAAAGAGCAAGTTCATGAGCTGACACATGATTCCAGTAAAGGAAAATGAACTCAGTGATTTAGAGGCAGGTGCTCACAGTTCAAGCAGAAAGGTGACTCAGTACAACTTGTAAAGAATGGCAGTGCCTTAGGATGTGTCCTTCTGACAGAATTCCATACTCTTGAATATGCTTGAGCAAACCTTCAGATTCAAATTTGAATGGCAAATGGGAAAAATATGATGAAATGGTTATGGGAGAGGGAAAAAAATGTTATTTATAAGAGAGGAGACATTAGAAATTAGGTATCAGTGATATCTAATGATACTGTATGGTCGAGCCTAGGGAGACAATTCAGTCAGTGTTTGAACATCACAGAGTGGACATAATACAAACTTAAATGGTATGAGTTAATCATTCAATGTGGCCTCTTCATGAAATCAAGAGATGTGGTAAACACAAGATGTATGAGGTTGCTGCTAGTGTAATGTGGTATTCTGTTCTACAGTAAACATTTTTCTAAATAAAGGAGTATACTCTAAAATAACATACAAAATATAGTAAGTGCATAAATCATTTGTGGTCATTTTTAAATTATCAAGTACTATGTAGCATACACAATGTATACGTCCTATCATTTTATATAGAGTTGGAAGCAGGTGTGTTATTTACACCAGCACCACCACAAACATCTGTGTACTACATTGTGCTACAAATTTACAATAGCTATGATATCACTAAGCCACAGGAATTTTTCAGTATTAATAAACCATTACTTTATGTACAAAATTTGAACAATGAAAAATATTATGGGACCACAGATGTATTATGAGTTGACTAAAATGTTGTAATGTGAAACATGTAAATTATTAAATTAGTTTTCTTTAATATTTTTAGTTGTCTATAGACCTTTATTTTATTTATTTATATGTGGTGCTGAGACTTGAACTCAGTGCCTCACACATGTTAGGCAAGGGCTCTACCACTGAGCTAATAATAAGCCCCAGCCCTTATTAAATTATTAACAGGTAAATTGCAGCAATTCTTATGAGCGATGGTATTAACTTAATTCCAGACATAACGATTGAACATAGATTATGTACAAAGCTTTGTGCTACAGACGTACGGTACCAGTTCCTCTTCTCTATAAACTCCAACTCTAGAGTGAGCAGATATGTAAGCACAAAATACCCATTCCTATATTTTAGATCTTAAACATCCACAGGTCTCCAGCCAGTTGTGCTATTGGGATTTGGTGGAACCTTTAAAAAGTGAAGCATAATGGAAGAAAGTCAGGTTATTTGGAGCATGACCTTAAAGTAAATATTAAGAACCTGACTCCTCCCCTTCCTCTCTCTGCTTCCCCAGCCACAATGAGGTAAACATTTGCTTCCTAATGTCTTCCATACCATGATGTTCTGCATTTCACCATAGACCCGAAAGCCACAGCATCAACTGACAATGGTCTGACAACTTTCAAACCATGAGCCACATTGAACCTCTTTTCTTATAATTTGATTTATTTCAGGTTTTTGTCACAGTTATGAAAATCTAACTAACATGCCTGTATCATATGACTTCCATTATGGAAAAATGTTATTTGAATACATTTGTGCCACACACTGTATTCACTACAGAGATAGCAAGAATGAATGGATAATCTTCATTGCAGGATGGGTGTGAGGCTAATGGCAAAGTTATGCACAGGGAGACATAATAGAAGAACAATTAATGGACCCAACATGGAGGAGAAAACATGCTGGAGTGATAGAAGGAATCAAATGAAGAAATGTGGATGATAAGTGGCATAATGGGATGTTTGAGATGAACTCCAGGCAGTAGGGAACAACATCGTGGCAAGAAATACAGGAAAAATGTAGATACAATGCAATTTTATTTTATATAAATCCAGATATGCAAATTTGAAGTAACAAAGTTTAAGAGGTATTAATAAATTATTACTTTATGTACAAAATTTGAAAAGTGAAAAATTTCCTAAATGTAAATGATTATTAACTTTAACCTTGTTGAGTCAACAGTTTCGACAATTTCATGTGACCACTTCAGCTGATTCAGAGAAATTATTCCCTTCCTTTGTCTGAAGTTTATCTTCAAACTTCTGTGAATACATTTGGTGACTTCTATCCTGTAATTTTAGTCCGCATAATTGTCTTAATCCAGTTCCTGTTGCTATTACTGAATACCACAGACAAGGTAATTGATAAATTTTTCTCAGCTCATGTTTCTGGGATTCCAAGGATGAGGTGCTGCAAATGGAAAAAATCTTCTTTTTGTTAGAGCCTCTTTGTAGAGTCTCAAAGTGGTGTAGGGTATGTAGATTCTCTCAGGGTGAGACCAAATGTACTAGTTCAGGTCTCTCTGCCTCTTTTTTTTTTTTTTTTTTTAAAGCATAGTCTCATTTGTTATGGTTCTACTCTTATTATATCACTTAATCTTAATTACCACCCAAATCCTATACTAGGATTAAATTTTCATCCTCTTAATAACCCACAATGGGGATTACATTTCAACATGAGTTTTGCTGGGGCATATGAACCATAACCATGACTCTATAAATTATTTCCTTGTACAGTATCACAACATAATTAAAATCCCTAATGCCTGAGGTAATGTTTCTAAATCAAAAATGTTGAAATAGGATTTGAATGCAATAAGATGACAGGAATAAGTTTACCAATCCACTATCACTTGTTCTTCTGTGGATTTGAGAAAATGTCTCATGTGAAATAATAACAGAGCAGCAGGGCAAGGCATATGGAGTGAAATGTGTTCCACCTAGGTGAATCCATGTTCCAGAATACCTTGAAATCTATAAAGTTTAGGTTTATTTGCATGGAAGGAATGTTATTAAATAATGCACCTTGAATGATGTAGCCCTTTAGGGCAGTTGTGTAAGAAGCAACTCCCAGTTGTTGATGGGGCAGGAAGCACATAATTGGAAGCTGCAGACAATATTCAGGAGAACAAAGAGAAAATCATGGGGCTTTAGACATCACATGAAGCCTGTGGAATTCAGCCTTGGAGTGAGGAAAGGATGGTGGCAATTTTTAAAATATCATGACTTATCCAGATTTCTGTTTTATAGAGATCATTATGGCAACAGTGTAGGGGAGGAAAGACTTAAGGCTATAGGTCCTGCTGGGGACCTGGTTTGTGTTTAGATCAGAAGATGAGGACCTGTCATCAGTGTCAGTTTTGGGGAAGAGAACATTATTTCAAAAATATTAAACCAGTCGGTTAACAAAGAGTTAGTGAACATCTACTATGAGCCAACAACCATTCTGTGCCTTAAGAGGTCAAATCTAAAGCATTTGGAGCCTGACTAGATGTATTTGTTGAGCAGACTTAACAGCAATCTGCTAGGCAAAGAGGAGAAAGTGGGAGAAGCTCCTTTTGCCTCAGCAGTTTTGCCAATTTGAGAAAATTCGAGAAAATGTATTTTGAACTTGGTCACAAATGAAAAGTAGATTTGGAGAGGCAGATATAGAAGAACATGAATGAAACTGGCCCAGCCAATCAAATGAAATAATCCAGGGCCTGGATGCTCTAGTTCAGAGCCTGTGAAGCCAGCTTATCTAATTCAGCACTGGTGTCCACTGGTGGTATGGAAGATTTGGCTCATGTCAAGGAAAATACTGGAAAGATCTTTGAAGGACAAGATAAGTTCTTTGGATTTTATCCCGAATGCAATGAATGGTCACTGGAACATTTCACAGGAAAATTTAAAGATAAGATGAGGAATATGTACTAGAGGGGAAGCCCAATCTTGGTATATAGGTGGGTGCTTCATTTAAAAAATAAATTTCATCCTGTGTCAGTTATCTAGTTATGCCTTTCTTCATATTTATGGTATTTCTGGTAAACTGCATCAAGATTTTTATGATTCACACAGGGTAGTATTATCTGGAATAGTAATTTTATATTGTTCTAAAAAGCCCATTTTTCTCCTAGGTTAAGGATTTTGAATGGATTTGTTATTTGAATGACAAGACAGTTTGATAGAAGTATACTTTTACTTGCTCTGAATTATCATATGATGTTATTTAGTCTCTCTTTGCAAATGTGTATTCCACATCCAGTGCTCATTACACCCCAAAGAAATCATTTGCATTAAATCAAACATTTCATTATTCTTCCTCTTTTAGAAATGTAAAGCAGGCATCTAATCTAAAAGGAAACATTGCCAATTTCAGATCTTTCTTGTCTTTTAATTTGCAATTTACACATTCTTACTAATAGCTCATTCATTTCTATGCTAATATAACTAATGATTTAAAAGCATTTGATAATCAATTTTAAGACTAAGTTTGAAAAGGCTAGTTTATTTCTATTCAATTTCTATCTAGTGCTGTGAGAATGTTCTCCTGAATGTTGTTGTGGGCTATTCCTTTAAACAAAAGTAATTTATGTCTTTTACAGAACTACTGCCTCTAGGAAACCTTCAAGGATTGATTTTTGCACTGTTGGTTTTTTTGTTTGTTTGTTTTTTTCTCCTCAATCAATGTGACTTCAGAATCTAGTTTTTCTAAGTTGCACCATTATTTAGAAGCAGAAGTAGCAGTAGCACCAATTCATGAAAGACTTAAAGAATAACCTTCCCTCTGCCACGGAACTGCAAATACACATAGGACTCAATCACTAATGACTGCAAAGGACAATAGCTTAGATAAACATGTGTCAATTTACTAGACTGGATGTTGCTTCTGGGTAAAAATATCCTGCCAATTACATTGAATCCATTTTAAAATGCAAAGAGAAAACCTTCTGTACATTTCTCATGCTTTCCACAAAGTTCAAAGCCAAACCAAGCCCAACAGTCAGAATAGGTTTTAGGAGAAAAGCGAAGGAAGAGAAACACTCTGGTTACCGGGGACAAACATTTGTAACCTGAATGGAGAGAAAGAGCTCAAAGGGTGGTGAAAAGATGGTCACTTTTTTGCACTCTCCCCAGGGCTGAGAATTCACTGTTCCTGAAGATGGTAGCAAAACAGCTACTTTATAAAATAGGGCAGGTTCCTTTATTGTCCAAAAAAAGAAAAAGTCAGAAAAGCTAAGTAGGCAGGAAGACATGGGAGGGAAGGTTGCCAGCTTCCTCCTGCCATCCACTTACTTCTGAGTGCCTCAGACATGTGGATGGAACTCAGATGGCTTATTTTATCAGACTTCTCATTTGTGGTGTTTGGCTCATTTTCTAGATTTTTTCAGAGGAATGTTTTCTTCAGCCAAGGTTCCCAGGTCAATAACAACATATCCTTATTAATCATTCTATTTTTCTATACATGTGTGATGGAAAACTCCCCACTGCCCTTGTTTTGTTATTCCTTGCATGAAATGTCAATCTTTCTGTGATCCATTTATACTGTGTATTTGTATTTTATCCATTTGTTATTATTTTCAGAAGGTGTTGAGCCTTCTGTGATCCACATAGAGAAAGTAGTGTTTGATGAGTGGTGGAAAAGTGATTTCAAGGAGTTAGAAATGGACGCATAAATTCACAGAAAAAGAAATCAAAGTTTCTATATGACAATTGGGCACTTGAAAGTGTACCCATAGTGATTGGAACCATAGTTGTATCAGCTGGTGGCCCTTGTGACATTTCCAGGGAGAGAAAATGCCCTTCTTTAAAATAACACACAAAAAAGTTCTATCCATTGGGAGAAGTAGTTAGTTTAAGACCATGACATGATGACCCTCCTTAGTGAGAATCAACCTGCAAACAAAATCATTAATATGAGCTTCAGTGTCCTAGTACCACGGGGATGGTGATTAAAGGACCTCCTTGCTATACTAGACCACCACTGAAAATTGGGGACCAGGAATCCATAGAGAGGAGACAAAAAAGGAGCAAAAATGAAAGGGAGTTTGTGTGAAGGGTAGGACTCTCTCACTTCATGAGACTGTAGTCTCTGAAAAATAGACCTGGAGACTTGACCAAGAGAAGACACCAGAAAACCAGAGAAAATCAACAAAGAAGAGCTTCCAGTTAAGCTGGTAATTCAGAATTCATCAGTCCTCAAAATAGGTTAAGGGTCATCTGTCAGTTTTTCCTGAAATAAGAACCAGCCAGATACTGAGCTGCTTAAAATAGACCTATTCCTTAGAAATTACCAAATGGAAAAAAGGACAAGCAATCTCCATTCTGTCCTCTTCTCTAGAAATGACTTCTCTTATTTTCTTTTTCTGCACTCAGACTCTTTATTCCTAGACCCACTAAAAACACCAACATCCTAGATGACTGTGTGGACATCCAAGGCATTGGCTAAAGAAACACCTGATTCACAGTCCATCCGAGGATGATGACGTAGGAAAGTCTTCCTACTGGGTCTCTCAGGGAACTAGACTCAGGAAAGAGTAGTGGCCAGGTGAGAGTTGTCAAGTCCTCTAGAACTGCACAGGGTCAGAGAGTAGACCTTCAGGAACCTAAGAGTATCCACATGCACTGTCAAGCTGCTTGTTACAGTCAGGTGGAATCAGAAATGAAGGATAGTACTGGGCTTAAAGGACAGGTGAACATTCCCAAGGGTATAGGTCAGGAAGGAAATTCCCTACCTGAAACCCAAGTGGAGAGAGGAGTGAATGAGGCAGGAGCAGTAAGGTGGGGGTTTGGAGCTTTTTGCAACAGCTCACAAACAAAATGTAGATGGGCTCTTAGTTTTCAAACATAAGACTGAACAGAGGAAATAAAAGGCATGGGAGAGATGAAAGGAGAATGCACCAGAGAATGCACACAGATTTCTCTCTTATTATCATTATCAAATGAAACAGAAGAGGAGATGATTTAATGCCTCCATTTAACCATGATGGGCAATATTAACTTGAGCAGTCAGTGAGAATTGTAAAATATGTTGCCAGTAACTGGAGTTGACACGGACCTTGGCAGAGTGTCTTAACAATTATCTACCCTTCTCCACTGAGTCTTCTCCTTGAAGAAAGTTCCCATCTCCACCCAAGAAACTGCATCCCCTTAGTTCCTCAAATCCTTCTCAGAAGTTTTCAGACAGAGATTTTTGAACCTTAAAAAGCTATTGGTAATTAAAGATAGCAAACATATCAATGCTCCAAAAAGGACTAAGAGTATGGAACAAGTTTTGATGAATAGCTTTGTTACTACCTACTCTGCTGGTCCTTCATATGAATTTGATAGATAGATAGATAGATAGACACGATCATTATCAAAAAATCCTCAAGTATATGGATATATTTTTAAATAGTAATTCTTAGATAGTATTCATAAAAATATAAAGCCATAGGTCAAAGGGAAGTAATTAATTAAAAACACATTTTTAATATGAGAAACAAATGGGTAGCATAAAAGAATTCATTAACATACTCTCTGCCATTATTCATTTCGTAGCCTTTTTCAATACTCAATACAAGATTCAGTCTAATCTTATTTAGGTCTATATCTATGGAAACTATAACCCAAAGCAAAGTATGAAAATTATCAGTTACAGGAGACAGAAAAACTTCCCAGAGAATTTTTTTTTTTTTTTTTTTTTGGCATTTCCTGCTAAACCGCCTTTACAAACAACCCCCCCAAGAATCTTAAGTCTTGTTAAAACAGCCTCAAATTCAGAGTCTGCCAAACTGCGGGTAGTGAGCTTTTGGGAAGAACACTGGAGAATAGTTGGAGGGAATTAGAACTACTCAGGAAAATACACTTGATAATGGCAGGCTGGGGGCCAGTGTTCCTGAGAAATTTAACTTGGAGTTGAATGCACTGTCTTCAGTTATGTTACTGCATGCAGGTTTTTGTAGCTTAACCCAAGGACATCTGTGTGTGCGCCAGCACCGCCACCCCCACCCCCGACATTGAGTACTTGCTGTGTGTGGTGTGTTCTTAGAAGGGTCTTTTGGAAATGAAGCAATATTTCCATAGTGGTCAGAAACAGGTCAAGAAGCCCTGGATAGTAAAAGAGAAATTTCATTTCTTTTTCTTGGGTCTTAGGAAATCTAGGACTGATTTTCTTAGCTTGTTGTGGTGAGGAGAGTTGGCATCTGTATTATGAACACAGGTTAAGAGAAAAACAGTACGAGTCTCAGAAGGTGTACCCCATCAGGTTGCACCGTGTATCTAGTTATATATTTATCTCTGCATCTCTTATTTACCATTTTCTTATCAATAAGACTTTACCTGACTATCTCTTTAAATATCAAACATCTCTTTTGAAAGGCAAAAACCGATCAAAGGGGCACATGGAGGGGAAGGGAAGGAGAGAAGGGGAGAAAGAGAGAAGGGGAAAGGGAAGAAGGGAGAGGGGAGAAGAGAAAGGGAAGAAGGAAGAAGGGAAGAAGGGGAAGAGGAAAGATGGTGAGAAGACAGCGGCGAAAAAGGGAGGAGTTTTGGACCGGCAGGGGTTTAAGTACAGAGGGGCAGAAGCTGACTTGTATGGTCAGGATTGGCTCATAAAGAGAGAATCTGCCCCCAGGGTGAATTCTTGTGAGAGGCAAGTATTCCCAGGATCAGAAAGGACGGGTACTCGGAGCCTCCCCAAATGTGGAATCTCCTAAGAGATGGGCACTTCCAGGAAGTTAAAGCTCAGGCTCACTGGATAACCTAACAAACCTGGGGAGTGTGACCTGTTGGCCCGATTTCATCTAACATTTTTATTTTTGCTACAAAAAGATATAGTGCCCAGAGACCAGGATGGTACTAACAGAAGAAAAATTGAGGGGGCCCCACAGGAAAAGTAGAGCCAGAGGGTTAGAGTTGGGGCCACAGGGTTCTCTTTTCTTCTTCAAATGGTGAGTCTGTATTCATGGCCAGGTTTCAAGGGAGGGTTTGATTTTTACTGGGTTTGGTATTTGGGTTCCTGATTGTTGTTTCAGAGTGTGATGTACCCTGTTTCATCCTTGGAACATAAATAAATAAGAGATTGTCATTGACCCCAGGGAAGTCAAATTATCTTGATTAATTTCATTCTCCTTTTTTATCAAAGACATTTTAATTTGAAGGATATTTGCCATGTAACTGTGTTAAAAACTAAGATGACTGCTGGGCTTGGTGGCGCAGGACTGTAATCCCAGCAGCTCGGGAGGCTGAGGCAGGAGGATTGCAAGTTCAAAGCCATCCTCAGCAATGACAAGGCACTATGCAACTCAGTGAGACCCTGTCTCTAAATAAAATACAAAATAGGGCTGGGGATTTGGCTCAGTGGTTGAGTGCCCCTGAGTTCAATCCCCAGTACCATAAATAAATAAATAAATAAATAAATAAATAAATAAAATAAGATGACTATTTTCAAGTGGCAATAATGTTCCCATTAAAACCTTACATAATATTTGATCTTCGTATTCCTCATTCCTCCACACTTGGATCAGAAAGAGTGATGAGTCATTAAAATGTAATGGCTAACTTTCAAGGCCATATAAAATAGCTCTTTCAATGTGACCACACCTAAATGGCTGTGTGAAATGCTTTTGCATGGAACTTTCTTGGCCTCCTAAAACTCACAGGTTTCAATGGAAATTAGCAGTTTCAGCCGGGTCAGCTGACTTATTCAGGAGAAATGACTCAGAGCCCTGGTTTTCAACTATGAATATACAATGCCTTTGTGTATGTTTGCAAATACTTAAGTATTGAAGAAGTCAATAGTTGCATCTAATCTAGGTCTAGGGCCACATTGGAAAAGCAAGGTATCCACAATTTCCCTTGCTTGATTTGATCAGAAACTTACATTAAGACCAGTAGTTTATGTGTTGAGTTGTTTCATATTCCCTTCAGGATTAGGTTTGGTCCAGGTGCTCTGTGTATTTCTGAATTGAGAAGCTAAAATGGATTTTCTCCTCTTCAGATTTATCATACCAAGGCGTTCTCTGTAACTTGGGTATGTGTGCTTGGCCTCTGACTGGATTATAAACAACTTCCCTGGCAGACCCTTTCAATTTAGTGAGAATTGATATCCCTGCCAAATGCAGCATTCTCCAAATCCTACAGAAGAACAGTTCTGAGTTGTTTTTTTTTTTTTTTTTTTTGGTGGGGAGGAATTCCACAGTAAACAAGATTTACAGGTTTTATGACTATGTCCAACTTTATGTGGACAGGATTTATTTACTTATGGAGTTCTCAAAACCTCAAATAGGGGACGAGGGAAGCAAATGAGCTCTCTGACCTCTAGTTCAGCCTCTTAGTGACTTTGACTTGGATCAAGTTATTTAATTTTTCCAAGGATTAATTTACTTAGCTGCAAAATGAAGATACAAATGCTTAAACTGCAGAATTGGTCAGTGGATTAAATAAGATAAAACATCTAAAACAGTAATATTTTTTCCATTTGTCCTGAGAAGTATTTAGATTGCTATGCTTCTATGTCCTCATACAATAAAGATTATGTCTTTGGCTTATGGAAAAATGCAGATTTAATTTTAATGTACAAACAAAGCATAAGTATTGCTGTACATTTTTTAATTCTAGCTAATCACTCTTCTATTAGATGCCCCAGAGGAATTGCACAGCAAATCTCTGGGGATTATCTGATCACTTTGTGTCCTTTTTTATGTGAATTTACTTGGTCATTGATTTTTCTATTGGAATTTTATAAAGCTTTAAATGGCCCTGCACTAATGATGCCAATGTGTTTTAAATAATTTAATGTACATGGTATCCTATGGCTACCTTAGTATAAATGGTATTTTATCTTTGTGTTTTAAGATATTTTTTCCAGGTAGATACTTATGGTTATCATCCATTCATTAAAGTCATAATTTAGTGTTCCATTGAACAAATACATCCCGAGTTGTTTATCCATTTCCTTACACAATTAGGTTCTTTCTATTTCCCTTTGTTTCTCTTTCCTCCTTTCCATTTTTTACTATTACAGATGGTGATACAGTGAGCATTTTTGCATTTACATCTTCATGCCCACATGCAAGAGTTTCCAAAGGCTTGCGTACAAGTGGAGTTTCTAATCTATGGATATATACTACAGAGAGATATAATAATTTACAAAATACTACTGCTGATTTATATGGAGAGTTTGTGTTTCCTGGCTTAATTCTTTCTCAAAATTATCAAAAGTTTTAAAAAAAACTTTTACAGTCTAATTTAGTCCTTAGTGGTATTACATCACTTTAATCCATGACATATCCCTGAATATTGGTGAAGTTCAGCATATGATCATATGATCTTGGACATTCACATTTCCTTGTCTGTGAATTGACTATCACTTTGTCCATCTTCTATTCAGCTGTTTGAGTTTTTCCTGATTTATTAAGATTCATTTATATATTTTTAAAATAATTACTTATTAGTTATTTGGGTCATAAACATATCCTTTCCACCTCTGGCTTGTCTTTTAATTTCACTTGTAGTGTCTTTGGCTAAGAAGACATTTTTATTTTTAACATTGTCAGTTGCTTCAATTTTTTACTTTAAGGGTTGTGCTTTGGTGTATTGTTTAAGAAATATTTTCCTACTGCCAAAGATATTTTCTTATATTTTCTACTAAAACCCAGATTTTAGGAAATGAGAAATAAGATAGGTATTTATTAAAGGAAATTAGTGACACACATTTAAAACTTCATGTCTATGTTAGAACAAGAAAAGAAGTGACTAAAGTAATATTGTATATAGAGAGTTTTTTGTTACTTTTCAAAATAGGGCAGATGTGTGAAGAGTTAAAAGAAGAAGTTGTGATAAAAATTATAATGTTCAATGTTAAGATAGAATAAGCATGTGGATTATATCCCTCGGAATTTGAAAAAGATAATACATGTGTAACATCAGTAAAATATTGATCTCAATGTATTTGTCTCTCAATATGTTTAATATCTTTAAACAAATAAACATACCATCTGGGAAAAGCCAAACGTATTCAGCTTTTCTTCTGATTAATTCACTGATTTCTCTATTGTTATTAGAAACATTTATAATGTTGCTTAATATTTACTTGTGAAAAGAAGAAAAGATTAAGAGTAAGGAGAGACAGTGACATTGCATATGAAAATGAAGATGAGGAAACTATTGCCATATTTTGTTTTCACAGATGATTAAAATGAATTTTATGAGGAAGACTGCCCCCCAGCTACTGATGTATTGTGCCCACAGATGGGGTCTCTGACCACAGAGCATAAAGCTATAAGAAAAAAGCTTAGATAAAAAAATAAAATTATTTTATAGGTAGAAGAGGTCTTACAGATCATCTGACCATCTGACCCCATTCTATAATTTTATAGCTAAAGAAACTACACCCAAAGAGGTTAAGTAACTTACTGAAGAATACAACTATAATTATTGGCAGAGTGAGGAGCCAATAGTGATCTACTTTATTATTATTTCTGTTTCTGATGAGCTCATGATATAAAACTAATAATAGTTTTTCAGTACTTTCTTGCCTCTGTTACAAAATAGAGTTAATAACCCTGGTTCCTCCATATTTCATCATCATATTGTTAGAATTTGTATAAAATATGAACAATGCATTTCAGCCTCCAAAAAAAAATAAATAATTCATAACCAGTATGTCAGAATTATTTGATAAGCAATAATTGCACAAAGATTACCTAAGCAAAAAAGTGAATTTCCTAAAATGATCTGAGGAGGCTCAGAGATTGAATAACTAGCTTGGCTCAGATGAAGACCAAGGTACCCCAGAGGAGCTGGGAATGGGGGTAGCTCCATGGTTTTACCAGAACCACACCCAGATTGACTCCTTCAGCAGCTCCTTCCACCTATTGGGAATAAACAGTGCTCAGATTAGATCACAAATTTGCCCACTTTGCCTCAATAGAGCAGTGAGATTGATCACAAGAGCCTCCAGAAACCTTACTGGCTTCCTTAGAAAGAGAAGAAAGCCCCTCGGTTATTGGCTTATGTTATGGTTTAGATATGAGGTGTCCCCAAAATCTTATATGTGAGACAATGCAAGAAAACTCAGAGTTGAAATGACTGGGTTATGAATGCCTTAACCCAATCAGTGCAATAATCCTCTATTAGGGATTAACTGGGTAGCTATAGAAAAGAAGGGTGTGGATGGAGGAAGTCAGCTATTGGGGTGTGCCTTTGGTGTTTATATTTTGTTCTTTGTGAAAGGAATCTCTCTCTCTCTCTCTCTCTCTCTCTCTCTCTCTCTCTCTCTCTCTCTCATTCTCTCTCTCTCTCCCCCACCCCATCCCTCTCCCCTTCTTGTGTGTTGTCCTGAGATGCTTCCCTCCACCACACTCTTCCACCATGATGTTCTGCCTCACCTCAAGCACTGAATAATGGAACTGGCTGTCTATGGACTGAGATCTCTGTAACTGTGAATCCCAGAATAAACTTTTCCTCCTCTAAATGTACTGTTGTCAGGTCTTTTGGTCACAGCAGTGAAAAAGCTGACTAAAACAGCCTATCAAGATGATCCAAAAGGAGGAAGAGCAAGTCCTCCAAAGAAAAGGGAGATGCTATTAGGAAGAGGGACTTGTGGTGATTCACCAACATATAAGCAATGTCTACCACAGTCACCATATTTAGGTTCATTGTTGAGTTTTGCCTGTGATGAGAAAGTCCTAAAAGCCGGGCGCGGTGGCGCACGCCTGTAATCCCAGCACTTTGGGAGGCTGAGGCAGGAGGATCGCGAGTTCAAAGCCAGCCTCAGCAATGGCGAGGCACTTAGCAGCTCAGTGAAACCCTGTCTCTAATAAAATACAAAAAAAAAGGCTGGGGATGTGGCCCAGTGGTCGAGTGCCCCTGAGTTCAATCCCTGGTACCAAAAAAAAAAAAAAAAAAAAAAAAAATAGAGAAAAAGTCCTAAAATAAAGCATACGTTTGGGCCATGTCTTACTCAATGAAAGGAGCAACCTGGCATTATCCTGACATCCAATGTAGAATATTCAGTAAGTCAATCAAGTTTGCTGCCTAGGAGAGCCAAAGTAACTGAATGAACATATTTATTTGCTTGTTCATGTGCTGGGGATCTAACTCAGGGCCTTGTGCAAGCTAGGGAATTGTTCTATCTTGAAGCATTACCCCCACCCCTGAATGACTTTAAGCAGTCAATTTGCGGATTATATAGACACAACATACTTTCCATGATTCTTAATTCAGATCAATGTCGGGTAGTATTTAAGGAATAGATTAAAAAGTGTTTTTATTGCAATTTATATCTAAATAGTTATCCCAGCACCAATTAAGAAACCAACACAATCTAATCTGCCATCGACTTAATTTGAGTTATTTAGTGTATGCATATCTCAAAGGATCTTCTGTACCTGAGAGGTGTAAAATAGCAGATATGAATTATTGCCTCATTAGTTGATATAGTTAATATCTCTAATTCTTCAGCAACAATAATTTTATTAAGAAGACTGGGACACTTAAACCAAATCTTTCACATCTCTGACTTAAACTTCTTTACCCTGGGGTTGGGGGGCAGAAATAATAATCTAAAACTACTAGTGACAATATGAATAGGTATTTCATGTAGAAATTTGAAAATGCTAAGCTAAGGAATAAATTGAAGAAGGAGAGTCAAAGGTGTGTGTATCTTAAATGTTGTGGAGGTTTTCCTCCACTATTTATACTCATCACTACCTCCCCATCCCACTATATTGGGGCCAAAATCCATTTGAAGACAGAACAACAACAACAAAAACAAAAGGAACAAAGATCATGTTAATCCTCTCTATGAAATTCTTCACTGGAGTCTCATAACCTTCAGGTGGCCATTCAACATACACACAAAGGTGTGGACAGTCTCCACATCAGTGCTCTGCAGACCTGTGCTCCTGGCCTCTCCCATCTGCCATCAGAGTGCATTCACTACAAGCCATGCACAGACCTCAGTCCCTTGTTTCTGTATTGTTCAGCTAGAATCCTTTCCCTCCTCCCTCAGCCCTCCTTCCTATCTCCACTCATGACTACTTTTCCAGTCCAAATCCCTCCTTTATTTGATCGACTGTGTTCTTTATAGAATGCTTAGCTCAGTTGTCTTCCCATCCATACATGTTTCCTGGGATTCCCAGTGTGGGGTAAGTGATCCTATCTACATCTTCGTAATTACCCTTGCAAGGCCACCATCACTGTAGCCCTCATCATGCTGCACCAGCTTATGCATTTATTCATCGACCACCTTCATTAAAACATTGAGAACCAGGCATGGTGGTGCACGCCTGTAATCCCAGCACTTGGGAGGCTGAGGCAGGAGGATCGCGAGTTCAAAGCCAGCCTCAGCAATGACGAGGCACTTAGCAACTCAGTGAGTCCCTGTCTCTAAACAAGAGTCAAAAAAGGGCTGTGGATGTGGCCCAGTGTTTGAGTGCCCCTGAGTTCAATCCCCGGTACCAAAAAACAAAAAAAAAAACAAAAAAATCATTGAGTTAAGCACCTGGTGAACAGAGAATGCATATTCTTCTTCTAGGAACTTCTAGGACCTGCCATGATAAATGGCACAAAATTGGTGGGAAATAAACATTTTCTGGACACAACAGAAGCACTATGCTTTTTTCTAGGACTTCCTGAGACCTGTGAGAAAGCACTACTATCCCACCATCACTGAGGTAACTGAGACATTGGGCTTAGGGATAGTCTCCAAAAGGTTTCATGGACTCTGAATCATGAGGGTTAGGGCCTCTTGCCCACTAGCACACAGACTCCTCAGTGTCCTGCTGGTGAGTGCCCCTCACCCACCAGTGCTCTGTATCTTTTGTTTTCTTTGGTTGACCACCCTCTGCCAACCAGTGCTAGGTTCCTCTGTTGTTGCTGCCTGAAGCGATGGCCGCTTGGAGCAACGAAGCTGCGGGAAGAAGTTCAGAGGCAAACTGGAGACAAACAGCTTTTTATTCTGATAACTTTTCTCTCTGGCTCTAACAACGACTAACACGCGCTGCACACACCACCAAAATGGCGCTGACCCGATCAGCAATCTCGGCCAAGTCACTTGAGATCCCGGGCCAAGTCCCGTGAGACTACGGAAGGCGACAATGCCCAAATCTCCATGGCCCATAGTCAACCGCAATTCAAGCCATCTCCCCAAACAGGGCTCCTGCACTCTGTGTTCTCTGTGTGTGTGCCCCTTCACCCACCAGTGCTCAGGCTCCTCTGTGTCTTGTGGCCTCACCCCAGTCTGTCTTCATTGCAGTTGTTCCTTGGTGGCCTGCAGGTGAGTAACTAGTGTTACTTCTTTATGAGAATATGGTGGGTGTTTTTCCTTCAATTCCCTGGGATCCCTTGATCTTTATTGTTGAATGAGTATTTCCTTTCTCACCTGTTCCTATAGTTTGTTCTGTGTTTCATTTTGGGCTCTTGAGATGCTGTGAGTTTGAATTTCTTGGCTTCCTCTCACGTGTGGTATATGAGTATTTCAGCTTGTGATAATTCGTGGAAATATCTGGCTGTCCTAGCTGGGTTGGCCTGTACCCTACTTAATGGATAGATCCGTGGCTGCTGACAGACTTTCTGCAGGGTACCTTTCTGCACTGTGCCAGAGCTGTCTGTCCTGAGGTTCAGAAGTCCTGAGATCTCCTGTACCCACCCCTGAGCCTCCTTTTGCACAGGGTGTCTCCTTCCTAGGTGCCTCCCTTGGAAAGGCTAGGATCAGGGGCTTGTACTCCTCCCAGGTGCTCTTCTTGTCCAACCTGGGCTCTCATTCAATCTGATGACAGCCCCTGTTGGTCTCATGCTCTGCCTCCACAGTCGCCTGGACTCTTTCCCAGATTGGTAAGCTCCTCCCTGGAGAAAATGTTGGGGATTGAGTGTGGGTTCTTCTTCCCCATATTTAGTTCCAATATTTTGGGTCATACCTATCATGTTCTGCTCTATACCCAGTTGGGAGGAGCAGCACTGAGGAAAGGAACAAAAACTTCGGAGAGCTACAGGCCTAGCAGGTGTGTGGGGAAAGGATCTGAGTGGGATGGGCCTAGGCCCAGCTTGGGTCGTGGGTCTCACCCAGTGGTACACCATGCCCCATACCCCTTCTGAGACTTCAGAGGCCCCCAGTGGGCCTCACCCTGCACCCTTCCTGGGGTGCCATCGGATGTCTATCAGCAGGCTTTCTGAAGAGCACAAGTGCACTCATTACTAACTTCACTGGTACAGAGGATGTGTGACACGTGCTTTATAAGTAATCTTAAAACAAACCTCTCTGGATTATGGATTCCACAGATCAAATGATTCTCACCAAATACTTCCATTCTGGCTAGACTCTTGTATCTGTAGCCAGCTGACAGTTGCCACAGAACCACCATGGACAAGACCACCATGGACAAACCACCAAGGCTTGTAGTAAATGCTTCACTGCTGATTCAACAGAGAATTTGCTCAAGGTGTCCACTGGCTGATAGTTGAGTATAGTTCTGACAAGAATGTTGGTTGATAATTTCATTTATAAGTAACACAAAAACAAAGCAAGCAGAACATTCATGGGCACTACACTAGTTCGTGCAAGACAAGCAGGTGTTCTTGGTGGAATGGACACTAATGTCAAGTACTGGCAGCATAGTTCTACACATTTTTGTAGCTATTCACATTGGAATAGCAACATACATGAACATTCCTGCAATATTAATCTTTTATCCATTGATTCATTAAGTTGAGACAATGCACAAAACAACAAACCAGCCCACAACAGGTGGTAGTTGCCCATTTCCCTATTGTAGATGCCTCATGGGACCTGTGCTGTGCATGGCCAGACAAGGACCTGGAGTAGAGCAGTGCCATGTTTGCATCTGAACGTGACTCAGGTAAGTCCTGAGCATGGGTGACATCAAGAGTCAGTGGAGAGTTCTGCAGGTCACAGGCTGCGAGAACAGCCAGGCATGGGAGCCTCAGTTTCTGGCTCCTAGTGGCTCAGGGTGGGCTAAGAGGTCCAAGAGTAAGCCCTGATTATGGCCACACATAGTTTCTACACACACATTTCCATGCACACGGACTAGTGCACAGGGCACCTTGGTAGAGTGCAGCAGAGCTGGCAGGGCTTGGGGCCACAGGGCCAGCTTTGTCCTGTAGGCCAACTGCAGAAGCTTGTCACCCCTCGCTGCCTCCCTTGCTCCTCCCCTCCAGCATTCAGGGCTTCTCTCCCTCCCCAGACTTCTCCTGGCCCTCCAGCCCCTCCATGTCACTTTTCTCCTGGATTCTCTCTCACTGTATCTCTCTTGAGGATCCCAAACCCATGGTCAGACTGGGTTGGGCTCTGCATGGCTCCTCTGAACCTGAAGTCAGAATTTAAGAAAACAATACTTTCATTCAGAGCAATCAACAGGGACTTTCAGGATAAAAAAAATCCACTGAAAGCTAAACAGCTGGACAAATGCATCCACCCTTATAAGGCCGTAGGACTCAGCACTCGGAAACAGAAATAAAAGCCAAGCTGGGAGGTCAGATCTCACCCTACTGATCAGCAAAGAAATTTTTTAAAATGAAAACATCAAGTTCCAGTGAGGATGAGTTGAAATGGACATTTCCAAATATGCCATAAGCCCAAAAAGCCAGTATGATGTATTTGGGAAGCAAGCTGATAACTGAACAAGCACACAACCCAGCCTCAAGCTGGCATTCTCTGGGCTCAATGATGCAGATGGAACAATCAGAAGAAATTCTGCTCACTTGACCACTTCTAGAAACTGTAAAGCACTTGGAAGGGGGAGGGTGGGTTATCCAGTAAGGCAGGATGAGCCCGTGGAATGTGCAAGTGCAATGTGATATGGATTTTTTTTTAGACCAAGGGAAGAAACACTTGTGTGATGAGCAGAAGGTGTGAAGGTAAAGAAGCTGAGAAGCTGGAAAGAGTGTGCATGGCTGTGGTGCAGCTGCAGAGAAGGCCACAGGAAGCAGGAACAGATTGGCCTGTCAGATGGACTCAGGCCAAGGTGCTCCCAGCTCTGCACATTTTTGGTTCTGAAGTTTTGACCATGGAATTGTGTGCATTTGTCCATAGGTACATGTTCTTGGAATGCTCTGTGTGCCCTCATTGGCTGGATCTTTGGGGAACATTTGTGTGCTAGATGCTAGACAGTGGTGCTTCCTACATGGGGCTCTGCTCTGGCCACTTGTCCTATGCCTTGAGAGCCCTGCACTGCTGTCTGCCACTCCCTGTGTACTCTCCCAGCAGCCCTGGAGCATTCTTCTGCAAGGCTCCATTCCTCAGCGGTGCCCTGGCCAGGTCTGCAGGCCAACCTCAAGCAGGGCAGGGACACAGAGATGACACCACCACCCTCTTGGTCAGGCTGGGCCTTCCCTGAGCTGTAGGACTGGCCTCTGCCCCAGCATTGAGCCCAAGGAGTGGAACTGAGCCTCCTTTTGGGTGTTCTGAAGGCTACAGGGGGAGCCAGGCAGTGGAAGTTGGAGGGGGAGAGGGAGAGAATGTGAGCACAGAGCGAGTGGGGGCGTGGGGGTAGGAAATGCGGGGTACTGGAAGGGGAGGCACCCAATGTGGGCATTGATTTGAAGCATGAAGGCAGGCTGAGCTCCCGGCTCCATGCTGCTGGTAAGACTGGCGAAGGACAGAGCTTTCCTTTGTTGACAGCACCTTTTATTCCCTGAGTGTGGCAGGATGCTCGACACACCTGATGTCACAGACCATCTGCCCCAAGTCTGTAAGGGAACAGTGATCGCCTCAGCTTCTAAAAGGCAAAGGATGCACAGGAGGTTTATGTGACTTTGCCAGTAGCACCCAAGCAATGAGGGGCAGAGCAGGTACCAGAACTGAGGCCCTTCTGCCCCCCTGCACCATGCTCTGTGTGGTGCTAGCAGCACCCTCCGGGGCGGGATGCATACAGGAATAGACCAAAGAGGTGCTGGGTCCTGTCCTGTTGCCTGTGAGGCTGTTCTGTCTGGCTGTTCCAGTGAGGTGACAGGCATGGTCTACGATGAAGTTTGTCCCTGAGGAAGCCCCATGAATTGGAAGGCCCATTCAGAGACTTGGACATACCTAGATTGAAGTTAAATCTAGGAGCACACAGAAGCCTGTGTGTGCAGAGCAGGATAAGGCACAAGGCCATTCAAGACTAAAACCAAAGCCCAGACCAAGTCCTGGGCTGAGCTGAGCCAGGTCAAGACAAGGCAAATGCCAAGATAAAGACCAGGACAACCTTGTCCTGGACAACCTGAGCAGAGCTCAGCTGACAGCTGACAGGCAGCAAGGCCAGGCGTGCTGAGGCAGGGCCAGGCGTGGTGGTGCTGGCTACTCATTTCTTCCACAGGTAGGTCTGGATTCATCCTGGGCCCTGGTGCTGGCTCTTGGCACATCAGTGTATGGATGTTTAAAGAACATACATGTATTTTTTTTTTTTGTTTGTGGTACTATGTATTGATCCCAGAGGCATTCTCCCACACATTTTTTCTTTTCAATTTCAACACAGGATGTCACGACGTTTCCCAGGCTGGCCTCAAACATGTGATCCTCCTGCTTCAGCCTCCTGGTAGTTGGAATTGGAGGGATGGCCTCTGCACCAAGCTCTATGGATGTTTTAATCCAGTGACCACACTCAGTGGACTCGTGCACACTGCAGGGTGAGTTCTGAGGTCTCTTCTAGAGTGACCTTCTGGCAGGTTCTGGGAATCTCCTGAGGACAGTGGAGGCTGGGGTAATTTTTGTCTTTGGCTGGGAATGTGGTTGCTGGTTGTGCTCCTGACCAGGCCTGAGACAATGGGCCAGTTTATAGATGAAAGGGATAGAATGATGGGGATCAGAACTAGAAAAAAGGATTTGACCCAAGTGGCTTAAGGAATGACACCGACCTGAGAGGCACTTGTGCCCCTGCAGGGAAGAAGTGGTTGTAGTAAAAGGTAAATAAAAATATATGCCATCCCCCTGATGCAAAGGCAGTGTTGGCTTTTTTTGAAAATTCAGACCACAGATGCTCGGTCCTCTGCAACAATGGCATAACTCGGCCCTACCGAGTGGAGAGGGGTCAATGGCCACGTCCAGCCCTGGTCAGAAGTGCAGTGGAAGCGCCTGCCTACCAAGTGCCTTCCAGGTCAGCTTCAACAGTGAAATGTGCAAGGCTTCCCGGCTTCTTGTGGCTTCCATCTCCCTGCTCACAGACCAAAGGAGACGGCAGAGTGGCTCGTGCACCATGGTCTTGGGTACTCCTCCATGCAGGCCATGGGTTCCTCCTGTTCTGATCTTCTCCACCTTCTCCAAGGTTTCCACAGCACTGTGTGCTGTTTTGTAACACAATAAAGAAAGAATTTAATTGCACATAGAATGTTTTCCCAACCACCCTGAATGTGAGTTAGCAGCCAGGATCACCTGGTCACTGTGCTGATGTCTCATTGACCCCACAGCTGGGGCCTCCGGGAGCATTCTAGATGAACTCCCAGCTAGAACTGCAGGATCCACACTTTTGAAGGTGGAGGATGAGGCAGAGGAAATGTGGTAGCTCTTAGCTCTACCATTAGAGAAAGTGTCTGGGTTTTGGGACTGCATTCAGATACAGGTACCCCAAGGGTAAATGAGGAAAGGTGGGGGCTCAGATTCTTGGGCCCCAGGAATACAAAAGGTCATACCCCCATGCCTACTACCCTTCTGGGACTTCCAATTGTCCCCATCCTGCTGACCCTGTGCCCCTCACTGAGGCACTGTCCATGTACCCTGCACAGCTGGTGGCCATGAGCAGCCCGGGCCTGTGGTGTCCCAGTTTCAGGATGCTCTCAGTCCCTTCATGGACTCCCCAACTTTCTTCCCTTTTCCCCCTGTGGCATATCCCCACAGCAAGGCCTCCTAAGGGCATGGGTCACCCACCTGCTCAGACTACCCCAAGCTGCTCCTGGACTTCAGCACAGGTCATTGGGCACAGTCAGGGCTGCAGGGAGAATTCAGAGAGGAGGGCCTCTGAACCCCACCCTGGAGGCGCCCACCCCATGGTTAATATCCCCCTTCTCAGTTCTGCATTCCAGGAGGCAGAGTTGGAGTCCAGTCCACTGGAGAAATGTGAAGGAATCGGGCAAAGTCCTTGATCAGGAAAGCCCTAGCATCTTGGCCAGCAGAAGGAAAGGCTGTGTGGGTGAAGGGTGAAGGGTGAAGGGAACCAATAGCTCTAGGATTGGGGATGCTGAGTTGTGTGGTCTGGCTGTTCTGTGAGTGCCCAGTTGTGTCCTGGGCTGACAGGCAGCATGAGGGATGTACCCTGATCTCTCAGTGTATCATCAGAGGCAGCTGGGGAAGGAGGGGCTCAGCATTGCCCAGAAGGGTGAGCCTCAGGGGAGTGTGAACCCTTGCTCCAGGTCCCAAGTCCCCCCATGGCTATCCATACAACACGGGAACCGTGATCTGCAGCCACAGGACACAGGGACACATCTGCAGAGACCTTTCCAAACAATGACTATATAATGAACCACAAAAAAATCTTCAACAGGGTTCACAGAATGGTGTGTGTGTGTACTGTAATGTGTATGTATGTTGTGTGTGTGAAGCATGTGTGTGAAGTATGCATGTCATGTGTGTGCTGTGTTTGTGTGTAGATAATTGGGTGCTGTGCATGTCGTGTGTTTTTTGTACAGCATAGTTTGTATAGGATAGTATATTACGTGGCATGTGAGTTGTGGTACTGTGTGTTGGGTGTGTGTGTTAGGTTTGTGTGTGTTGCATGATGTGTAGGAGGTGCCTGTGCATGTGGTGTGTGCATGTTTTGTCTGTCACTACCATGGTGACTGTGCCTTTGCAGAGCCAAGCCCTCAGGAGTACTGGGAGCACAGCTAGTGCCACCCTGCCCTCTGCTGGCGAACGGCCGTTATGGCGATGACAATGATCCCTGTGTCCACAGGACAGCCTGTGGCAGACAAGAAGTACCCTGAGATGGACATATAAGTCTAGGCCCAAGTGTCCACCACAGAATTCCAGTGTCAGGATGGCAGTCTGCTGGTGGGGCTAGTGCCCAGCAGGAGCATGGCTTCCAGTGGCCTCATGGAGGACAGGTTGGAAGCACTGCTGCCCTCCCTGTGGAGGCGCCGGGAAAGCCTCCCCCATCTGTGCTCATGCTCACTGACTCCAGGAGCTGGCACATTTGCTGCTGGAAAGGCCACAGGGATGAAAAGCCACCAAAACCAAGATATGTGTTCAGTGGCCATGTTTATAATAAATGCAATTCTGAGGCTGCAGCCTCCAGTGCTCACACACAGTACAGAAAGGCAGAAGTAGGAAGCCAGAGCATGCTTGCTGCTGGCCAATGGCTCTGACAAAGGCCCTGGACAGATAAGGGGCTGCTCTCCACACCCTTCCCACTCTTACTCCACCACTCAAAGCTTCAAAGACTTAGAGGGCATCCCCTAGTTGAGGTCACAGGAGAGTAATCCTGGGGGCCCCCTCTGGGCCAAAAGCTTCCTTCCCAGTGTCCAGGGTGATACCTGCTCAAGGGAAGGGTCTTGACCAGGACAGTGCTGGATGGTTCCTTCTCTGGGACTCTTGGACCAGGGTGTTCTCAATGAAGGGAATGCCATCTTTCTTGATGGATATTTTTGGTGTCTCCCTGCAAACCCTCCAAAAAATCTACAGTGCTATGATTGCCCATGTGGCTTTGTAAAACACACATGGGGTCATGAGTTCCCCCACTAACATCCCCAACAGCACCCTATCTGCTATGAATCCTTTCTGTGCCCTTTCCTGCTGTTTCCAAGGCTTGGAGTCATCCTGTAGCCTTGTCTGGGGTGGGGTGGGTGGTGACGCGACTGAAGTAGGGAAGCCATGCCACTGCCCAGAGGAGAGTCTAACCCCCCAATTCCAGTACGTAGGGCAGGCTCTCTGAGACAGCAGGAGGGCATCCACCCGGGCAGCCTTAGGAATGGCAAGTGAAGCAGGAGAAGTCAAGAGGCCTGAGCCAGGTCCCAGATGCCTCTATCCTGTCATGTAGACACAGCTCACCCCTAAAGAGATGACCCTCATGCTTCCCTACAGGATGAAGACAGGGCAACCCATCAGCTCCTGGGCCTGCCTCAGCAGACAGGGTGCTATTCAGATCTGGTTTCAGAGAAACATGAATAATTGTTTTAGTATAGGTGTGTCTCATGCAGTATGAGGAGTGAATCCCTGCAGGACTGCCTGGAGGAAGGAGTGCCCCACAGGCCCATGTGTTAAAGGCCAGTTCCTGGATGGTGCTACTGGGATGTGGTAGAACTTAAGAAGTGGGACCTAGTGGGAAGTTTCAGGTCACTTTGGTGAATCCTTGAAGGGACCCTGGCCTTTTCCCTCATTTCTTTCTTGCATCCCAGACATGAGTTATGAAGTTTGCTCTTCCATGGGCTCCTCCATGATGTGCTGCCTCACTACAGGCCACAAAGCAGCCCTGGACTGAAACCTTTAAAACTGTCAGACAAAATAAACCCTTCCTCTTCCTAGGTCTCAGGCATTTTGTTGCAGCAACAGAAAGCTGACTCTTGCACTCCACATTAGCCTCCCTGTGCCCCAGCCCTTGCTTTCCTAGTCACATGGCCAGGAGGCATGAAAATAAGCGTTCTCAGCAGCTTGTGTGTGTTCATTTCCAGTCTGTCCATCAACAGAAGAAAGAACCACTATGACACACTTGTCAACAGCACATCACTCAGCATCACAGAGCAGAGCATGGACAGGACCATGGTGCAGTGCACAGCACTGAGTCTACACTGAGTTCAGAGCAGCAACCCCCACCTGATTCTACTTATGGAAGTTTCCAGAATACAAAAGATGGAGAGCTGGTAATAGAAATCAGAACAATGGTTACTGGGTGGGGGCAGCACAGGAGAGAGGTTGCAGGGGTGTATCCCTGTGTAAAAGTTCATGGGGTGCCCTTAGAGGGAGAGCTTTTGTGTGTTTCCCTGTTCATGTTTATTCTTTGTTTTCAAGTGGTGAGAAACATGAACAACAGTGATAGGAAAGCATTCATAAAAGGGTCCAGAGATGGAGTGAAATGGGTCTCGGGTCTCAAAGGGATTCGGAGCTTCAATGGAGATCCAGGAGTTTGAGTTCCTTCTGATAGAAAAGAGGAGCCCTCCCTGGGGGAAAAGCCCCTGTAGCAGAGCAGGACAGTGACCTGGTCAGAGGTGCCCTGCAACCAGGATGGGAAAATGGAGGGCAGGACAGAGAAGAAGTGGCTGGAGACTTGGAGAGAGCAGCCAGGATGAAGGGCTGGACAGGTGGAGGCTGGGATGGGTTTGGAACAGCCCACCAATGGCAGCTTGTGAGGCTGGAGCACCAGAGGGTTTCTGTAGATGCCAGTGCATAGTTCAATGACAAGGGGTTAGGGGGGACATGCTACAGCAGGCTTGGAACAGGAGAAAATCACAACTATTTAGTGGAAGATGATTGGGCAACATCCAGGTAGTGATGATCCCAGGACACAGCTTGGGAGGGGACAGTGGAAGATAGGAGGGCAGAAGATTGGGTGGGGAAGCCAGGCGTGGTGGCACACACCTATAATCCCTGCACTTGGGAGGCTGAGGCAGAAGGATCGTGAGTTCAAAGCCAGCCTCAGCAATGGCAAAGCACTTAGCAACTCAGTGAGACCCTGTCTCTAAACAAAAGTCAAAAAAGGGCTGGGGATATGGCCCAGTGGTCGAGTGCACCTGAGTTCAATCCCCAGTACAAAAAAAAAAAAAAAAAAAAAAAAAAAAAAAAAAAAAAAAAAAGATTGGGTGGGGAGAAGGGATTCTGGGAGGTCCACAGAGCCAAGTCCAGCAGGCACAGTGGAAAAAGAGAGGGAGGGGTGGTGAGGAGGGAAGAGAGAGAGCAGGGAGGTGGGAGAAGTGAAGAGAGGGAGAGCCTACATGGATAGCTCTTTGCATCTGGGAAATAACCATAGCAAGAACAGCACACATGTACAGAACTTGAGCCAGTCACACTCCATGCATTACTCCATGCTTCTCAAGGCTACTTGGCCTCATAGATGTTGCTGTTACTTCCAGAAAACAAAGGCATCAAGCACACAGGAAGCAGGTGTGTGGCCAGGAGGGGGACATGAATTGGCTCCACAGTTTATGTTCCTAGGCTCTGAGCTGTCCTCCTACCTCCAGGTGATGGGTCTGGGCTGTAAAGGGTGGGTAGAGGGCTTGGGTGGGATCCTGAGGGGCTCTTCAGTTTGGGCAGGAGTTGAGGTGTGGGTTTCAGGACCTTTGGTAGTCAGGTGGTTGCTTTTCATACCTCATCCACAGGAAGAGGGTGGGTTCCCCCCAGCCGTGTGAATATAGCCCCACTGCCTGACATTTCCTGGGCAGACACAGGTGTCCTGAATTTCCTATGGCATTGCCAGTGTCCAGAGTCCCCTGGTGTGTGTTCACACAGTGCGGGTGGGAGGAATAGCCAGGAGCCAAAGAAAAATGGAGAGTGCCTGCGGTCTGCTGACCTGGAGTCCTGCCTCTGGAACTATGGAGGTTGTAACTCACTGGAACATTGGAGTGACTCAGGGGCCAAGGCTGCACATGGCCATCGCTGCTATAGAAACTCTGGTGCTGCTTGGCATGCAGGTTGGCAAGCTACAGTGTAGCATGCTGGAGGCACACCCACCGAGAGGTCTGAGCAGGGCCTGGAGCCTCGGGTGGGCCAGTCCAGTGCCTGTGTTCATCACAGTGCTCTAATCCTAGTGTCTGGCCACAGCAGAGCAGCTGGCCTGCACAGCCTGGGCAGCAGGAGGTCCAGGAAACCCTCCCACCCCTATCAAGAGGGCCAGTCTGCAGCAGAGACACAACGTGGAGGTGAGCACACTGTGAACTATGTTGGAACTGTAGACCTGTCTAGGGAGCACCAGGGCAGTTATACCTTCAGAGGATTTGTGTGCATCACACTTACTCCCCCAAACCTTAGGAAGTAGGTGCTGTCATGAGACCCAATTGACACATAAGGCAATTGACACACAGAGAAGTTAACTAACTAACCAGAGTTCACACAGCAAGAAGTGTCAGAGCTGTGTTAGGACCAGGAACACTGGATTTGGGTTTCCATCTCCTCAAACTGACCAAAGATCAATGACCTCAAAGTACACAGAACAATGGGGTTGACCCTGTGCACTGGAATGGGGCACGGGGAGACTGAGCCAGCGTGGCTTAGGACATGTGTCTGCAGTGGATAAGGGGTGGTGGCCCAGAGGCAAAAGCAGGAGGGGCACCCTGCCAGACAAGAGCTGCTCTGTGGCAGACACAGCAGCAACAGAGTAGTGGTGTGATTCTGGGTGGGAAGAACTTTGGGGACAATTAGATATAGGGAGAGGGAGGCACAGGGATGTCTGGCTTGTGTGGGCTTTCCTGTCTTCATGTGGCCCGAGGTCATAGGTTTGGGAAGGACAATCTCCGGCGTGAGAACAGCAGCTAAGTGGTCACATCTGCAAGGCATGGAAGAGCATGAAGAACCTTTAAAGAGAGTGGGCAAAAGCGAGCATACTGGATGGAACCTGTCTGACCCTCACAGCCTTTGGGGCCAGAGTATATGAGCCTGTGGCAAACTGCAGTGTCCCCAGAAACCACTCATAAGAAGGGGATCAGAGTGCCAGATAGATGCCCCTATGCTGGGGCAGAAGAGAGTTTATTTATTTGTTCATTTCAGTGCTGAGGATTGAATCCAGGGCTTTGCACATTCTAGGCAAGTGCTTTACCTCTGAGTTCACCCCCAGCCCAACAAAGTATATTTAGGGGGCAAGTGGGTGGGTCTTGGTAAGGTCACCAAAATTGAACAGAGCCAGAAATAAATGGAAATCTAGAGACATTAGAACCCATAGGACTGCATGTCTGGGCTGGTGCTTGTAAACGCATGATTTTGGGGAAGGCATTCATGCCATTCCTGGGCTAAACTCAATTTACTCTCCAGTCACCCATGACCCCACCACACTGAGTGAGGCAGACTGAGATGACTAGCATGGTTATGAGAGAATAAAAGTTGAGAGCTGAGTTATGCTGAGAGTAAGAGTTGGAGCTGGGATTCAAGTCCAAATGTTAAGGGTCCTGAATATTGAGCTTTAACCACCACTTAGCACTGACTCATGCCAACTGCAGCTGAAACCACAATACATTCTTTCACCTCCTTCACCACTGCTGCTCTTAGCAAAATCACCACTATTGCCTTTGTCTCCACCATCCCATCATCCCCACTATCACCACCATCATTAATGTCATACCACCATTATTGCCCCCATCACCATCACCTTCATTAATAACACCAGCACCACCACCTTCACTACCATCACCATCACCATCACCACCATTAACACACCAGCACCACCACCACCATCATTAGCACCATCATCATCATCATCATCATCTCCTTAATACAGTCACCACCATTAGAACCATCACTGTCATTATCACTACCACCATCACCATCATCACCACCATTGTTACCATCACTACCACCATCACTACCATCACACTTCCACCACAAAAGAATCAGTGCTACCACCATTATCATCAACACAATTATCACTCTCTGGTACACAGCGAGAGCCACTACTTCACAGGGTTGTTATCAGAACTGGATGATTTGCTCCATACAAGGCACTTAAATACAGTTTACTCTCATGCTCATGTTTGTGGCCACTTCCAAACTGCAATGGTTCCCCTTACTTGGAGTTTCTTCACCTCTTCTTTCCATACACCTAAATTTCAGTCATCCTTCCAACTTTAAAACCTTGTTCCAGGAAGATGGAAAATAGAAAGCACCAGAAGTTTGACCCTTCACTGAACAACATTCACAGTGGTAATATCTGCTGTAACTATTTTGGAATTCTGGTTTTCCAAGGAAGGTTCATTATGTTAATTTTGGTCGATTTCAGCTCCTAGCATGGAAGCAGCTACCCATCCCCAACTCCCACCTCTGGAGCAGACAATCATGCATAACTTCCCATGTTCCTTGCACACAGCTTGTGGGGGCCAGAGTGGGCAAGAAGGACCATTTTCTCTTTAAATCAGGGATAACTGCTACTTTTGATCTTTGAGGTGCAAGTATAGGTGAGCAAAACCACTGTTTTATCCCTCTTCTGACTATTGCAAGACAACACCCTCAGTTGAAGAAACTTCTAGGATATTTAAGGGGCAAGACCCCTTTTTCCTTTCTTTCCCTCTCTCTTTCATTTTTCTCTTTTGCCCTCTTTTGGAACCAGCCACTTAAATTCTAGGACATTCAAAAGCAACCACATAAACAGGGGAACTTAGAAAGTCACCATTTACACCCAAGGCAAGTATAGCCTCAAAAAAGACCTGACAAGATCTTAAATTTTATACCTTAGCTTGCTCCTTAGCACAGAGATAGTCTACAACAATAACAAAAAAAAAAAAAAAAATGAAAATAGGCAAACCCTGGAGAAGGGCGGGGGGTTATGATTTCCAGAATTGCTATGGTATTAGATTAAATTTTACAATTTTCAATAAAAAAAATCACAAGGCATCCAAAGAAACAGGTAATATGTCCATTTAAAGAAAAAAAAGACAAACCAACAGAAACCTTCCCTGAGAAAGACAAGATGGCACAGTGCTTGACACAGACTTCAAAGCAATTGTCTTAAAAATTGGGGATGAAATAAAGGAAGATGCAGACAAAGTTAAGAAAATGAAGTATGAACGAAATGGAAATATCAATTAAGAGATATAAAACATAAATGAAACCAGAGAAATTCTGAAGCTAAAAAGTAAAATAACTGAATTTAAAAATTTACTGGAGAGAATTAAAGGCAGGTTTGAGCAGTCGGAGGAAAGAATCAGCAAAACTCAAGATAGGATCATTGAAATTATTGGATCTGAGGGATAGAAAGAAAAAGAGATTAGAGAAACTTGAACAGAGCCTTGAGGTCCCAAGGGATACCATCAAGCAGACCAGCACATGTATTGTAGGAATTCAGGAAGAAGAGAAAAAGAAAGGGTCAGAGGAATTATTTGAAGAATAATGGCTGAAGACTCCCCAAATTTGATGGAAGACATGAATATAAACATCCAAGCAGCTCAGTGAACTCTAAGATGAACTTGAAGACACCCTTGCTGAGGTATCATAGTCAAAGCTACAGACAAGGGAGACTCTCAAAAGCAGCATGGGAGAAGTGACTCATCACACACAAGGGAGCTTCCTTCTGTCCTTAGGAGAACATAAGGTAGTGGGCTCTACATAGACAAAGTCCTGAAAGAAAAAAATACTCTCAATCAGGAATCCTATATCCTATAAAACTACCCTTTAAAAGTATGGGAAAATTTAAGACATTCCAAGATAAACAAAACTGAGGAAGCTTGTTACCACTAGATCTGCCTGGAAGACATGCTCAGGGGAGTACTGCAGGTCAAATGGAAAGCTCTAGACACTAACCCAAGCTGTTTGAAGAAATAAGGACCTCTGGTGGGGGTAAATACATTGGCAGTCATGATGTGGTATAATTGTAACAGTGTGTCACTCCAATTTGTTTTCCAACCATATTTTCCACATGATTTTTAAAACTAACACACTTGAGGGAAAAAAAATCCAAAGGTTACTATTACCTTAGCCTTGGTTTGTAAATCCACATTTTGTTTTTCTACATGATTTAAGAGATGAACAAATTAAAAAATTAATGAACACACAAAATTTGGACACAAAATGTACAGAGATGTGATTTTGTGATAATAACTGAAAGAGGATGAAGACAGAGCTTTAAAGGAGCAGAGTTTTTGTATGTTATTGAAGTTGAGCTAGTATAAATTCAAATTAGAGTGTTATAACTTCAGGATATTAAATGCAATCCCCAGGATAATCACACAGGGGAAAAATATTATATTCAAAAGGAAGTGATTATCACTGCAAAAAAATCAACTAAACTCAAAGAAGACATGAGTGCAGGAAATGAGGGAAATAAAGTTAGAAGCCTTATAGAAAACAAATAGCAAAATGATGTAAATAAATCCCTCTTTATTAGTAATTACTTTAAATGTAAATGAATTAAACTCTCCAATCCAAACATGGAGATTGGCAGAATGGGAAAAATATATACCCCCCATGATGCACTTATATGATCTCTGCAAGAGGTTCACTTTATTTTTATGCATTTATTTTTATTTATTTTCCATGCTGGGGCTCAAACCCAGGGCCTTGTGCCTGCCACGCAAGTGCTCTACCACTGAGCCACATCTCCAGCCGAAGCCTCACTTTAGATCCAGAGACACAAATAGGTTGAAAGCAAAGGAATAGAAAAAAAAAAATCCAGTAAGCTGTGACCCACAAAGAACAGGGGTGGCTATTCTAATAGGAGACTCAATGGACCAGATCTAAAAAGGTTACTTGGGACAAAGGAGCACAGTGTATACCAATAAAGCTTCAGTCAGCAAGCAGATCAGTTACAAACATTTACATGTATGAAAGTACATGTGAAAAGGGAGGAAGTGCAGACCCATACCACAACATGGAAGAACCACAAAGAAACTACACCAAGTGAGACCAGCCAGGAATTCCACTCCTCTGAAGTCCATAGGAGCCACGTCCATGGGGACAGGCAGTGGGTGGTAAGTGCTAGGGCTGGGGGCAGGGAGGGGTTATGATAGTGGGATGGAGCTTCAGTCTGGGAAGATGAGGAGGTCCTGAGGATGGGCTGCTTTTTAGGTCACTAACAAAACACTTAAGAGTGGCCAAGATGGTCAATTAGATAGAAGGTGCATTTTACTACAGTAACAAAGTCCTACTAAAAATAAATAATCCAGAGCAGCCATCTTCCTCCTACCCCTGACAGAGTCTATGTTCAGGGTCTCAGGGACACTAAGCCTGCTGCCTGGACATTTGCTGACCATACTCTCACAGGTGGTACTTTCAGCTGCCACCACAGCAGGCTCCAGTCTCAGGAATGCAGACTTCCTAGGACCAGGGGTATTGCAGCAATAAGGACCTTTCACACAGGGCAGCCACATCTTGCCCCTCTACCACCTCTTCCTGAATATGGAGGAGAAGTTTGTCTTGGGCTGATCCCTAGGAATTCTTCCAATTTCTTTATCCTAAAACTGGTGTAACAGGACCCTACATGCTTGGAACTAGACTTATCTTGTATTTTCTATCCAAAGAAATATATGTAGTTACCCCAGAGATCTTCTCTACTATATCAACAGTAGGGTTACTTGTCTATGTAATTAAAAAATATGGTGCCTCTATTAGATAATTTATTGATAATGAGCAAAAAATTGTCCAACTGGAAGAGGTGAAGCAGGCTTCCATCAAACAAATTCAAGATATAATTGAGTTGGAGAAGTCACAGCAGGTGCTGGTTCAGAAACATCACTCTTTTTTCTTTCTTTTTGACTAATTGCTATGGCCTTGGAGGCTATTTACTGGGAATGGCTACATAAAATATACAAAGAAGTAAAGAATCACCTGGATTATCATATCTCTGTGCAAAATATGATGCATTGAAAGGAGCAAGAGCACATGATAAACTGGGTGGAGAAGTACGTGGTGCAGAGCATCTCTGCACAACAGGAAAAGGAGACATTTGCCAAGTGCATTGCTGATCTCAGTCTGCTCTCAAAGAAGGCTCAAGCACAGCCAGTTATGTAAATGTATCTGTCCCAGTTGAGACAGCTATACATTGTTGCTGAATAAATGGAAACTAGTTGATGTGACAAAATCTTTCTATATTGCTGTCTCCTGAAATTACAGTTTACCTGTCCTAAAAAAGAAAAGTTCAAGTTTCTTTTAGTGAGAAAGCTAAATTTGTTGGCCAGTCAGATGTTTCTCATCATTACTCTGCAGTTTTTGAGTTGTTATCTGATTACTTTTGAAAAAGCACTTTGCTTTTATTAAAACATATTGCCTGGTGAAAGACTACCAAGTTACAATCTAAATTTATAATTAATTCCAACATCATGCAATAAAGTAATCATTAAAACAAGAAAAAATAAATAAACCAATACTCCTTGTCTCAACGATGGTCCTGAATGAAGCCTCCCTGGAGTGCTCCAGGCCACAGTGACCTGGATCACAGAGACAAAGGGGCCAGGTGGGATGGGCAACTGCCACTTATTGTGTGTGTAGAGTGCTGGGGACTGGCTGCATGGGCGTGGGGGGATGTGGACCCAACAGATGACCGTTATGGTGCTCACCATTAGCAGCAGGACTGCAGGCCTGCTAGATGAGAGACTGCTGGGGAGCACCCAGACAAGGCACAGTCCCCCACCTTGTCTAGCCCCAGCAGGGAGATGCTGGAGGTCACCACAGGAGTGACTGCACCCACCCTAGGATAGCATGGTGGACTCTATACACCATTCTGCCTCTTTTGGTGCAAAAGAAATGCAGGAATGCATCACATTGTTTTGTTTTGTTTTTTAATCAGGTGAGGGAGAAACATGTCTAAGAGGTGAAAACCCATGCTCAGGTCCTCTCCTCCAGTCCCTCTGCTCAAGGGGGTGGCTGGCACCCTTCCTCATGCAGGACCAGGCAGAACTGGGGATTGACTCCAAACCCTTCCTTCTGTGTACATCACACACTTACTTCCACCCATGTAAATTTAGTCATCAGGGCTGAGGGACAGTTATGTGCCTTGGGTTTAGAAGCTAAAGTGTCTTTTAGTCACGTCAATACCTATAGATATAGAAAATTCCTTTATATATCAGGAGTCCCTGCATAACCAGTCCCTTTGATGGCAACTTTTAAGCTGCTTCTGAGTATGTTCTCATGTGATTCCTACAAAATGGCACCTAATCTCAGCCTAGTTGCAATATGCCTAAATAGACTTCATCCCCTCTCTTGTATACAAAGGCTGCAGATGCAAGTGAGGTTAAGTAACCTGTAAGAGATCAACTCACTGGAGAACAGGAAAGGACTGGGCTCTGGGCCCCCCTCTGACCCATCAGTCCCTCCAGGCACCAAACTACTGTTCTGGTTAATAACCATAGATCCTCAGGGTATGGGGACAGAGAAGGCTGCCACTGAAGTTACAGTCATGAGATTCAGTGGGTAGGTCAGGAAGGGCAGTAGAACTAGCAGGCATTCTCAGGAGAGAAGGAGGGATAAGGGAGCCTGGAGCCTGATCATGGCTGTGCTTGGGGTCTTTGTTGGTGCAGGGGCATGAGGCCTGGAGAATGGACATGAGCTTGCTGTTGGACAGTGAAGTTTGAGCCTGAAGCTTGGACTCAGGCTTGAGTCCTTGATGTGCCCATGGCAGGGATGCTGAATTCCAGCAGAGGCAGGATATCCAGGATAGTGTCAGGAACTGGGTGTGGGGACCTAGGTCTTTCACCAATGGAAGGAGAGCCCAGGACGTCATCTCTGACAAGGGCATCTTGTGGGGCACATGCATAGACCTTCCCAGAGAATGGCAGCCATTCCCAGGCATCTGCCTTATAGGGCTGATGGAAACAAAGCCCAGTAGGCTTTTGGGAATCCCACACATGTGTGGAAGACACTGGCCCACTCACAGAGCCTTGCCACAGGGCTTTCTATAGAAGAACCTGGTACCAGGTCCAATTTCCTGAAACACTTTCTTTCTGGTTTTGCATGCCCTGGACTCCTGAGCTCTCTAAGAGGGTGCTGGGAACACTGTTGCTCAGTTCTGTGCAGTTGGACAGGGCCTTATCACCCATGGCAAATCAGTTCAGCCATCCCAGAGTCACTCTGCCTGGACTCAGTACAATCTCTGACTTTCACCTGAGTTGTTGTGCACTGGAACCCTGTGTCCCGACCAGCATCAGGAAGGCAGGTGCTAGCTGGAGTCTGTAGTTGGAGGTGCTGGCACAGGTCTCCTGGGAAACTTCCAAGGGGTGTTTCTACTGCAGGCTCCAGCATCCTGGGAGATCCTTTTGCCTGCTGTCCACAATCTGGTTCTCAGAGTCTGGGGGCTATCACTCAAGTCCATCACCCTCCTCCTGTGGAACCAGGATGTTTCAGCAGAAACGCTGGACTTCATGGATTGTTGATGCAAGTGGTGGGTCAGGATGCCTGCTGGAAGTTAAAGAGGGTGAGTGCTACTTTCCATCTTTCTGAGCTCAGGGTCACCTTCTCACAGATGACTTGGACAACCATTTTGATGAGCCAGCTGCTCTTCAGAATAAGATCTTGTTTTATCATTGTCTTCCACACATGGATACTGGTGCTCTGGGTACAGTATGGTGCCATGTCTGGGTACCTCACAGACATATATGCTAACACATGTGTCCATCACACCGATGCTCAGCAAGAACCCCTGTTAACTGACCCTCTCCCCAGCCCCCAACCCATATAGCCTACTCTTTCTCTTAGGCACCCTTGAATGAATGAATCCTCTACACTGACTTTCTCTTATCCCCTCCCTGTGTAGAAGCACCATCCAGACCTGGTCTGGAACAAAGGTGGAGAATTTTCTCTATAGTGTAGGGCTTTCTAGTTGAACTGGGTCTTCCTACTACAGCCTGGGAAAGTTCCCTAATTCCCCTTCTGAGCAGAGGAGATAAATGACCTGCCTGCTCTCAAGGGCCTGGGATGATCAGTCAGTATCTGCAAAATGCTCAGAGTATGAGCTGTCTACCTCTTAATTAAGAAACTAAATAGAAAGCAATTATTCCTCCAGAGAAGACATTCTACATGCAAACTCCCAGTGTGGAAACATTCAAGATGGCAGAGTAGAGGAAGGCCACATTTCTAGTTGCTCTGTGGCCCCAGATT
Organism: Tamias sibiricus; assembly: GCA_025594165.1. NCBI lineage: Eukaryota > Metazoa > Chordata > Mammalia > Rodentia > Sciuridae > Tamias > Tamias sibiricus. Next base: position 53,875,400 of record CM046660.1, read on the forward strand.
CAAGCAGTGGGAGTACTGTTCCTCAGCAAAGTGGGTGAAAGAGGGATTTCACTAAAATTCAACATTGGACAGTCAGAGGGTCTTAGAGACTCAGAAATTAAGGTGCAGTGAACAAAGAAGAAAGACTATGTTGGAACCAGGCCAGTTGCAGGAGCCATGCGGGTTCACCACAGAGTGGAGGCCAACTCACTTTCCCTTTGAGTCTGGCAGTTCATATGACCAGCAGAAGTGGGTTGGAAATCTGAACAGTTGGGTGTGATTACCACAGGGACTCATCCCAGGAAGGCTGTGTTTGAAGGCAGCAGAGTGTTGAGGGTTGCTCCCCCCCCCCCCCCCGCCCCTCCCTCCATGGCCTTTTTAAGTTTGTTTTAATGAGTCATACATGAGAGTAGAATGCATTTATGCACTTTGATATATCATACATGGGTATAATTTCTCATTTTTCTGAGTGTACATGTTGTAGAATTATATCAGTCATGCAGTCATATATATACACATAGGGTAATGATATCTGTTTCATTCTACTATCCTTCCTATCTCCATATCCCCTAACCCCTCCTCTTTTACTCCCCTCTACCTAATCTAAGGTAACTCTATTCTTCCCTAGTGCCCCCCCCCTTATTGTGAATTAGCATTTGCATATCAGAGAAAACATTTGGCCCTTGGTTGTGGAAGGCCAGCTTCCGCGGAGATGTCAAGGTGAATCCGATCGATGCTGGAGGGGAAAGTCGGCGAAGCGGAAAAGATGCACACGAGTCAGGTTGCAGAAATCCTACTCTCCTTTACTTTTCTCAGCATGGTTTTTATACATCCCAACAAACACAGTAATTCACATTCCAACTATAGGAGGTTACATTAAAGAATTTCAGTAATTTACATTCCAACTATAGGAGGTTACATTAAAGAATTTCAGGAATTTCCAGGGTCATATGATCAGGGGAAAATCAAATATTTATCCTAAGTACATACTACTGATTAATTTTATCTATAGGCAGAGGAAAACATTCTAAACATCTTAAAGCTTGTATTATCTAAACTAATGTTAAAAAATTCCTCAACTCTAGGCACGCCTGCTCATAAGGTTATATTGTCCTAGTATCTTCTTTAAACTTCAACTGGGCCTAGACTTTCTGACTTCTACTATGTCCTTATAATAACTTTTTGTTTTGGGGCTCAGGAAGAAAAGAGATATGGTTGTCAAAAATCCTAAATTAGCTAGCTTCTGGCTAGATTGCACAGGGCCATAGAACTGGTTTTATTTTTTGATAATTAAATGTATTTATACCTGGTGGCCATGCAGCAGAAATACATCAAGAGCATATGCAGACAAAGTTAATTCCTCTATAGTCACATAAAGGTGGCATTTCATCAGCAAAGAGGAACCAAGTTCAAACTTCCAGGCATTTAACTGGAAAGAGCTCGGGCTCAAACTCATTTGCGTAAACGAGGAAGAACTCAGATTCAAACTGCCTGGAATTAACGGGGAGGAACCCAGCTAGATTCCTGGTTGAGAGACGCCACACTTGGTTTTTTGGGATTGGCTTATTTCACTTAGCATGATATTCTCCAACTCCAACCATTTACTGGCAAATGCCATAATTTCATTCTTCTTTAAAGCTGAGTAATATATATATATCACATTTTCTTTATCCATTCATCTATTGAAGGATACCTAGGTTGGTTCCATAATTTAGCTATTGTGAATTGAGCTGCTATAAACATTGACATGCCTGTGTCACTGTATTATGCTGATTTTAAGTCCCGTGCTTATAAACCAAGGAGTGGGACAGATGGGTCAAATGATGGTTCCATTCTAAGTTTTCTGAGGAATCTCCAACCACTTTCCATAGTGGTTGCACCAATTTGCAGTCCCACCAGCAATGTATGCATATACCTTTTTCCCCACATCCTTGCCAACATTTATTGTTGCCATAAAGAACTCAAAAAGACTTCACACCAAGAAAACAAATAACCCAATCAATAAATGGACTAAGGAACTGAACACTCACAGAAGAAGAAATACAATCAATCAACAAATATGTGTAAAAATGTTCATCATTTCCAGCAATTAGAGAAATGCAAATCAAAACTACTCTAAGATTTCGTCTCACACCAGTCAGAATGGCAATCATCAAGAATACAGGCAACAATAATTGTTGGGGAGGATGTGGTGACCATCCATTCTTGTCGATAATTTTGAACAATTCAGTGGAGAACATTCCTTCATTTTTCATTAAGAATATTTTTCATGTGTGTGTGTGTGTGTGTGTGTGTGTGTGCATTCTTGCTGTGCTGATTGGTTTTTGGACATGTATACATATACATCTTTCTTTTTTTCTCACTTTTAGCATTTTTTAATGGTATTTTTTCTTGCCTTGTCTTTTGAGGGTTACGGATTTTGTTTTATTTTGTTTTTGTTTCTTTGTTTCTTTCCTTCCTTTCTTCTCCCACTAACAGGAAATTCTTTATTCTCTATCCCTTTACTTTGTTTTCCCTCCTCCTTCCTTATATAATCATAACCTGCTATATCTCTTTTGCATTCTCTCTGTTCACATTCTCTCTTCTATCTTCCTATTAAATTTTCTCTTCTCTTAACGAACCATATTTTGACCATCTTTTAGATCTAATTCATTTATAAAACTTCTGCCGCCACCACTCATGTTACAATTATTGCTGTTATGGATGACATAATTGACACACCTGCTGTTTGCCTTAATGCCAGATCTAGTTCATAGTTATTGTTGTTTTTGCTGTTGGCAATTTCTGACTCTGCCCTGGAAACTTCCAGGGTGATTAGGTGAGCTCTAGTCACATCACTGTGGCAAGGTCCAAGCCATTGCCCTCCCACTTCTCAGGAGCTTCCTGTATCATCATCTCAAGGATGTGTTTTTTTTATACTTATGGATAAGTTTTATTAGAATGGAAGAATATAAACCAAGAGAATCAGGAAAACATATATATCAGGAGGAATCCAGAGAAGTTGGGCACAGGCTTTTGACCACTTCCCCATCTGGGGCCATACAGGACATAGTTGCTTTCTATTTAGCAGTAAACTATGTGGACATGTGGAGAATGTCTCTTCACAGAGAAAACTGTTCAAGTTTTTGGGTCTGAGGCTTTTATTGAGAGCCAGTCACATGGAGACATCATGCTACATGACAGTCACAGCCACGGAAACTTAGGATCCCAATGATGAAAGCAGACACACAGCAAGTATGCTGATGTATGTGCAAAGCAATCCTGACAGGCTGAAATGACATGGTTCATTGCATCAGGTATATAAAACATCACGATCAACTATTAACATAAGAACACTCTGAGGGCTACATTCCCAGGAGTTGGCCAAACGTCAGTCATGGTTCTAGGTTACCTTGAAGACATGCAAGAAGTGAACAGCAAGACCTACTCAGGAAACACTTTCCTCACACTCCACAGGTGCTATTTAAAACTCAACAGTGACCCATTATATGGGGGGTTGTATGTGTAAACTCTGACATATATCAAATCACAGCTGGTCACTGGTTGAACTGAGATTTGAATCTATGGTGGGTTTATGCTCACTTATGCTATACTGCCATCTCACTACCGGCTACTATGGTGCTGATTATTTACAGATAATCCCATCCATTGGTATGAGAAAAACCCCTACTTGACTATAAATTAGTCTGAGCTATATGCCCACTCTGCTGGGGGCATATAAAGATGTCTATGCTCATTCATATCTGACCTCCCCATGGCCTCTGTCTTTGCATAGGTAGTTTCCCCAGCTGTGTGTCTATAAGGTCATCATAACATTTACAGGTGGTACAGTGTTGCTGCTTATGCATAAAAGTATTAAGCAGATAGCACATGCATTCTGGGTAAAAAAAAAAAAAAAATTGTGGGCCAGCCATGGGAGCACACATCTGTGATCCCAGCTACTCAGAAGGTTGAGGCAGGAGGATCACAAATTTGACTCCAGTCTAGACAACTTAGTGAGACCCTGTTTCAAAATAAAAAATATTTTGAGTAGCAGCTCAGTGGCAGAGTACTTGCCTAGTATGTGCGAGCCCCTGGGTTCAATACCCCCTGCAAAACAAAACAAAACAAAACAAAAAGCATTGTGGGACCTATAGACTTGAATTTCCTATTGGTATTACCTATTTTAGAAAGAAAACTGAAAAGGAATAAGTTGCAAATTATTCTGGGTGAGAAAAACCTGATCTTTAAAACATCCACAAATAGAAGCAAAATTGTGATCAAATTTTAAATTATCATGACAAAAATTTAAATATATGCAAAAGTAGGGCAAGTAATATACTGAACTCCCATATAATGATTACTCAGATTAAATAATTATCACTATCTGGCTAATCTTGTTTCAATTAGATTTTATCCATTATCCATTTGTATACTCAAATATAACAACTTTTTTAAATGCACAAACATGCTGGGCACTGTGGCACACACCTGTAAACCCTCTCAGCTCAGGAGGCTGAGACAGGAAGATCACAAGTTCAAAGCCAGCTTCAGAAAAAATAGTGAGACACTAAGCAACTCAGTGAGATGCTATCTTTAAATAAAATACAAAATAGGTCTATGGATATGGCTCAGTGGTGAAGTGCCCCTGAGTTCAATCCCTGGTACCCACCCCCCAAAAAAGTGCACAAACACTACCATTATTTCATTTACAAAACAATATTAATAATACCTTATGTTTTAGCTAGCTTTTGTGTCACTGTCACTAAAATATCTGACAGGAACACATAGGAAGAGAAGTTTATTTTGGTTCATGGTTGCAGAGGTTAATTTTCTGTCCAGCTGACTCCATTATTCTGGGCCCACAGTGAGGCAGAACGTCATAGTGGAAGGGTGTGGCAGAGGAAAGCAGCTCTGACATGGCAATCAGAAGCATAAACCCTAAAGGCATGCCCCCAGTGACCTACTTCATCCAGGGAATCCTACCTGCCCATAGTTACTGCCCATAGTTACTCATTGCTTCACAACTCTCACCATCTGATCATTTCATCTCTGAAAATTCTTGCATTGTCTCATACTTAAGCTTTTGGGAGACATATCATATCTAAACCATAACACTCTATCCTGGCCCCCAAAAGCTCATGCCAACTTCACAACACAAAACACATTCAGTCCATTTCCAAGAGTCCCCATAGTCTAAACAATCCCAGCATTGCCCAAAAGTCCAAGTCCAAAATCTTCTTTGAGGTTCAAGGCAAACTTTTCCCCTGCAAATATGTACATTTTCCAGAAGCAGGATCTCTGGGGTAGATGCATCTGGGCAGTTATCAAGAGCCCTGCACTTTAGGGAACACCCTTTACTTGTGGACAAAGAAGTAACCTCTAGGAGCAGCCTGCTGAAGACAGAGTAACCGTGCTGTCAGCTGGTATACCAGAAGAGCTGGTATTATGTGCTACAGATTCTAACAGTTGAATCAGGAGGAAGTTAGTTTTGCAGCTATTTATGAAGTTGGCCCAATGAAAGTGCTGGCTGATGGTCTACCTATGATAGCCATCTACAACAGCTTTCTACAACACCTGGGATTTCTTTAGAAACTGTGAAGAGGCACTTGGTAGATGAGAAGGGAGCAGCATTTGCAAGTAATCTCCCCACTCGCACCCCTGCACCAGGGTCTGCACAGTACCCAGCCAGTGCCTTCAAGCTCTCAGAGAGGTGACTCCACAGGGTCCCCAGCCTGAGTGCTGGAGGTTGGCATGGGTGGGGCCAAGGAGGGGCTGTGGCCAAGAGCTGTGGCTGGGTGAGGGAGGCTGAGGCTCCTGGCAGAGACAGGGGAGCAGAGTTGGGCAGAGGCAAAGCAAGGGGAGATGCCTGGAGCCTTGAGAGAGTTCCCTGTATTCTGAGAGAGGCGTCTGCAGAAGCCAGCTCCATATATGGTCTCTTATGGGAAGTAGATAAAAACTTAATTTTAGTCATAAAAGGAAGCTTTGCTGGGAGGAGGTGGCAGGGTTCCAAATATAGCACGTAGGGCTGCAGATGTGGCACCCAGCTCAGAGTCCCTGACTCCCTCACTTGGTGGCTGCATCAGGTATAGAAATTGGTGCAGCCTTGGGAAGGGCTCCTCATAGGGGGTGTCATAAAGACATGTGTCACAGTCACTTTTATTCCACCAGGAAGACACTGCATCTTTACGTCATGGTGGCTGGAGTCTGTGTGTGGGGTAAGCGTGGCCCTCTCCCAGGCTGTAGCCCATGTTGATGTCTGCCTTTGTACAAGTGTTAGTCCTGTTAGCGTTTTCTCATTTACTGAACGCTTGGAGGTCTAGAAACCTCTCCTGTCAGCCTATTGTGCAGTGTCCACATGTGGTGACAAAGCCGAGTATCACTGCCCTTCTAACTTGGGTTTCATCCCAGGCTCTGTTCATTAATAGTTTCTTGCTGAGACCTGTGTAGCTTTGCCAAGGCCTGCTGCAGGTTTTCTCCTGTGAGTGCCTGTGGCCTGCCCCTGAAGCCCACCCAAATGACTCAACCTTGGCCAGATCAGGTCCTCATGCTCCTGGGCATGAGGGGGATGCAAGCCAGTGGACACTTTCCAGAGTACATCTTTCTGGTTGTTCACTTGTGGACAGCTCTGCAGGGCTGATGCTCAGCACACTGATGCCTATTCTGACAGACTGGCAGTGACCAACCCCCCACCAGGTTTTGGGGATGAGGTCAGAGATGAGGGCTCAGAGCCCTATGGCACCACTTCTTACCCCTGTATCCTTAGGAAAGAGTACCCGTTTCTCTGGGCCTCCATTTGCTTATTAATAAAATGAGAATGACAGTGGTTCTACCACATGATTGTTCTTCCACAATTGTGTGTCTCATTGATGCATGATTTATCTTTTAAATTTTTATTTTTTATTTTTTTTTGGTAATGGAGATTAAGCCCAGGGGACTCTCCAACTGACTTATACCCCAACCCTTTTCATTATATTTTGAGACAAACTCTCACTAAGTTACTGAGACTGGCCTAGAATTTTCATCCTCCTGCTTCAGCCTCCTGAATTCATGGGATTACAAGCCCCCAGAAAGCTGACACAGTCTTTACAGAGTGAGACTTGACTTAGTCAATGATGAAAATGCTACAGACATACAAAGCAGCCTGTAGTCCACCAAGGCAGTGATGGAGACTCTGCTTCTGAAGCTCCAGTGAGTGTTTCAGGTTCTAGCAAAACGGTGAAGTAGCAACCCTGAAAATCTCTCCACTTCTAGCAACTACACACATGAAACTGTATCTCTGGGCTGGCCAAAAGGACAGGACATCTCCAGAATTCAGGAAGGAGGGACATGTTTGAGGGATGGTGGGCTCAGAAGTCAATATTGCAGCTTTGGGCAATTGCAAGACCCTGGCAGCCTGAGTGTTACAGGGCAGAGGACATAAATTTACAAGATACATAAGATTGGAAACTAGAATTAGAAGCATACACAGAGTCCAAATTTCCAAGACTGCAAATTCAGAGAGAATGTTCTCCTAAAACTTCCTACCTAGCAGCAAGAGATGAGAAGGAAGCTGACCTCTCTGGCTGAGAGATGAAGGGGAAGGAAACACTTGCTCCTAAGAACCAGGACAAATGCCCTCATGTTGGTTTAGGATTTATGTCATCCACACTTAGAGGCAATCCAAACCAAGGAGTTATACAGAAAGTATAACTACTAGTCCAGGAGGACCAGCAGGACCAATGAGAGCCAGAAAGCCTTCAGCTCCATCCCCCAAAGAACATCCCTGGATTGTCCATGCTAAGAGATGTCATAGCATCAGCAGAGACATCCCTCTCCTAAAGTCAAGATGATACATAAACCTCAAGAATATAGAAAAAGTATGAAGAAAATAAGAGAAAGGGATTACTAATTGTGAAAGCCAAAAAACCAATTGTGCTGAAAACCAAAGAACAATAGAATTAGCATCAGTTAAGCTAAATATTCTTTGAAAAGATTAACCTAACATGTAAAACTTCAACATTCAAAACAAGACAAAGCAGAGAAAAAAGGTATAAATAAAGAACACTAAGAATAGAAAAGGAGCCAAGTGAAGAGCAAATGAGGGAATTCAATAATTAATAGCAGGAAGGGGGTGGACTTGGTCAGTGCATACTGTATGTGTGCATTGAAACATCACACTAAACCGCATTAACATGTAAAGTTAAAGCATGCTGATCAAAAAAATTAAAGAGGAAAAAAGAAACAGGAACAATTAAAATGAATAAAATTAAATTAAAAGAAAAAAGGTGGCCATAATTACACTCCAAGAATTTATATATCATTAAAAGTTTCTCAATACAATGAAAAAGATCAAATAAACTAGAAATCATTGAAGGAGATGAGGACTTAGACTTACAACTTTGGAACAGTTACTTGGTTTTTCTCAGTCTGTTTTCACTCTTGTACTATAGGGAAGAAATGGTGCCTTCCTCATGGAAACTTCTGTAGATTGAAATATATGCACAAAACACTTAGGATTGTGCTTGTTCCTCACTAAATGTTGATTATTTTTTGCAATAATATCAATTATATCCTTATAATACTGAAAAATTGGTAAAACATTTTAAAATATTTATTAAAACACTTATTGATAAGGAAATGATTAAATAAGCCACAGAAGATATATAGGATCTAGGACTCTATACCTGAGATTAAAAATGAATACATCCTATTTGTAGCAACAAGATCTCCTAGATGTCTTGTTTTATGCAACAAAGGAAATAGCAGAATAGTGTATAGTGGAAGATACTATTTATGTTTCAAAATAAGAGACAGGGAGAGAGATTGAAGGGACAACTGGGATGTCAGTGGAGGTTGATTTGGGTGGGTAAAGAAGAAATTTTATCTTTATTTTTGAATTTTCACAATGAAAATGGTTGGTGTAGTATGTAGGGGTAAAATTCAAAAATTCTAAAAACACTTTTAAAATAACTAGATCTTATACTTAAGTTTCCCAGGGAGGAGTCTGCAGGGCTGTAGAAGACAATACAATAAGTTCAACAAAACCTCCTTAAAACCCTTCAAAGGGAAAATTCACGATAGCCAAACTATGGAACCAGCCTAGGTGACCATAAACAGATAAATGGGTAAAGAAAATGTGGTATATATACATAATGGAGTCTTATCCAGCTATAAAGAAAAATGAAATTATGTTATTTGGAGGAAAATGAGACCATTGTGTCATGTGAAATAAGCCAAACTCAGAAGGTCAAGGGTCAGATGTTTTCTCTCATTTGTGGAAGCTAGAGAGGAAACAGCAAAAGAAAGGAGAATGGGGTGGGAATCTCATTAAAATCAAAGGGAGATCAGTAAAGAAAAGGGACCAGGGGATGGGAGATGAGGAGGGAGGGGAGAAGTGCTAGTGTGATATTGACCAAATTATATAATTATATTGTGTGCATGTATGAATATGCAACAATAAATCCCATGGTTATGTACAACTCTAATGCACCATCAAAAAATGTGGAAAAAACTCCTTAGACCTTCCCTGCTTCTCAATGTTCCTCTCCATCCCCGCTTTGCTGTGAGTCACACTCTTCTTTCCCTTTTCCGCAAACAGGTAAAATTTCCTTGCCTTACCTTCGTTTGTTGCCCCCCATTTTTTTAAAAGTCTAGTTCAAGCACTCAGGCAACACTGAATGGATTTAACTTATTGCTATGTACCCACCACTATAATCAACATGTCATATTCACTTCGTCTAATTTTTTATTTAACAAAAAATAAGATGTCATATGATCAAAATTGAGAAACTTTTTAAAAAATGTTTTTGGTAATTGCTATTATTACTAAAGTGCTGGTGAACCCCAGACCTGTCCTTACACCTCTTGGGGTGCAGCTCTGCATCTGAGCCTCCGTTTTAGAGCGCCTTTGACCTCTTTGTTGCGAAGGCTATAGATGAACGGGTTCAAGGTCGGTGTGACCACAGCATATACCACGCTGGCCAGGCGGTCATAGCGCGCTGAGTAGGCGGATGAAGGTCGGAAATACACGGAGAGGACAGAGCCAAAGAAAAGTGACACCACAACCAGGTGGGCCCCACAGGTGGAGAAGGCGCGGGTGCCGCCCTCCTGCGGACCTCACTCGAAGCACCGCTTGGAGGATGTGCGCATAGGAGAGCGACACGAGAAGCAGCGGGGTCAGCACCACCGCCAGGCCCTCGGAGAAGATAGCAGTCTTCGCGGCAGATGTGTCTGAGGTCGCCAAGCTCAGCATCACCGTCATGTCACAAAAAAAGTGGCGCACGGGGGCGGAGCCGGGGTAAGAGAGTGCGGAGATGAGCAGCGTGTGGAGCAGCGAGTGCAAGTGGGCCACCGCCCAGGACGCACCCACCAGCGCTGCGCAGCGCCAGGGTGTCATGACCGCGGTGTAGTGCAGTGGCTGACAGACCGCCACCGCGCGGTCGTAGGACATGGCAGCCAGGAGGTAGCTCTCTGTGATGCCCAGAGCCACGAAGAAGTACATCTGGGCAAAGCATGCTTGAAAGGATATGGCCTGTCCAGGGTGGAGCAGGCTGGCCAACAATCGGGGAACCGTGACCGTCGTAAAGCAGGCATCCACGAAGCTCAGGTGACCCAAGAAGTAATACATAGGGGAGCCCAGAGCCCCATCAGACCTCACTAATACCACCATGCTCAGGTTGCCCATGGCGTTAAGCAGATAGACGCTGAGGAACAGCAGGAACAACCCTGGGTGGGCGACTGTGTCATCCATCAGGCCGAGGAGAAGGAACTCTGGGCCCGATGTGAGGTTGACCAGAGTCATGGAGTACCCGGCCTGGTGGGAATGCTGAGGAGTGAAAGGAGGCAGCATGTCTAAGTTCTGAGGAACCTCAGGTGGACTTCCTGCATGTTGAGGTGCCATATGTAAATTTTTATCCACATCCCTCATGCAGTATTTGCAAAATTTTTTTTTATAATATAGATTTCTGCTTGCTAAAACAGATTAAAAACAAAATTGCTCATTGAATGATCCTAATTTTATGAAGAACCTGCATTTCACAAGGGTGTTCTAAGGTAATGGTTGGAAGTCTCAAGTTTTGTTGTCAGTCATACCTGATTTTGAGTCCTGGTTCTACTACTAAGGTAGTATATCCTCTCTGAGCTTCAGTTCCTTCTTCTTTAATGAGGAAAACACTAGTTTCTATCTTTGGACTTGGTTATGAGGAGAAAGTGAATAGTAAATTTAAAATTGTTAGCACAGTGCCTGACATATAATAAGTCTTATAACTTTTATCTGTCTACTCATCATTAGTCTATCATCATCATCATCATCATCATCATCATCATCACCTATTTAGTCAATGAGTTAGGACACAAGCCATCTAAATGCCAGTCTAAATCTCTTTATAAGACACCTTCCTGCATATGCCATTCATTTTCACCACTCATTATGTGCTAATTCACAAATCAACCAATCTTTTTTGTAAAGGATCATGTAGTACATATTTTAGTCTTGTGGGCCATACAGTTTCTCTTGCAACCACACCACTCTGACTTTGTGGTGCAAAAGCAGTGGCTCACCATAAGTAAATAAATGGCCATGGCCATGTTGCAATAAAACTTTATTTACAAAACAGGTGGAGGACTGGACTTTCCCTGTCAGACATGATTTGTTGACCCCTATGTAGGATATTGTGGGAGACAGGGAGAAGAAAGAGTCTCAGTTTCTATGCGTGGTTTGATCTGCAGCAACATGCAGAGTATTTTAGTATGTTTATAATTTAATGAACCACATTGGAGTAAATTATTCTTCCTGAAGGAGTTTGAGAAGAATTCAAAAAAGGTGTGGGACTTGAATCAGGACCTAAAGAATGAATAGGAGTTCACCAAATAGACATGCTCTGGTGTAGGAGGAGGGGGATATTCCTGACAGTGGGAAGAGACTTTGTGGAGTTGTTGGTAGAGGAGACATGGACTGGAGACGGTGAAGCATCCATGTTATGACGTCAACCAAGACCTTGGGCAAAGCTTATTCTTGCTCTTATCTCAATGTGTAAAATTGAATGTACATAAAACTGTTACATTTCTCAGCCAATGACTTCAGAAATAATGCACTCATTTTGCCTCCCATTCCATTTCTTCCTTAAAACACCACAATCTCCTGTTGTCCCAAGGTCTCTACAAGTGTTCTGCTACTAAGCTAATCTGTCCACCCTTTGCCAGGAAAACTGGTCAGGCTTTGATGAGAACCCAGAGAATGGACCAAGTCAATGCCTAACAAAAAGGCTCCTCTCAGGAAGAAGCTGCATCTCCCTGCCTTGTCCAGTGAGCTGTATACAAAATGTATCCAAAAATATTTGTTGAATGAAGCTTTTTTGAAGAGCAATGAGTGAAAAACAGAAATGAAGGGAGGGTGAAGAATAGAGGATGATGGGAAAAGTCCAATACCTGACCTGTCAACTTCCAGGACAAGCCCCCAGATGTATCCTGCTTTCATTTTTCTATTTCTGTATCATTGTTAACCATTAGCTGTCCCAGAGAAATCACCTCCTTAATTTCTGCAAGCCCCACTCCTTGGCCCATCATAGAATAGGAACGTGGAAGAACTGGACTTTGGAACCCCTCAAATCCATCTTTTTTTTAAAGTGCACTATTCTCCTTGACAGAGGCCTTAACCTTCACTTCCCAACCTCTCCTTAGGCAGCTGCATCATGCAGCAGAAAGAAGTCGCAGCTATGTGGGCTTTGATCCTGACTGCTGTGTAAACTTGGATATACCTTCATTTAATCTCCAGTCATCTCATCTATAAAATGAGGATATTAATTCCTTATTTACATGGCTGATGTCAAGATTAAGTGAGGCAATGTATGTACAAGGAGTAGCAGAGAATGCATGATGATAGATCTTGGTCACCTTTCCCCCATATATAAACCCACTGGCTTTTTTCTGTGGCTTCTTGAAATGGTTCAGTCCAGTACTGGAGGGCTATAGTTATTTAGTTTTTTTTTTCTTAATCTCAACTAAAACCTGCTTTTCTTCAAGGAATGACACCAATTTTGGCCTCTAGAGAAAACACGTGCCAAATCTACTCTCTGCATTTTTGTTTTGTTGTTTGTTTGTTTCTACATAGCTATCAAGGGAATCTGTTCTGGCTCTACAGATGTTTTCTTCAACCTGAAGATCACTGGAGCCTTAGATCCTTTCTCACAGGACTTAATTTCCAGGTTCTTTTTCATTCACTCTTTGCTTTGCCAATGTTTTCTTAGCAGGAATTGGGCACAGTATTCAAGCTGGGGTTAGTTTGTGTGGAGTTCCCTGGGGCAATAAAATGGCTCAAGCTTACCATTCATGCCTATTTATTGAGTGAACAATGTAATAAACACTATACTAACTGTATAAATAAAGTGAGGTGACTTCCTCTGCCTGGATGATAGGGGGAAGATTCCACAGAAGAGGTGAGACTCTAATTATGTTTGGAAGAATGAGTAGACTTGAGGAATGGGAAGGGCAGGGCAGGTTGGAGAGAGAATGTGAAAGCAAAGGAAGATTTTGTGTGTGTGTGTGTGTGTGTGTGTGTGTGTGTGTGTGTGTGAGAGAGAGAGAGAGAGAGAGAGAGAGAGAGAGAGATGAAGGTAAAATTTGGCTTCTTCCTCCTTAATACTTAATGCAGAGTGGATGGGGATGGGGTGGGGAGAAAGACAGGACACATGGTAAGAAGATAGCAGAGAAATGTTGGGTTCTCTCACCTGAAGGACAGCATGCCAGAACTCAACACCTTCTGCAGAGTCTGTGGGCTGGTCTTGCTCCTGACCAGAGATCCCCAGTCTTGGGGGCAGGTGTGTGATCATCCATCTCAGCCCAGAGACTTCGGTGTGTTGCCTTTGGTCTGGGACAACAGTCCTATGTAGAGAAAGGCAGACAGACAGAATTGCAAGGTCCCTGGGAATTCCTGAGCCAAGCTGTTCCCACTCTGCTTACTGCCCAGCCAATCTCCATGCTGCCTGTTGGATACAGTGCAGACTGCTCAGCCTGGTGTCCAAGGCTTTCCAACATGGCTCCCAGTCTTCCCTTCAGTCTTCCCCCCAACTGCTTCCATAGGCTTCTGCTTCCTCTGACCCCAGCCAGATTGACCTTTTTGTTGCCTCTTATAGCTTTCTAACATGCCTCCCCTGCCCTCTCTACCCTCCTTGAAATGCTTTTTCTACCCTATCCAAATATCCAACCTTAGTTCATCTTCCTCCAAGAAGCCCCATGCCCTTTCTAGATTCTGCAGCCCCCACATCTGCCTCTCCTCTATCCCTTATAACTCTCATTTGGAACTCAGCCCTGATTTGGTGACACTAAAGTGACTTCTTATGCAGTGATGCTCATCTTCCCCACTAGATGATGAGGCTTCTGACAACAAATATTTATTTATCTTTTCCCATATGACCCTTGGTCTTGCACAGGGGTTTTCCCTAACTCTCTTGACAGTCAGGGAAGGCTCCAGAGAAGAAGTGGCACTTGAGCAGGGCCAGCTTGAAGGTTTTCAATGGACAGACAAGGGTGGAAGATAATTTGGGAGAGAATGAATAGCATGTACAAAGGAAATCACAAGAGAAGCTTTAGGGACATTACTTAAAATCTTTGAACTCCATTTTTTTTTTTCTAAAAATGGATCATTATACCCTCCTCATGGTATAATGGTTGAAGCAAAACCCAGCAAATATTAGGTGCTTAGTAAATGTCAACCCTCCACCTCCTAATTCCTTTCAGTGAGGAGATATGTTTACTGGATTTATGTCAGTCCCCCACTGAAATGTCTGGCACAGGAGTGGAGTTCCTGGGTACTGACCTGCTTCTGTTGATGCAGGGCCCTTTCCTGAGGCCCAGATATTATGGGTGCTGCTTTGAAATAGGTAGGAAGGACTCACTTAAAATAAAAAATAAAGCCAAGTATGCATCCGATATATGTAGGACCAGTACCGTGTTTCCCACACAGGTTGCTGCCCTAAACCCTACTGCAGGCAATGTCACTCAAATACACCAAGACAAAGAAGTACACAGGGCACACAACTGCACAAAGGTGCAGGCATATCTTGATACCTCCAGATACATGCCAGACATGCACGTACACTCACTAGGACAGGAACACACTCATGCAAGCACACATGTACAGTCATAGTCACTAACACAGAGACACAAACATGATCCATGCACTACAGAAAACATAGCACACATGCCACTTACACATGAAGACTTATACACAGACAGTCCCACATAAATGACAGAGACATAGAGACCTCAGTGGGTTCTCCCAGACACAGTGGGACTCAGCACAGGTTCATACATAAACGCCTGCTCACTGCTCCCTCCCCCCTCACCCTTCCTTTCTCAGGTCTGTCTGCTTTATTAGAGAGCTAGTGAGCAATGGTACACAGGGAAAACATCACTAGCCCATGCACTCTCAGTCCAGGAGTCTTCTATCCAATTCCATGAATTCAGTCTCTTCCTAGACAGTCCATATTCTTCTATCAATGGGGTGCAAAATAGCTTTTCCTTTGATGACAGTGTTAACCCAAAATAAGCCTTTCCCATTCCAAACATCTCCTCCCCTACCCTAATTCTCTCTGCCAACATTTCACTCATTTCTCTTCAATAATCTATTCAACAATCTTACCTGTTATGTCTACTCCATGTCAGGCAGGTACTGGAGCAGCAGACAGGGGGGCATTCAGAGATAAGCAAGACATAGTCAAGGAGTTCCCCTTCCTGTCTTGATATCAGGCAACTGGTAATGATTCTTAGATATCATCTTACTCAATACTGTGTTATAAGCAGGGGAAGCAGCTGGAGAAGACTGTGCCTGAAGCCATTTAGCAATCAGGGGATGAGCCAGGATTCCAATTCCAGGTTCTGAATCCCACCTGTGGCTCTGCCACTTCCCTGTGCTGTCTGGCACACGTGGGCAGGTACTTATTTAACTTCCTCCCTCAGGCACTTGATTTACCTACTTTGCCTTTCTCCTCCAATTATTCTACTCCCTGCCAACAAGTCTCCTGCATGTCAACTCACCTGTGGGCCTGATCAGGCTCTGGCCACCACAGCACAGACCCAGGGACTGCAGCTGAGGGGGAGTTATGGCAGATGTACCCTGGAGAGGAAGACTTGGCTCCACAGTCAAGGGTAGGAGGGGTGACAGGCAGGCCAGAGCAGAGGGGGTCACCCACTAATTAATTAACCAGGAAACTCCATGGGGAGCTACAGCAGCCTCTGCAATCCCTGGCCCCATGAGGAGCCCTCAGCCCTCAGCCAGCCTGGCTTCCCCTCACCTACCCTGCTAAAGAGACAGAGTGGGAGAGTAGGAATGAATGTGTCTGGGATCCTGGAACTGAAATAGACAGTCCTCAATGTGGTGGCCAGCTGTGCTGACCCACCAGGCTCAGAGGGTAAAGCTGTCACTCTTCAGCTTCCTACTCAGGGAAAAGATTCAAGAGGGCTGGTTAAATACCTATGGCCAAGAGACCCAGTCCTCTTCTCCCTGGATTTCTCCATGTGGAACTTCGACCATCACCCCTAAGGTTGCTACATCACCATGTGACTCCTCCCTCAGGAAAGAGCTCCTCCTCCTAATCCCCATGTGAAAAGAGCATTGTGCTGGAGCTGAGACCTGGATGTCCATCTCCCAGTGTGGCCCCAGCAGTCCTTCCCTGGGCCCCAGGCCCACCTTGGCCCCAGAAGTCCAGCCTAACCCAGAAGTCAAGGGAGGGGAAGAAGACCTGCAAGTACTGGCAGTTGCCCCAGGACAGCAAGACTGAGATTGGGGCAGCTGAGCCTCACGTTCCAGATGGAGCTCCTCTTAATAGATTTGTGAAGTACTGCCCTCACTCATGGCCAGATTGGAGATGCCAGGATCTCAGTCCTGTCCAGCTAGTGCCAAAGAAAGATCATTTCTGCTTCTCATTTCAAAGCCTCCTGACTATCCTGACTTTCTCACTGACCTCAGCAGAGAATCTTTCTGGATCAATTTCCCAGGCTGAACCAATGTCTTCCAAGCTTGCTCTCTCTATCTGTGTCCTGTGCCCTTCATTTGCTTAGCTGCCTTATGATGCTTATGGAGCTGACAGTCCCATCTCATGGGATGAACTTCTCCAGCTCAACCATTTATTTGGCAACATTTATTCACTTTGCTTGGGGGTGACCAGCCCTGTTGATCTCCCAGTAATGTCAGAGAAGTCTGGGCATGAGTGAGACGTGCAAGTCCTGACTGCAGATAGACTGGGCAAATAACTTCTCTGCTCTGAGTCTGTTTCCTCATTGGCACATCAAAGGGTGAACTACTTGTATCTGATAATCCCTTCATTTTTGAGGATGTAAAATTGTGGGGATGCACCTTTGATAGTAAACATTCAGTTTGGGGAGACAGGACTTGGGAACCAGTAGTTGCAATGCTGGGCAGTAACCCCAGCTAAGTCTGAGCATCTATTTTTCTTTTCATTATTAACCACAGAACTTAAATTTTAAAAAAAATTAACTAGATGGCATTCACATAATGATTGCAACATTCCATGAGGTGGACATACCACAAGTTATTTAATCATTATTGTAATGTTGAACAAATTACTAAAGCAGATGTGCCAACTTAGGCTTATTTTTTTCTTTGAACTTTTCCTAAGACCCCAGATACGAAATCCAGGGTCAAATAGATGACCATTTCTGTAACTCCTGACAGCCGTGGAGGAGTTCATCAAGAAAACTTTACTAATGGCACTGCCATCAGCAAGGGCTGTATGTACCTCCTCGACACTGTGAAATACTTTTATTATTATTTAATTATTTTTCTTGATTTTTGGACCAGTGGAAAACCTTGTTTTAATTTCTTTTGATTATTAAGTGCATCTCTCTACAACAAAACGGGGTGTACCTGTGATCCCCTGCCTTTACCTGCCTGTTTTTGGTACAGTATAGTCAACTCTAAACCAGGATCTGATCCTATCTTGTTTTCTTTAATGTAAACCATTTTAAATAAATTCTATTTTATATCAGACTAATTCTAATTCCCAAACAAATGAATAAATAAATGAATATCATCAAGTTTCACATGGTTTGAACTGACTTGTGGAGTAATGTCCAAAGATGTTGTATACTGTGCAAGGTATGGTGGCACGTGCCTGTAACCCTAGTGACATGGAAGGCTGAGGCAAGAGGATTGCAAGTTCAAGGCCAGCCTCAACAACTTTGCTAGGCCCTGTCTCAAAATAAAAAATGAAAAGGGCTAGGGCTGTGGCTCAGTGATTAAGTACCTCTGTGTTCAATGCACTGTACAAAAATAAATAAATACACCCTACTACATGAACACAAGTTGCAATGTAATAAACCTAAACATAATTGAGTTCTTGTGATATTTATATTTCCTTCTAAAGTACCAAAGTGAGAAATTACTCTCTATTTCTTTCTTCTATATAATTATTAGCATCGCTATTTTGTAAAAAGGATATCACATGAGTTTTAATGAATTCTTCTTAGGTATCTTCTAGTACAGAAGATGTTAAATCAGTTAAGGGTAATATTTTAAATTACGTATCTCTGCTTCCTAAACTGCAATCTTAAATAAAAGTTGTATGAGCATCACTTGTGTGAGATTCAAGATGGTGGACTGGAAGGAGGTAGCATTCTGTGTCACTCTGTAAACTGAGACTCTGTAGTGAGAATACTCCTTCTTTGTAAGCTATACTCCTGCTCCTGGGAAGGAGTCATGGTCATTGTGCCTGTCTGGGGCTCTGAGGCTATGGGCAACAGCATCAGGGTGGGTCTCCCACCTACTTACTTGCAAGGGACCACCACTGCACAGGACCACCACCACATGGGACCACCACCACAAGGGACTGTCCGCATCCACGCCAGTGTGGAACATTCGGGTGCCTGCCTGAGTGGTGAGCGCCCACACTGCTCTCAGGAGGGACACCTGGCAATTTCCCATGCACAAGAACTCCAGACCCCGCTCCTGTGTGGACCCCCATCTGCCGCCATCTTGAGATGATGCAGCAGCAGAGAAAGTCCCCTACGCACAGTAGCCTGCCTGCACCCGAGGAATTTACACAGGCTCTGAAGTCAGCCAATAGCCACATACCAAAAGCCACAGAGCTCTTATCTGAAACCAGTGTGGCACCATCGTCCAGCTTCATCCACCCGCTCCCTCCATCTGACCCAACACTGTGTCTGGGAAAGTGGGCACCTCCATCTTGGATCACCTTTCAGTGCCGTTTCCCAGAGGAGGCAACTCCCAGCTTGGAACTCCAGCTGACCAGGTACACAATGTATGACTCCACCTGCTCTCCCCAGCAGCCGCTACACTGGTACAGTGACTCTGTGGTTACCTTCACCATCCGGATGGTGGAGATACCAGCTGACAACAGACGACCCCACCTATTGGATGTGAAGGGAAGCAGGAAATCTTCCTTCAAGATTTTTTGGTTTTTTTTTTTTTTTTTTTTTTGGTTTGTTTGTTTGTTTTGTTTTTCTTTTTTTTTTTTCCCCTCTCTATTCCCCCACCCTCACACCCCAACATATGTGAAACCAAGTACTATGCATGAATTAGGATTTTGAGAACAGGGGCATCTGAATAGTATATCAAAGTTGTGTTGTACATTATTTTTTCTTTTCTCTTTTTTGCTTTCTTTTTTTAAATTTTCTTTCCACCAATTTCTACTATTTTGACATTTTTTAACTTCTCTTAATATATACATGTTTGTTTTATGTACACCACTGTCTTCCTACTAACTTGTATACCCCAAATTACCTCCTCTCTCTTCTACTGCTACTAATCTACCTCCTTAGATGTATCTTTCACACTTCCTAAGAAATAATAACTCAATATCCTCACCTTCTACCTCCTCAGCATATCATATCTTTGTCCAACATCAGAAACTATAAACCCCTCTATAAACCTACAGAGTATATTTTGGATAATAAATTCACTACTTCTGTACATTGTGACCAAACTGTGAACATCTTAATAGCAAATATCTGGTTTTATGGGGTAAATTATTCATATGTGGATCGGTTAACATTGTCCTATAGGGGCAAGTTGTAGAGTTCCAACCAAAGGAATGAGTAATTTATTCAACAAAATAATAGCAGAAATTTTTCCAAACATGAGGAATGAATGGGAAAACCAAATTCAAGAGGCATACCAGACACCAAATGTACAAAATCACAACAGATTCACACCAAGGCACATTATAATGAAAATGCCTAACATACAGAATAAGGAGAGAATATTAAAAGCCACAAGAGAAAGGAATCAAATTACATATAGGGGAAAACCAATTTGATTATGTGCAGATTTTTCAAGCCAGAACATAAAAGCTAGAAGATCCTGGAACAACATATATCAAGCTCTGAAAGAAAATGGATGCCAACTAAGAATCTTATATCCAGCAAAATTAAGCTTTAGATTTGATTATTAAATAAAAACCTTTCATGATAAACAAAACCCCAAAGAATTTACAACTCAAAAGCCTGTACTTATAGAACATCCTTGGCAAAATATTCCATGAAGAAGAATTGAAAAACAACAATGAAAATCAGCAAAGGTAGGTATCAAACTAATGGAAACACTAATCAAAGGAGAAACCAAGTCAAGTTAAATACCAAAAATAAACAAAAATGCCTGGGAATATAAATCATGTCTTAATAATAACCTTGAATATTAATGCCCTAAACAAAAGACATAGACTGGCAGATTGGATTTAAAAAAAAAAAAAAAGACCCAACAATATGCTGTCTCCAAGAGACTCACCTCATAGGAAGACATACACAGATTGAAGGTGAAAGGCTGGGAAAAGTCATACCACTCACATGGACTGTGGAAGCAAGCAGGGGTTCCATCCTCATATTAAATAAAGTAAACTTCAAGCAACAGTTAATAAAAAGGGATAAAGAAGGATATTTCATACTGCTTAAGGGAACCATTCATCAACAAGACATAACAATAATAATTTTATATGCCCCAAACAATGGAGTGACTATGTTCATCAAACAAACTCTTCTCAACTTCAGGAGTTAAATAGACCACAACACAACAATTCTGGGAGACTTTAACACAACTCTTTCACCACTGGATATATCATCCAAACGAGCTAAAGAAACTTTAGACCTCATTAATACAATCAATAACTTAGACTTAATGGACATATATAGAATGTTTCATCCTTCAATGAATGAATACATTTTCTTCTCAGTAGCATATGGATCCTTCTCTAAAATAGACCATATATTATGCCATAAAGCAACTCTTAGCAAATATGAAAAAGTAGAGATACTACTCTGCATTCTATCAGATCATAATGGAATGAAATTAGAAATCAATGATAAAATAAAAAAATAAAAAAGCTACTCCAACACCTGGAGACTAAATAATATGCTACTGAATGAACAACAGGTTGCAAAAGACATAAAGGAGGAGATTAAAAATTCTTAGAGGTGAATCAGAACACAGATACAATGTATCAAAATCTCTGGTACACTATGAAGGCAGTACTAAGAGGAAAGTACATTGCATGGAGTTCATTCCTTAAAAGAAGAAAAAGTCAACAAATAAATTATTTAACGTCACATCTCAAAGCCCTAGAAAAAGAAGAACAAATCAACACCAAAAGCAGTAAAAGACAGAAAATAATTAAAATCAGAGCTGAAATCAATGAAATTGAAACTAAAGAAACAATTGAAAAAAATTGACAAAACAAAAAGTTGGTTCTTTGAAAAAATAACTAAAATTGACAGACCCTTAGTAGCCATGCTAACAAAAAAGAGAGAAAAAACTCAAATTACTACCATCCATGATGAAACAGGAAATATCACAACAGACACTTCAGAAATACAGCAGGTAATTAGAAATAATTTTGAAAACTTGTACTCCAATAAAATAGAAAATATTTAAGGCATCCACAAATTTCTAGAGTCATATGAATTTCCCAAACTGGATCAGGATGATATACACAATTTAAACAGATCATTTACAAGTGATGAAATAGAAAACACCATCAGAAGCCTACCAACCAAGAAAAATCCAGGATTGGAAGGATACACAGCTGAGATCTACAAGACCTTTAAAGAAGAACTAATACCAATACTCTTCAATTTATTTCAGGAAATAGAAAAAGATGGAGCACTTCCAAACACATTCTATAAGGCCAATATCACCTGATACCCAAAAAAGGCAAAGGCATATCAAAGAAAGAAAATTTCAGACCAATGTCTCTAATGAATATAGATGCAAAAATTCTCAATAAAATTCTGGCAAATCGAATACAAAAACATATCAAAAAGATAGTACACCACAATCAACTGAGGTTTATCCCAAGAATGCAAGGTTGGTTCAACATACGGAAATCAATAAATGTAATTCATCACATCAATAGACTTAAAGATAAGAACCATATGATCATCTCAATAGATGCAAAAAAAAAAGCATTCAACAAAATACAGCTCCCCTTCATGTTCAAAACACTAGAAAAACTAGGGCTAACAAGAACATATCTCAACATTGTAAAAGCTATCTATGATAATTCCCAGGCCAACATCATTTTAAATGGAGAGAAATTGAAATCATTCCCTCTAAAAACTGGAACAAGACAGGGATGTCCCCTTTTACCACTTTTATTTAACATAGTACTTGAAACACTGGCCACACCAATTAGATGAAAGAAATTAAAGGGATACAGAAAGAAAAAGAAGAACTCAAATTAGCACTATTTGCCAATGATATGATTCTATACCAGAAGACCCAAAAAATTCCACCAGAAAATTTCTAGAACTAGTAAATGAATTCAGCAAAGTAGCAAGATACAAAATCAACACCCATAAATCAAAGGCATTTCTGTATATCAGTGACAAATCCTCTGAAAGGGAGATGAGGAAAACTATCCCATTTACAATAGCCTCAAAAAAAAAAAAAAAAAAAAAAACTGGGAATCAACCTAACAAAAGAGGTGAAAGACCTCTACAATGAAAACTACAGAACACTAAAGAAAGAAATGAAAGAAGATCTTAGAAGATGGAAAGATCTACCTTGTTCTTAGATAGGCAGAATTAATATTGTCAAAATGACTATATTACCAAAAGCATTATAAAGATTTAATGCAATTCCGACAAAAATTCCAATGACATTCCTCATAGAAATAGAAAACGCAGTCCTGAAATTCATCTGGAAAAATAAGAGACCCAAAGCAATCTTTAGCAAGAAGAGTGAAGCAGGTGGCATCACAACACCAGACCTTAAACAATACAACAGAGCAATAGTAACAAAAACAGCATGGTATTGGCACCAAAATAGACTGGTACAGAATAGAGGACACAGAGATTAATCCACATAATTACAGTTATCTTATATTAGACAAAGGTGCCAAAAACATACATTGGAGAAAAGATAGCCTCTTCAACAAATGGTGCTGTGATAACTGGAAATTCATATGCAACAAAATGAAATTAAACCCCTATCTCTCACCATGCACAAAACTAAACTCAAAGTGGATCAAGGACCTAGGAATTAAACCAGAGACCATGCATCTAATAGGAAAAAATGTAGGCCCAAATCTCCATCATATTGGTTTAGGCCCCTACTTCCTTAATAAGACTCCTGCAGCACAAGAATTAAAATCTAGAATTAATGAATGGGATGGATTCAAGCTAGAAAGCTTCTTCTTAGGAAAAGAAACAATCAGTGAGGTGAATAGAGAACCTAATAATTGGGAACAAATTTTTACTACATGCACATCAGATAGAGCACTAATCTCTAGAATATATAAAGAACTTCAAAATCTTAACACCAAAAAAACAAATAACCCAATCAATAAATATGCCAAAGAACTGAACAGACACTTCTGTTGAAGTGTCTATTCAATACATATGAAATATATATATGTGTATATATATATATATATAATATGTGTATGAAAAATATATATATGAAAACATGTTCAACAACTTTGGCAATTAGAGAAATGCAAATCAAAACTACTCTAAGATTTCATTTCACTCCAGTCAGAATGGCAGCTATTGAGAACACAAACAACAATAAATGTTGATGAGGATGTGAGGGAAAAGGCACACTCACACATTGCTGGTGGGACCGCAAATTGGTGCAGCCAAAATTGAAAGCAGTATGGAGAATCCTTGGAAAACTGGGAATGGAACCACCCTATGATCCAGCTATCCCACTCCTTGGTCTATACCCAAAGGACTTAAAAACAGCATACTACAGGGACACAGCTACATCAATGTTTATTGCAGCACAATTCATAATAGATAAACTGTGGAACCAACCTAGATGCCCTTCAGTAGATGAGTGGATAAAGAAAATGTGGTATATATACACGTGGAATATTACTCATCAATAAAAGAAAATAAAATAATCACATTTGCAGGTAAATGGATGAAGTTGGAGAATATAATGCTAAGTGAAGTTAGCCAATCCCAAAAAGTCAAATGCTGAATGTGTTCTCTGATATATGGAGGCTGATTCACAGTGGGGTTGGAACAGAGAGCATAGGAGGATTAGAGGAACTCTAAAAGGACCATGGGAAGGGAGAGGAAGGAAGGGGGCAAGGGGGTAAAAAAAAATATGGTGAAATGAGATGGACATCATTACCCTAAGTGCATGTATGAAGGCACGATTGGTGTGAATATACTTTGTATACAGCCCGAGATATGTAAAAATATGCTCTGTATGTGTAATATGAATTGTAATGCATTCTGCTGTCATATATAAAAACTTAGAATAAAAATTTTTAAAAAGAGTCACTTGTGACAATATAGTAAGGAATACACAATAATGTCTCTGAAATTCACAGCATAGGGCATACCATTAGGTGTAGGAAACATTGGAATATAGAAATCAAGACTTCTCAGTAAAAAGTCTATAAAGAAATATCAATTTGTCGAAGAATTGTGAGAGTGTTCTTAATGATAATAAATTGTTAGGTTTTGTTATTAGTCAAGATAGTTGCAAATATAATCTCAGAAGAAATGAAGTAAAGTGAGAGTCCTCTTGAAGAGACGTAGTCAGAATACAACAGATAGAGTCAGACTTGGTATTAAGATCCCATATCGCCGGGCTGACGCATGCCTGTAATCCCAGCACTTGGGAGGCTGAGGCAGGAGGATTGCGAATTCAAAGCCAGCCTCAGCAATGGCGAGGCACTTAGCAACTCAGTGAGACCCTGTCTCTAATAAAATACAAAAAAAGGGCTGGGGATGTGGCCCAGTGGTCGAGTGCCCCTGAGTTCAATCCCTGGTCCCCCCCCCCAAAAAAAAGATCCCATATCACTTAAAATTTAAAGGTGATAAAAAATGCAAACTAGAATAAAATGAAATTTTATATGTGAACAATGCTGGGTGCTCATAAACATACTTAATATGGAGGAATCCTACACATACCATTTTATTTAGAACTCAAGAGAGAAATGCATGTTTGAAACAACAAACACTGTAAAACAGAGGGAGAAAACTTGTTATTCAGGAAGAAAGAAGATATCTAAAAGAAAGTGGAATTCAACCCAAAGAAGTTGACAAGATGCAGATGTGAAGAATTCTATCCCTACATATATCGTAATGTAAGTAGATGGGTACAATGACAAAATTTTTGAGATGATTGCAGACATCTTAAGGAGGAGAAGTTGGTCTGAATTCTGTCTCTAGGAGTTGTTTGGGAAACCAGTCCAAATTGATGGGCTAGATCGTGTTTTTATTCAATCAACCAAAAACATTGCCTTTCTGTGGATGGACATGGTCACTGTGGCTGGGAACTTGCTCACTGTCCTGGCCATTGGTACCAACAAATGTCTCTACATCTGGATGTACTTCTTTCTTTCCAACTGGTTCCATGTAGACATCCTTTGCACCTCTACCACTATGCACGAGACCTTGCTGGACATCTAGACCCAAGCAGATCCATCTACAACTCAGGGTACCCAACTCAGTTCTACTTTTTCCAGATCTTTGGGCACATGGACATGTTTCTCCTGACCACAGTGGCCTTCTGACCTATGTGGCCATCTGCTCATTAGGGAACAATTATGTTAACATTTTTCTCTTTCTTTTTTTCCTTATATATAACTAATGTATAGTAAAGTGCATAGATCAATAAGTTCAGTTCAATAATTTTTGACAAATGTATGTACTTGTATTATCATCATCCAAATCAAGGTATAGGACATATCTATTATCCTAGAAAGTTTCTCATGCCCTTTTCTAGTCATCCCTCACCCTGAGACACCACTGATATGATGTCTGTGATCACCAACCTGTTCATAAAATCCATCTGAATTAAATAAGAGAGAGTGTACTCTTTGAGCTTTGGCTTCTTATCTGTCCTCCTATCTGCATTGTCTCAGCTGTCCTGAGTTGTCTTTTCCCAAAAGAAGCACCTATGATCCTCACTTTGCTCTCATCTCCCTGCTATGACCCAGCACTCACTGTGCAGTTCATAGTGGTAATGCAATGATAAACCCTTTCACCTAAAGCCCCAGGGGGGGCGGATGTACAAAGTATGAAGCATTTGGGGGGTTGGGGGTGCTGGGATTGAAATCAGGGTTGCTTAACCACTGAGGAACATCTCCAGCCCTTATTTATTTTTTTAGACAGGCTTTCACTAAGTTGCTAAAGGCCTTGCTAAATTGCTGAGGCTGACTTTGAACTTGTGATGCTCCTGCCTCAGCCTCCTGAGCCACGTGGATTACAGGTGTGCACCACCATGACTGGCATGAAGGATTCTCTTGAGATAAATTTCAGAGCCCAAATCTCTTTATCATCTTGGTGAGGCAGGAAAAAAAATGGGCTTAGGAAAACAGAGGGAGAATAAACTAATAAAATGAATGACAATGATAATAGTAGCAGCTACAATTTATTGAACATCTATTAGGTATTACATTCATTTCTCATAAATATATTATCATTTAAAATTCCTAACAGCACCATGAACTAAAAGCATTATTATATTCATTTTATAGATGATAAAACTGAGGCTGAGCTGTGAGTTCCCAAAAGTTATACCACTTGTAGATACAAGAGCCAGGATTTGCACCAGGTCTATAAGTGTGGCCCTGAGAGGCCATTATTTCCTAAAGACCCTGTTCTAGGAGCAGTGAGATTGGTATTCAAATTTCCTAGAGCCTCAATAACTATCTGAGTTGTGAAAGAACCAAATGAAATATTTTTCCTGAGGATTATTCTAGTTTAAGAAGAATCAGTGAGCTTTTGAAAGAGCCAGAGATTCAAGCAAAGACAAACAGAATGGAATATAAATTATCAAACTTGGCTGGGATCCCACTGTGTGGCAGGTTCTATATTGGGTTCTGGGATGTAAACTCAGTCTGACATGTCCCTACCTGAAGAGTGTAGTATTTTCTATGAAGAGAAAGGATCAAATTTGAGAATGACAAATGCTTAGAGCCACAGTTCTCAGACTGTGGTTCCCAGACCAGCAGCAGCGGTGTCACCTGGGAACTTACTAGAAATGCAAATTCTTAGGCCTGTTCCAGACTCAGTGAATCATAAGAGGCATCTGAGAAAATGCTGCAATAACTTTTAAAAGTGATTAGGTGCTCAGCAGGTGAGATAAGTGAGGGAGTTGAAGATAAAATATTATAATCAACTAGAAGCATATAGGGAGGTAGTGAGGAGGAGATAGCCAGGAACTGAAAGCAAGTTTGGAGGTCAGGAAACATGGGTGAGTTTGGGCGATGGTTTAAGAATATTCCAAGACACTCCTGGTGGCTGTTTCTCTCCTCACCTCTCTTGTTTTCTCACTAATGAAACCATAGTTTATTAGACTGCAGGTGGAGATGTTTTGATCTTGGGGAGGGTGAGTCCCCATACCCACCACAGGGGCTCATTTGTCTGCACCAGTTTCCAGGTAATCTCATTTCTTGGCATGGGATTTGACTCATTCTTCTTGGCATATGACCTGGTCCTGGCCAATGAGATGACAAAGAACATTGGCTGGGAAGGCCCCCATTCCCAATCAAAGCACAAGACTGTATGCCTCTAGAGGGATGAGCTGGAGAAGGGATGGTCCACAATATTCAGCTGAACTGGTTGTTCTCTTTGAGCTCTGTACATCATGGAGCACAGAGCTCAGAACAGTGACCAAATTACCTTCATTCAAGACTGTTTTAGAGCTTGTATGTGTGTGTGCATGTGTGCAAAAACTGAGACAATGAGAAGTAGTTGGAAATGTGTAAATCCTCATAATGGGGTTAAGGTTGTGGTTGTTAATAGTTCTTCCTGCTTTCCTTTACTATTGTCTGGAGAAGCTTTTCACAGATACTGTAACAATTTTTAAATTTTCTTTTTGCTGTTTCCAAGCTCTTGGGGCATCAGGGAACTGTAATAGGATAAACTATAATCTGAGTTTTCTGAAATATTTTCTGTGAAAGACTTCTCATTTGAAAATCTCACCTAAATATTCCCTATTTCCCTAATTTTCTTGCTTCAAATTAGGAGATAGGTCCCTATAACAGTTTCCCTGAGATTCTGGGCTTAGCTAAGTTGGAACCACAACGATCAAGATGAAGATAAGAATATCAACATCATGGCAGCTCAATGGTAGAATGCATGCTTAGCATGCACATGTCCCTAGATTCTATTCCTGGTACATGTGCATGCACACACACAAGCATGCAAATTGGCTGTCTAGGTATGATAGTGCAATTGTGATAGAACCAGGCCCATGAGCCTTCCAAAAGCACAGCTCAGCCTCTTCCAGACCAGCAAATGCTTCTAGAGAAGAAATTGCCACAAGTGCATACAAGTACATAGACTCCAACTACTAAGTGACCCCTCTGAACCTGGTCTACTTCCTGATCCTAGCCAGGCAGGACATCACTAGCCTGTGAGCTCTCTGATGCTTTTCTCTGAACAGAATTATGGTGACGAAATATACGTCAAATATACCATTTTAACCATTTTAATGTGCCATTCAGTGGCAGTAAGTATATTCACATTGTTGTGCAGCCATAACCACTATCTATATCCATAATTTTTTAAAAATATTTATTTATGTACTT
This sequence comes from Tamias sibiricus, assembly GCA_025594165.1. Taxonomy (NCBI): domain Eukaryota; kingdom Metazoa; phylum Chordata; class Mammalia; order Rodentia; family Sciuridae; genus Tamias; species Tamias sibiricus. Next base: position 53,904,364 of record CM046660.1, read on the forward strand.
TAGTTGTACACAATGCAACGCATTCATGTTTACGTGGTGCTGAGGATCGAACCTGGGCCGCACACGTGCGAGGCGAGCGCTCTGCCGCTGAGCCACAACCCCAACCCCTATATCCAGAATTTTTATTCTTCCCAAACTGAAACTCTGTCCTTGTGAAACACTAACTTCCCTTCCCCTCTCCTCCCAGTCTTTGGTAACCGTTGTTCTACTTTCTGACTATGGATTTCAATACTCCAGATACTTCATTTAATTGGATTTATACAATATTTGTTCTTTTCTGTCTGGCTTATACATTTATGTTTTTAGGAAGATGATCTCATGCTGAATGCAGTGGTGCATACAATTCCAGCTACTCAGGAGGCTGAGGAAGGAGGATTATGTTCGAGGCAAACCTGAACTTAGCAATACCCTGCCTTGAAATAAAATAAAAAGGCTGGGAAAGTAACTCAGTGCTAGAGTGCTTGTTTATCGTGCACAAGACCCTGGTTAAATTTCCAGTACAGAAAAAAAGGAGAAAGAAAGAAAGAAAAATAGAGAGAAGGAAAGAGGGAGAGAGGGAAGGAGGAAGAGAGGAAGAAAGAGAATGAAAAAGGAAAGGAAAGGAAGAAAAACACACACAAGAGAGAAGAAGAGGTATTCAAGTAGGGATTGATTTTTATCTTGACGTATGGAAATAAATTATTATAAGCCCCAAATTCTTTGAATCAGACTTAGTTTAAATTACACTTTAAATCATGGCCCATAAGTTTCAATAATACTTAATGGGAATCTTCCAGTGAAAAGATTATTAACATGAGAAGTTTTAGACTCAACACTTAGCCATGTTTTTGTTTACTTAGAAAGATGACAAACAGTGGGAGAATTCTGCGAACTATGGTTTAAATGAATTACTGTGGTCAATTTTTTTTTAATTTTTACAAAAACTTTGCTGGTATATTTCTTTTCATGGTCTCTCGTTCTTGTTTTATGAATTCAACATCATTTTTGTTCTCTATTAATGCTTGATATAGTTTTGTTTTTTCTTCTTCTTTCTGTCTTACTTTTCTTGGTTTGGTCTCTTTCTCTCCCTTTTGGATCTCACTTTTGGTCTTGCACTTCCTCCCTCTGATGATTTGGTCTTTCCTCATTATTTTAAGTTATAGGCTCTAAAAATATGCCTGGAAGTTTTGTGAAAGGATGAGGCTGTGGACCATAGACATGACTGGATTGTGTAATTAGTTGGACTCTAACCATTTAGTATATGAATGTCTTTTGTCCTTGGTAGTTTCTTGATGGGTAAACCCTCCTGACTTGCCTTTACTTACATTAATTATCTACCATGGGATGCAGAATACAACCAAAAGTGTGAAGTAACTGGCTTTCCTGAGAAGATGAGTTGGGGGTCAGCATAAGGGTAAGGAGGGATAAAGCATTTGTTCATTCAGAAAATATTTATTTGTAGCTACCATGTGTGCTAGGTTCTAGGGATATGTCAATAAATAATACAGAAATTATTATTTTCAAGCCCAGGACCTCTCACATGCTAGGCAAGTACTCCACCACTGAGTGACAACCCCAGGGCCCCTAGAAGAATTCTTGATCTCATGAAGAACCCTGTCTAATCTAAAGGGGAAGTGTTAAGAGCACATCTCCAGTTTGGGCACAGTAACCCGAGATATCTGGGCTCCCAGACTGTCTAATGTTTGGATACATCTTCAAAATTATATTCTTCTTACATTTATTCAAATATTATTCGTGGTGGTGTATTGAATAGATTTTCAATTAATTTCCTGCTCAGTTCCTTCCCATGGGTACTGTTAATGGAGTTAACACATATGTTAAGCAAAACATTTCATCTTATTTCAAATTTTCTTTGATTTAATTTTCCCCCACTATTTATGTTTTCAGACATCACTAAGTATGCTACTTAGGGATAGAAAATGTTTATATGAATATAGTTTTGAAGTTCTGTCCAAATACATGTAAAGATTATTGTTTTCCTGACTTTCACATCAGCAAATTGAATCACATTGTTCTCACTGCAGTTTTCTTTTCTGAATGTCAAAACCAGATAGTTTTTTAAGATATAAATTGTTTAAAATTTAAGTAATAAAAAATATGAATTATTATCTCTAAAAATGACTATACCACAAATGGTTCAGTTTTAGAATTTTAGCCTAGGTCACCTGTTGTATTCAAATGACACATACCTGGTTGATGTCAGGACTAGTGACATATTTTTTTTTTAACTTCCACCACAAAATATTGAATGAAGATAAGTCATTCTTCTAGCACTGGCCAGGAGAGTTTTTAAATTTCCCACTAGAAGGCTCTGTGTGTTTCATCAGGAATGAACAGGGTGGATGGGGGGTTACACTCTGTTAGGCATAAAAGAAATTACACAAGGAAACCCATGCAATGCTTTATCATCTGTTATGCTGTGGGTCCTTGGGTGCTTAAGATAAATTTGGGGGATTGAGAGAAGCTGGGCAGTTCACCTTCAAACAAACTGGAAAAGCAATGAAGGCAATGTTAGACTATGTTCTCTTGTCAGACTCTACCCCCTAACCCCCAGATGTCTTCATCTCTAAGTAAAAATTGTAACATTTGCCAAATAGAACTTTGGTTGCAAGGATTAAATGAGATGGTGTGTATAAAGCTTAGTTTCTAGCTGGTGATATGAAAGGGAAAAATGTGTAAATAATAAAGCCATACTGATTTAGGAATAGACAATTGATGGAATGGAAGACAGTTTATACACAAACTTTTGTATTTATAATAATCTAATATATGAATAAATTAAACATCACAAATCAGTCGGGAGTGAAGTAGGGAATGAGATATTTAGTAAATAGTACCAAGGGAATTGATTGTTCACTTGGGGGAAATTTCTCTTAGAAACATATATTATAGCCGGGCTCGGTGGCGCACGCCTGTAATCCCAGCACTTTGGGAGGCTGAGGCAGGAGGATCACGAGTTCAAAGCCAGCCTCAGCAATGGCGAGGCACTTAGCAACTCAGTGAGACCCTGTCTCTAAATAAAATACAAAAAAGGGCTGGGGATGTGACCCAGTGGTCGAGTGCCCCTGAGTTCAATCCCCGGTAACCACAAAAAAAAAAAAAAAAAAAAAAAAAAGAAAGAAACATATATTATAAAATATATCAAAATAAATGCAGGATAGATTAACATTTTAGGTACACAATTAACAGAAGGGACAAAGGGGGAAAATCAATAGATCTGACTATATAAAGAGTTTAAAAATGGTTTTTAAAGGTATGGAAAATCATCCAAGTTAAAAGGCAAACAATGAACTTAGGGAAATATTTGCAGAAAATATGAAAAGGTTAATATCTTTACCATCTAAAGATCTAATAGAACATAGGAAAATACTGAGATCTCAAAAGATAAATAAGCCATAAACAAGCCAGGCATGGTGGTGCACACCTGTAATTCCAGTGACTCAGGAGGGTAAAGCAGGAGGACTGCAAGTTCAAGGCCAGCCTCAGTGAATTAGTGAGGCCCTAAACAGCTTAGAAGACCCTCTTTCAAAATAAAAAAAAAAAAAGGGCTAAGGGTGTGGCTCAGGGGTTAAGTCTCCCTGGGTTCAATCCTAGCACAAAAACAAACAAAAAATAGATAAATAAACCAAAAACATAAAGGCAAGTTACAAAGGACAAAAATGCAAACACAGTTAACAGGAGAAAATATTCAATGAAGGGCAAAACATCACACCAGGGACAGCCGTGCAGCCAAGAGATTTATTCAACAGCCTTCATGGCTGGTAGCAAAACCAGAGAAGAGGTGCTCTGGTCGAAAAGGTGCTGGGAGAGGGTAGTCAGGGAGAAGGGAGTGTGCAAGCTCTAGTGGGAGAGGGGAGTCAGGGAGACAGGAGTGTGCAAGCTCTTAACAGAAGGTGGGTGATTGGTTGCACCAGCTAGGATCTCTGGAGCTATCAGCTAAAGCAGCTGCTGTCTGGCTGGAGGCTGGAGCTGTCGGCTGGGAGCAGCCATTGGGCTGAAGGTGGTGGGTCTGGAGCTGTGGGCTGGGGCAGCTGCCGTCAGCTGGAGGCGATGGGTCTGGAGCTATTGTAGTGGCTTCCTCCTCTCTGCAGGATCTAGCTGATGTGTCTGAGTGGCTTCCTCCTCTCAGCAGCGAGGAGCTGATGTGTGCATCTGTGTGTGTGTCTGTCCTGAGTCTCTCGAACAGGGCCCTATATAGGGATTTCTGGTGGGAGGTGCACCAGAGCAACCCCAACGCCATTGGCTCTTTGCCCATAGAATAGGGCGACCTTTAAGCCTATTGGCTCTTGCCCAGGGAAAAGAAACATCCTGTCTGGGGAAGAAACATCCTGCCTGAAGAATGAAACAAGGTTGCTTCTCTCAGGATGTAGAAAACTCTGGGGTGTGTGGGGGGAGGGTAGCCCATCTATCATTCAGCTTCAGTAGTAAGCAGAAAAAGCAAAGCAAAATTATCATGCTTTGCCTCTCAAATTAGTAGTGATTTAAAATAATAAATACATGTGATGGTATAGTGAAATGGACACTGATTGTTTCCAAATGGAGTGAAAGATGCCACCTTCCTGATGATAAATAAAATTAGCAATATGTATCAAGAGTCCTAAAATATTCATATTAATGTTAAAATGCCCACTTCATAATAGTAAAAAAAAAAAAAACTGTTACATATTGAGAAATGAACTTCATAAAAAGGCAAAAACTGTATTTTAGAAGCCTACAAAACTGTTCTCTAGAAATAACACTTAATGCATGTCCCTACTGGAAAGATCCAATATTGTAGAGCTATCAGTTCTCCCCAAATCAATCTATAAATTTAACATATATCTGAGTAAAATCTCAATGGGAGGAAATCCCAGTTGGCAAAATGATGCTATCTATAGTTAAACTGGAAAAGAAAACATGTGAGCTAATCAAGAAGGTGTGGAAGGAGAGAGTTAGAGGACTCTTTCCCAGAAAACCAAGCAAATCCAACTGTGAGAAGCTAAGGCTGCAGTGCTGGAAACACTGTAGACCAACACAGGTTGGTGGAGAATATAAGGCTCAGACACAGACTAATATATATGTTGTGGTTGCATCTGGAATGTCCTCAAAGTCTCTTGTGTTGAAGGCTTGGTTACCCCATGAAAGTGTTCAGAGGTGGGGCTTTGGGGAAGGGATTGGATCATGGGGTCTCTGACCTCATCAGTGGATTGATCAATCCACTGATAATTGAATGGATTACTATGAGGTGGGGTCTAGCTGAGGGAAGTAGGTCACTGGGGCCATGCCCTTAGGGACTGTATCTTGTCCCTGCCCCACCCACTGCTTCCTGGCTGCCATAAGATGAGCAGCTTTCCTCTGTTACACCCTTCCACCATCCCGTTCTAACTTACCTAAGGCTCAAAACAATGGAGCCAGCTAACCATGGACTTAAACTTCTGAAACTGTGAGCCAAAATAAATCTATAAATCTTTTCTGCTTTAAGTTGTTCTTATATTTTGGTCACAGCAACAAAAAGCTAACACAGTCATATATATATATATATATATATATATATGCATATATTAGTAACATACTATATATAGTATATATAGTATGTTATAGTATAACATATGTTATATATATAACATATATATAGTATGTTACTAATATATGCATATATATGTAATTTATATATATTACACATATATAAAATTTGTTAAAAAGTGACACTTCAAATTATTGGAAACAATTTTAGAACACAAACTAGTGTTAAAAAAATATGTCCAGGTGTATTCCTCTATCATGTCATGTACTAAAATGAATTTGAATAGAAAAATTGTAAAATATGAAATCTATAAAATAAAGTCATAAAAGAAGTGGTAGAAAATAGGTGATAACTTTTATAAACTTAAAATGAGGAAAATAAATTAAAGTGTGAGAGCAACGACAGAAGTCATAAATATTTATCTGACTATATAAACTATCAAAACACCATTAGCATTGAAGAGATAAAACTGTACTAGGAAAAATATTTGCAGCATTTATGACAAAATATCAATATTTGCATTAATATAAGACAGAAATATCAGGCTTAATCACAAAGAAGTGCAAATTAAAAACAACAAGGGAAATAGTGATTCATGTATCACATCATAAAATCTTTTTATGATGATATCTAGGGTTGGTTAGGATTAGGAAAGTGGCCTTCTAACACTGAATTGGTAGGAAAGTCAAATAATACAATCTGTCTAGTTGAAGTTTGTCAAATTTATAAAACTTGAAAATTCCAGGAAATTGTGCAAAGGCCTATCAAAGCATGGCTCTTAATTGTGAAAAACTGGAAACCATCCAAAGGGTTAAGATAGGGGTTTGATCAAAGAAATCAGAATGTGGTTTTAAAATGACAGCCATTACAGGCTATGAAGCAGATGGATATATTAATATGGAATAAAAAAATAGTTTGTGATAGGAAGAAGAGTAGGAGAACAGGGGAGTGGGGAGTGCTGGAGAGAGCAAGAATGAAAATACTAATAACCAGGCAAAAAAAGAAGGAATGGCTGGCTCCTGTTGTCAGGAGGCTGGCACAGGCTCAGGCCTTCTGTTTATGAACACCTTTTCCCTCCCCTCATGACATGGCTAATGAGTCTTGCTAATGACACTACTGAAACCACACGTTGTTAATTGGCCTCCTCCACTCTCCACAGTCACAGTTCCTTTCAGACTAAGTACCAAAAAGAAAGTAACTTTTTCCTAGGTGGCCCTTCCCCCTGGTCTTATTAGCAGAAGAAAATCTGCAAATCTCTGGGCTTCCCTAAGCCCCTAGGCTGCCTTATCCTAAACCCTCATTTGGGAGCTAATTAGAGGATTCTGTTTATGGAACTCATAAGGACTTCAGTCCCCAATCCTGGCCCTGGCTGTCTCAATGGAAATAGTTGCTAGAGGAGAGCCTCCCGAGACTGGGAAAGTTAACAAATTTTATCAATTACTTTCCTCTTGTCCTATTCATCAAAATATACTGAAGAGTTTGAGGACTCAAGAGATGAATCCCAGTGTGTGGAGGAAATATGGTGGTTTCTACAGATCTGAGCCCTTCGCTATTTCTTTCATGGAAGTGCAGTTAAGTGTGGTACAAGGGCCATAGTACTGGTCATAGGACTGTAGTTGGCATTATTTAGTGGATTGGGTGGATAAATCCATGTTCTAACCCTTATGTGTGTGTGTGTGTGTGTGTGTGTGAGAGAGAGAGAGAGAGAGAGAGAGAGAGAGAGAGAGAACAGACTATAGAAATATGGTAACTCCTTCAACTAAAAATCAAATGGAATTTTAACTATACCTAACAGCAACTCAATAATTCTAAGCTCAAGTCACTTAATCCTCAGAATAATCATTTCATAGACAAAAGAACGAGCCTGTAGAGACGACTAACCTGATGTCACATGGTGGTGTTAGCCCAGAACCCAGCTCTCACTATTCCTCACCCAATGCTGCCTTCACTGGGTGGTTTGATGCAGCAAGAGTCTAGGCCTTCCAGAGCTTGCCCCCTGCCACATAGAAGATTCTGGAATCATATTTGCCCTTCCTGATATTCTGGCCTGTAAAAGCATCTTTAACTACCAAATAAATATCTTTTTTTTTTTTTTTAAGGTACTGGGGATTGAACTCAGGGGCACTCAACCACTGGGTCACATCCCCAGCCCTTTTTTGTATTTTATTAGAGACAGGGTCTCACTGAGTTGCCAAGTGCCTCGCCATTGCTGAGGCTGGCTTTGAACTTGCGATCCTCCTGCCTCAGCCTCCCAAGTGCTGGGATTACAGGCATGTGCCACCATGCCCGGCCCAAATAAATATCTTAACCCCATTAGGGCCCTGCTATTTTTGTTGCCCCAGATTCCATGAACACAAACTCTAACAACAAAGTTAAATATTTTCTGGCTAAAGTTCCAAGCCTCCTTTTCAAGGTCACTTCTTTCTGTTTCCATTTATTGCTGTCTCTCAGGCCTTCACATCTCTTCCTGTCCCACTGCCACCACATCCAATTTGGGCATCTGTTCAGTTGCTGATGCCCAAGAACCAGGTCTGTCCATCAGAGATCCACAGTGGTGAACTGTTGATGGGTTTATGTACCTATTCTCAGCTTTACTGGTGAGAACTCTCCATTTAACTGCTCATAGTCACTTATTTCCTCCAACCTGTGTGGGTCTGAGCATTTACCATGTCGTAGGTGAATGAAAAAAAGACGCCTAAAATTCTTGGAAGAGATGACTAATTTTACGGCTAGAGGAATTGAGACTTCAAGAACTCACATAGCTTCAGACCTGGATTAGACCTGGGGTCTCCATATGTCCTGTTTATGACTTTCTTCATTCAACTTTACTGCCTTTGGTATTTCTGAGACTTGTTGCACCTAGAATCAGTATCACTCTGTGAATTTTGAATTATTCAGTGATTTTTCTAAAGGCAGGGAAGAGATAAAGACACTGGCCTAGAAGCCAGTATTGGAAGCTGCTCTACCTTCTAACTTCACAATCTCTGGCAAATCACTTAGCTTGTCTGCTACCTTTTATATCTGTGAAGTAAGAATTAAAAAACAAGGCTGTCTTTCTTACTCTAATCCTCACCCTTGTTGTCACTGGGGATGACATTCAACTGTGCTGTTACAAAATCTAAATGAAAATTTGGATTTTAAAATGTTTTATAACTACTGTTATGTGCTATTAGAAGTAAGACAAAGTATCCTTCGGTTAGATTTCTCCTGAGTCCCAGTAGTGCTTTTCGCTGTGCTGGACACATGGTAAGGCTCTGGGTGTAGGCTGCACAAGGGATGTAGGTCATGGGAGGTAGAATGGTTGTGATGTGTGAGTGCATGTCCAGGTAGACACATGCAGATGCTCAACTTCACAGGTGGGTCATGGATAGCCTCAAAAGTTCACAGGTATGCTGAGGACTGATAACACCTGGAATGTGTTCCTTTGGATATGAACCATCTGAAGTCAGGGCAGATGGACTAAAATATTTCTATGAGTTACTTTTACTGTCAGGAGTCTGTGAACCCACATTAACAAAGGGCACACATTAATCTCAACCAAGGTTGATCACTATCTTCAACAGGATTTACGTAAAAAGAGTTAAAATAGGCAGTAGGGAAGGGGTGCTAGAGCTGGGTAGATGTTGAGGATGGTGCCATATGAGGTTTGGTGTGACATAGAGCATGAGATTTCAGTTTTCAGGCCAGGACATGGGGAGAAGCAAAAGTTCCACCGGGAGCATTCTCTATAGATAGAGACAGTTTGGTTTAGCTCTCCATTCAGGAGAGGAGGGATGGACAAGATAACCACTTCATGTCTTTTCCAGGCCTCTGAATCCCAGGAAAATGGACACAGTGGCCTTGTAAAGGATGGCGAGGCCAATGTACTAGTTTTCTCAAAGGTGAGGACAACAAACACTTTGAAGGCTAGGGAGAAAACATCACCATCAACTCGCTTTACCCCTTCCCACACCTTCACCATTAGCACTTTTAAAATATTATTTTATTTTTTTTTTTAATTATGGTACATGGTGGAAAAACTTCAAAAAATGTCAGAATAAATGGGATAAAACCCAAATTCCTTCTCCATTTCCCAGTGCCCTCCCAGTACTATTCCCCTCCACAGAGGGAATCATCCTGTACAATCAGAGGTTATTTACCAGGATGCTCTTCACCCCATTCAGATGTCACATCATCATCACTTTCTAAATTTAGCAATATCTGCTAAATATCTTTTCAGGTCAACAGTGAAGTTCTTCTTTTTAAACAAAAATATGCTTTTTAGTTTTCTCTGATATAAGGAGGCTAGTTCACAGTGTTGTTGGATGGGGGTACATAGGATTAGAGGAACACTAGAATGGTCAAAGGAAAGGGAGGGGAAGGGAGGGAGCAAGGAGGGAAGGAGGCAGGGGGAAGGAAAAAAAAATTGGTGGTTGAATGAGATGGATATCATTATCCTCAATGCATGATTGAAGATCTGAATGGTACTTATATACTTTGTATACAAGCAGTTGTATGTAAAAAGATGCTATACTTGTGCATTATGAATAAGTAAATAAATAATTTTTAAAAATGCTTTTTATTTAAATTTATTACATAAAACACAAATTACTCATATTTGCATAGCAGAGTTAGAAACCATTCACTTTAGAACAAGAATTAAAGAAAGATAAACACTTTTGCATAACTTATTTTCATTGATTTACTATCACTATCCCTATAATATTCTCCTAGTCTTTGGATGCTATAAGATTTCCCACTCTGGTGCTATGTGCTCAGCTTTTGCCAATTAAGTGCTGTTTTTCTAGTTCTTTGCAAGAAGACACTTCTTCAGTTTTAGCTTCAGGCAATTTTTCTTGATTTTAAAGAGAATTGATAATGTGGTTTATGCCAAATACAATGATTATTTTGTGCATCAGAAGAAAACTTCTTTTGAAAAAAATTTCCCTTTATATCTTTATATCATCCTAATATTTGGTCTTTTAGGGTGTTTTAAAAACATCTAGCAGTTTCACTGACCTCTGACAAAAGATAAGTTTCTTCTCATAGGTCATGCTTCCTAGAATCAGTTAATCCACAGAAGTGCTGGAACATGGACTATCTACTCAGCTCTCTGCTGGGTGTTTGGAGGACATGGTATAATATAAGACATGGAAGCTGTCCTTAAGGAGCTTGGGATCTAGTTGGAGAGAGTGAAAGAAGCTGCAAGAAATACAGAAATGATCATGACAGTGTCTTCCTTTGTGAGCCACAGAGAAGATTAAGAGTAGTGGCTCCAAGCAAAAGGACACATAAGTCACCTGAAAAAGGCTGTGGTTGGGAGAAAAAATGAGTTGGAGGAGCCAGGAAGGAAAGAGGGAGGGCCTCGCACACCTAGGTAATGAAACATTCTCATGGTTTTGGAGGAGGGTCTTGAGAATCAGCTCATACACAGGCATGAAAGTGTGTTCTGCCTACACATTAGTCAGGAAGAGAACACTGGTTTGGGGAATAGTTGTCTGATGATCCTGTTCTGAAGAAGGTGTTGGCAGGATGCTCTGACAGGTACCAACACTCTGCTCCTAGAGTATGTCAAACCCCAATTTAACATCACAATCTTAGACTTATTTCTTAAAGAAGGAACTGAAGAAAAGAAGACCAAATAATATTTGTACCAATATAGCTCATCTACAAAGGGGACTAGCATTTTTCTTTTTATTAACATTTTAAATATGTCAGTCAAACAGTCATTAAATTAAAAAAAAAAAACACAAAAAATAGTTCATCTCCCATTTCCTGACCCACATTATAATTTTCTCACAAGCATCTTTAGACCATTTTCTGTCAGTAACTTAGATACTCTTTTGCTTAAGCTCTTTAGCCTTTATCCTCAATCCAAGTCTACCCTGACCCAATAGAACCAATGCAGAAGATTTCCCCTTCCTACACCCAGGCCTTCAGCATAAGCAAGTTAGGCGGGTGATCAAGGAGGGAGGGGCATTTTGATACCCTTGTCCTCCTCATGCTGGGGGCCTCTTCCCTGTCAGCACCCTCTTCAGGGCGCCCTGCACATCAGGGTTCCGGAGGCTGTAGATGACCGGGTTCAACATGGGACTGAGGATAGTATTGAGGATGCCAATCCCCTTGTCCTTATCTGAGGCTGAGACTGAACCCAGGCGCATGTAACTGAAAAAGCCAGTTCCATAAAAGATACAGACAACAGTGAGGTGGGAGCCACATGTGGAGAATGCCTTCTTCCTTCCCTCAGCAGAGCGGATCCGTAGTACTGCAGCAGCAACGTGGGCATAGGACACTGAGATAAGGATCATGGGGATCACCCCCATAAAAGTGGCTCCCACAAACAATAGCTGCCCATTGAGGTGGATGCTGGAGCAGGAGAGCTGGAAAAGGGGAGGGAGGTCACAGTAGAAGTGGTTGACCACATTAGGACCACAGAAGTCAAGCACAGACACAGCCACTGTGTGAGTCAGAGCATTGATGAAGGAGACGGTGCAGCAAATGCCCACCAGGGCACCCTGGACTTCACGGCTCATGCGGGTGCTGTAGGTGAGGGGCCGGCAGATGGCCAGGTAGCGGTCATAGGCCATGGCTGTCAAGAGGTGACAGTCCACACCAGCCAGAAGGTGGAAAAAGAAGAGTTGTGAAATGCAGGCAGCATAAGGAACTCTGCACTGAGGAGCCAGGAGACACACCAGCATTGGAGGAACAGTGACAGTGATGCACCCAATGTCCAGCAGAGACAGGTTCCCCAGGAAGTAATACATGGGGGTGTGAAGTTTAGGCTCCACAAAGATGGCAGCCAGAATGCTGAAGTTGCCCCCCACTGTGACTAAATAGGCAAAGAAAAAAAATGACAAAAAGAATAGGTTGCAATCCCCTATTTCCTGTCAGTCCAAGAAGGATAAACTCAGTGACAGCTGTCCTGTTCCCCAGGCACCAGGCTCCATAGGCCACTGCTGGAAGCTGTATTGAAAGGAGGAGACTCAGACCTGCCAAAGGTAGAGAGTGAGACACAGTAGGCACATAATCTATGTCTGTTAGATGGTGGAGTGCTCCCGCTAGAACATCTCCCAGTCAGAAGAAATACCAACCTACACTGTGGCCAGGTTCCTGAAGGCCCCACCATACCAGACATTAACACTTTAGTTGATGGTTAAGAGAGAGATCCAGGGAATCCCAAGGAAAGGCCTGGAGCAGAGGGAACTATTCCAGGGACCCAGGACAGTGTCTATTTACCAACATAGTGTAGAAGTGCTTCAATATTTTAACAGCTATTGAGACCCTATCAGTGTAGGGTGACTGAATGGCACCTATGACTAGCTCAATAAATTAATAAATAACTGAGGTTCTAGAAAGCACACACCATAGGGAGAATAGCAACATAAAGTAGAAAGGAAGGAGGACAAGACCCCATGAAAACAAGAGACATAAGAAAGTTCAAGGAAAAAGAGGAGCGGGAAGCAGACAGGGGGATTTAGGCAAATATTAACATTTTAAACTGTATACTCTAAGTATTATAATAAGAATTTCTTTTTTTAATTCTCATAAAAACATTATGGAGTAACTACTAGGATTTCTATGTAATCAGGACACTGAGATTTAGAAAGGTTAAATAAGGACCTAAGATCATCAAACTCTTAACAGAACTGTGTCTCAGGCCTAGTACTATCTGTCTTCTAGCCTATACTTTAATGCTATATTGCTTGGACATGGGTTGTTATTGAGGGTTATGAATTGTATATAATAAAGAAAATAATGGAATTTCTAAAGTTTTAGGCATTAGGATGTCTACAAATATTCAAGGAAGTCAAGATCCCATTCTTTCATCCTTTCATTCAATAATTATTTGTTGAATGTCATGGCATTCTGGGTATATTTTGATGATAAAACTAACACACTGTGCATGAGGTGTGGGAAGAAGAGAAGGTGCAAAGATGATTTTAAGGTTCTTGGGCTGAGAAACTGGAAAGACGAGTTACTAATAAATGTCACCAGAAATACAGATGATTTTATGCATGCATTTCAGGGAGGAGGGATCAAGAGCTTTTCCAAGAGAATAGGGAGAAATTGAACTCCTTGAGAGCATTGAGGTGGCTTCCACTCCATCACATATGTCTGGGTATCTGGACGATTAAGGAGTGAATCCCAGTATGACTGGGGAAGGGTCTTCAAGGCCTCCTTATTTCTTTTTTTACATGTAAAATCATTTTATTAAACTATACAGTCCTTGTCTTGAAATCTATTTCCTCATTGGAACCAGTTGCTGCCTCTACAGCTACCATCAGCCCAGACAATGTCTACATGGATTGTTCCAGTAGCCTCTCAATTGTTCTCCAACTTCCTCTCTTCCCCTCTTCACACCATCCTCTCCCTCCATGGGAGCTTTGCAGACATGAACATCATATCTACAATTTTTATATCTGTATTTTCACCTAACATTCTGTAATGGTTCATTTGGTCGGTAATGCATAAAGACAATCGGGAATCAAACAGATGTGAAATAGGATAATAGATTTTAACATCCTTATGAGATATGTATGGATATTCTATTTTGATACAAAATTTAATAAGTGACAATTGCAATGTGGAATCTGAAAAAATCAACAAACTTTTCAATATTAAACATGTTAATGTGTCTTCCATTTTTAATGTATCTTTAACCAATTACATGACTCTGTATCATCAAGTCATTGGTAAAGATTGGGCTGAATAAGGAAAACCACTTTTGAGAAGTTGATCATTGGAAAGTATTGATTCACTGACCTACAGCTCTTCCAAATATTGGCCTAATTCATTAAATAATATTATTAAAAATTAACATTTTTCTCTACTGTATGAATAAATAAAATAAAGTTTAAAAATATAAAATGCCACAGGGAATTTCTGGAATGTCTCCAGGGACACGTTAAGACTGGTTACAGGCATGGGTGCCCCTCCACTGACTAGACTACAATGCAGCGGTTCTCCAAGTGTTGTCCATAGAGAATTGTGAAACTCTGTGAATCTCTCAGCCAGTTTGTGTGTTAAAATTGTTTTCAAAATTAAGCAAGGACTTTCTCTCTGTCTCTTTTTACTGTGCTGATATATGGCCTGATATTACAAGAGCAGCTGTGGTTGATACTATGAGCACCTTAGCAGGAATCACAACAATGACACTGAACCATGGTTACTGTACTCCTCAGTACAATACCCATGCAGAAAAAAGAAGGAGGAGGAGGAAGAGGCAGGAGCAGCAGCAGCTATCAGCTTCAGTTAGGAATTTAAAAAACACCTCAACCCTTATGGTAACATATTTTAATACATTGAGTGATGAAATGGAATGGATTGAAAAAGCATTCAACTACATACTAAAGCACAATTGCATAAGAAAAAATACTATGTGATTGTTTAGAATGCAAATTAAGCAGCTAACATTTTAATGGAAAACCATTTTTATTTGAAAGGATGAGTGACAGATAAACTATATTTATTTGTGTTTCTGTATTTGATTGTGTTTTCTTAAAAATAAACCAAGTGAGCAAGTCCTGTAGGTAAACAACAGAAAGTAATTGTTGCAATGATAAAACTGAGCTTCCAAGTAAAAATGAGAACATTGAAATACTTGCATTTGATGATTTTCCAAACTTCAAGGCCTCCTTCTGGATGCTTGCATATGCTGGGCCACTCTCACTCCGTTGCTAGCTAGTGCTTTTTTTTTTTCCCCTCTCAAGAACACTGTCCCCCTTCCATACATTAAAAATCCAACCCTCAATTCTCAGGTCCATCTCATCATCCCAACTTCTCAAAGTGGTTTTCCTTATTTAGCCCAATCTTTACTGGAGCTTGCCCTCCTATGGCATCCCAGACAATGGTAACCTGACTCTTTCCAGTGTTTTTATATATGGAAAGGGGCAAGAAGCATTAAGAAGAGTAATTTGTCTGGAGTTATGAGAGAGACATTCAGAATCAGTAGCACAAAAACACACAGCATAGATTATGCTAATAGGCTACTATAGGCGAGCCTATGTGCTCCCAACACCTCCATCCTGTCCTGTTCTACAAAAAACTATTGGCCATCTATTGCCAGATAAATGAGAAAAGTCAGTTCAAAAATGTTAACTTGACTAAGGTCACATATGTCAGATTGTGTTCTGAGAAGAGAGCTTATTCATTTTCAGCCAATTCCTGCTGTCTCCAGGGCCCTTGCCATGTATATGAAAATGTATGAAAACCTCATCATTATAGTTACTATCACCTCTGGAATCCAGCATCTCTCAGTCCTTTATTCTCCTATAGACCAGGAAGAGGCCACCTGAAGCTCGTGAGTGAGTAGAAAGCCTGGCGCTCTGGGCAGGCCTGTGGTGTACTTACCTTCCTATGAGTGAGCTGGACACCTGGGGGTGGTTCTCAGAGGGCAGTGAGTGCCAAGCTGACCCAAAGTTGCCTGTCTCCAAAAGGCTTAATAGAGGGAGCAAGGCAGGGGCCCAGAGAATACGTCCCAGTGTTCTCTCTACTCAGGAGCTAATTAGCATTGAGAGGCCCTAACACCAAACTTCCCCAGAGACTGCACAAGAAGCCAGAGACAAACAACCTCCATCCTTGAGGATTTCTCTTATCTGCCTAGTATTTTGAACTCGTAAAGAAACATTAGATTCATGACATTATGCCAGCCTCCTAATGTTTCCAAAAAGGAGGAAAGCTATAGTCACCAAGTTGCAGATCTGGAAAAGTGTGGCCAAAGAACTCTGATGACTTGCTGAGTCCAGAGAATGGGTTCATGTTTGGAGCTCACACTGAGCCCCAGATAGTAACTGATTCGGGTACATTGTTTTCTCATTTATTTTTCACATTTTTAAGGGTGTGATTTTTTTAAGGTTGGTTTAATTAAGGTAAAAATTTAATTGTAAAGTTTTATGGGTTTGAGAAAATATTGAGTGGTGCTTATAGTACCTCTATCAATACAGACAACATTTCAAGGATTCCCTTCAGGTCCCTGGTGGCCCTTTGCCATCAGTCTCCTCTTCACACTTTAGCCTGTGGCAACCTCTTATCTCACTTCTGTCCCCATGGTTTTGCCTTTTTCAGAGTGTCATTGTTACAATTTGGATCTGGATTGTCCCCCAAAGCCTCATGTTTGAAGGCTTGGCCCTCAGTGCAGTGATGTCCAGAGGTGGGGCTTTGGGTAAGTGATTGGATCATGAGGGTTCTGACCTCATCAGTGGATTAATCTTTTGAAGGCATTAGTGGGAGGTGGTGGAAACATCAGGATGTGGGCCTAGTTGGAGGAAGTAGGTCACCAGGATGTGCCTTTCATTCCTTCAAATCCCTTTGTATCTCACTTTGTCAAGGATCTCCTAGTTCTTGAGTCTCTATTATCTTCTCTTTTTTTGCTGTTTGCTTACCAGCATATAAACAATGCAGTTCCTCTCATCTTCAAAAAAAAAAAAAAAAAAAAAATTTCAAGTCTCCCTTAATATTTGTTTCTCCATTGGCTACCTCAATACATAGCTCAACTTCTCCAAAGAGTTGTCTTCATCAGCAATCTCCATTTCCTGACTTCCCATTAACTGGATCCTCCAACTGCACCTGCTCCTGTTCCCACCACCTCTCTCCATGTGCCCTTGGAGAGGCCACACCCTTCTGGAATGGCCTCTTCCCTATCAACTTTGCAGATATCCAACCCATGGCTTCATCTCCTCATTCATTAGTTAAGAGCACTTGAAATTTTATTTAAAAAAATTAGAAATATGTGAATATAATATCTTTATATAAAAATAGTTTTCTAACATTTCACTATACAAACACACACAGGTAACTGAGCACTGAGTTATAACATTTGGTGTATCATATTGACAAGGACAGAAGTAATTATTGGTCATTAGAAGTGCTGACTTGCATATCATTTTTTTTTTTTTTTTTTTTTTTGTGGTACCAGGGATTGAACTCAGGGGCACTCGACCACTGGGCCACATCCCCAGCCCTTTTTTGTATTTTATTTAGAGACAGGGTCTCACTGAGCTGCTAAGTGCCTCGCCGTTGCTGAGGCTGGCTTTGAACTCGCGATCCTCCTGCCTCAGCCTCCCAAAGTGCTGGGATTACAGGCGTGCGCCACGGCGCCCGGCTTGCATATCATTTTGACAAGAACAGAAGTATTATTGGTCATTGGAAGAGTTGATTTGTTCAACCACTTCTGAGTGCCCATGTGGCCAAATATTGCCAAGTGCCTTGGAGAATTTTATAGCCTTTGAACTAGAATTCCACTCAAAGTTTTTTATCTTTAGCAATTAGAAAAGTGTACACAGGTGAATATACAGGAACACTTGTTGCAACATTCCAGACTATTTGAACCAACACAGGTTTACTAATAGAAGGTTATTAAATCCATTTTCCTCCATCCATTCAAAGGAATACTAAGTGATAGAAAAAGATGAAGAAGACCTATATTTAATATCATGGAAAGATGTTTACCTATATTATTAAGGTTATAGAGCTTTAGATATAGAAAAATTATTTTTTGTAAATATATCTTATGAATAAAAAATGTTAACACACATATGCTAAATATTCATAATGATTACCTATGAAAGGTCAATCTATGGGTGATTTTTATTTTGCTCTTTTTTTATGTGTGTGGTTTTTGTTGGTGGTGGTCGTGGTGGTGGTATTAGGGATTTAACCCAGGGGTGCTTTACCGTGAGCCACATCTCCAGTCTTTTTTGGGTTTTTGTTTTTCTTTATTTTGAGACAGGGTCTCACTAAGTTGATTAGGGCCTTGCTTGCTAAGTTGCTGAGGTTGGCTTTGCAATCCTCCTGCCTCAGCCTCCAGAGTCGCCAGGATTACAAACACTTGCTACCACACCCAGCTCTTTTGTACTTTCTCACTTTTCACACATAAGCACACATTTTTTAAATTATGGAAACAGTTGTTTACAGCTATAAATTCAATAAATAAAATATCTTCCTCCTGATAGCAACGTGCAGAGAGGGGCTAGTTTCAGGTTTCAGTCAGGGGTAACAAAGATCTCCATTTAGTCAAGAAGATTTTTCCACGTGGGCCAAACCTCTTTCTCTAATTAACTTTTTCAGATTTATTTTTTGTTGTCAACGGTCCAATATGAAACCATTTGACCTCCCCTCTGTGGTTTTTCTAAACAGTACTTATTCTTTTGGAATTGGCTTTTTTTTTTTTTTTTTTTTTTTGGTACTGGGAATTGAACTCAGGGGCACTTGACCACTGAGCCACATCCCCAGCCCTGTTTTGTATTTTATTTAGAGACAGGGTCTCACTGAGTTGCTCAGCACCTTGCTGTTTCTGAGGCCGGCTTTGAACTCATGATCCTCCTGCCTCAGCCTCCCAAGCCTCTGGGATTATAAGCACATGCTTCTGCACCCAGCTCAGAATTGTTTTTTTTTTAATTTTATTTTTATAATTTTTAATATGTACAACTCATAGTGCATATATTTAGTATCTTTTTACATACAACTGTTTGTATACAAAGTATATTCGTACAATTCAGGTCTTCAATCATGCATTAAGGAAAATGATATCCGTCTCATTCAACCACCTTTTTTTTTCTTTTCTCTCCCTCCCTCCCCTGTTGCTCCCTCCCTTACCCTCCCTTCCCTTGACCATTCTAGTGTTCCTCTAATCCTCCTATGTACCCCCATCCAACAATACTTTGAAATAGCCTCCTTATATCAGAGAAAACATTTGGTACTTGGATTTTTGAGACTGACTAACTTCACTTAGCATTATGTCTTCCAACTTCATCCATTTTCAGAATTGGTTTTTTAAAATCAGTTTCTTCTTATAGGTTTATTTCTTAAAATTGACATCCAAGAATTCCTCAACCTGGACCAGTTGCTTTGGAACAAATTAAATTTGTTAAGGAAATAAAACCTTCCTAATTCACATTTTCATGTTCCTTTTCATATTTTTTAGTCTTTATTGTTTATCCCACCTCTTCACCTTAAGATACCCTTTCTCCTAGAAATGGTTTATTATTCTTGAGAGGCAATAAGTACAGGTGTAGCTTGCCCCTGGGTTCAAATCCCAGCTGTGACAGTCATTAGCTTTGTGACTTTTGGCAAATCATTCAAACTTTCTGAGGTTCAGTTTCATAAGACACAATTTATAAATCTGCATCTACTTCAAGGTTATGAGAACTGAATGAGTTAATAGAGTCCACTTACTTAGAACAGTGGTAGGCACGTGGTAGCTATGCTGTAAGTGATTATTCTCATCATTTTTATTGCACCTTCCTTCCTGAGCCAGTCTCTGATTCCATTCCATCATACCCACACTCTATTTCCAGTAAGAACAATACCTCTTAGAAGCTTAAGTAGAGCAATGACATTTCTTAAGACCAGAGGCAGGGAGTCTCACTTGGGGGGCAACTTCCCTGTGAGCACCCTCCTCAGGGCACCCTTCACATCGGGGTTCCTGAGGCTGTAGATGAGTGGGTTCAGCATGGGGCTGATGACAGTGTTGAGGATGCCAATACCCTTGTCCTTGTCTGAAGACTCCACAGAACCCAGTCTCATGTAGCTAAAGACGCCTGTTCCATAGAAGATGCCCACCACAGTGAGGTGGGAGCCACATGTGGAGAAGGCCTTCTTCCTGCCCTCTGCAGAGCGGATTCGTAGCACAGCAGCCACCACGTGGGCATAGGACACCATGATGAGGACCAAGGGGGCCACACCCCATGAAGGCTGCTGCTGCAAAGAGCAATTGCTCATTGAGTTGGGTGCTGGAGCAGGAGAGTTGGAATAGCTGGGGGAGGTCACAGTAGAAGTGATTGATCACATTGGGGCCACAGAATTTAAGAGTAGACAAGGCAACAGTTTGAGTCAGTGCATTGGTGAAGGAAAAGACACATGACATGCCTGCCAAGGCTTTCTGCATCCCCCAACCCATACGGGTGTTGTAGGTGAGAGGCTGGCAAATGGCCAGATAGCGGTCGTAGGCCATGACAGTCAGCAGAAAGCAATCTGTCCCAGCCAGGAGATGGAAGAAGAAGAGCTGTGAGAGGCATGCCCTATAGTGAATGGTTTTGTTGTTGGACATGAAATGCCTTAACATGGCAGGGACAGTGACACTGATGCTCCCAACATCTAGCAGAGACAAGTTTCCGAGAAAGAAGTACATGGGGGTATGGAGTTTAGGTTCCATAAAGATGGCAGCAAGGATACTAAAATTACCACCAATAGTAGCTACATAAGCAAGGAGGAAGACAACAAAGAGAATGGGCTGTAGAGCTGGAGTCTCTGTTAGGCCCAGCAGAACAAACTTGGTCACAAGTGAATCATTTCCTGAGGCTCCCATATCCATGACTTTTTCCACCTGTAATAGATTGAGCAAAATTTGAATGCACCAATGGTAGTAAAAGGAGAATGAGATCTTTATAACAACCGCCAAATGTGGCAATGTCCAGGAGAGTAAAGACACACAAAATTTAAGGAGGAGAAAGTTAAAGATTGAGATGTAATAAGAAAAGGCTTGATAAATCTGACTCTTAATGGGCAAGAACAGAGGCATTGGACAGCCACAAACAGAGACAGATGAACTGATATCAAAAGAAGAACAAAGGTGACATTTGAAAGAGGGACAGATGATTTTTGAGAGGCAAAAAATTCCAGTAAAGAAACCTCAAGTCTGCAGATGGTAGCATTGTGATAGTTTGATCTCAGGGAATGAAAGGGAAGCTTTTGGAGAAGGGGTAGACACAATGCCACCAACCTGCATCCCTACAACCTCCACATATGCATGTCATCATATAGTCGTCCCTTGGTAACCTCAGGAGTTTCATTTCAGGACTCCCTGGATACCAAAACCTGCAGATGCTCAAGTCCCATAGGTAAAGTGGCATAGTATTTGCATGTAATCTATGCATTCTCCCACATACTTAAATCATCTCTAGATTATGTATATTACCTACTACAATGTAAAAAGTTATGTAAATAGTTGTAGTATTATATAGTTTAGATAATAATGACAATTAAAAATTTTCTACATGTTCAGTAAAGATGCATTTCTTTTCTAAATCTTTTTATCCATGATGAGTTGACTCTAAGGATATAGAACTCACAAAGACAGAGGACTGACTGTGAGTGATGGCAGTAGTGAGATGACTATTGTGGCCCAGACTATTAAAATATTAACTTGTGAAGCCATGAGCCTTCACCTGAACGCTTCAGAAAAAGGTAAAAATGCAATGACAAACAGTGAAACTGCATGAAGATACATCATTGAAGATATTTCCAGCTCCAAAATTGGTGACTGACAGCCTTTTAGATTTTCTAAATAGTAAGATTAATTTGCATTTTTCCATATAGAATCTAGGAAATTTGGGGTCCAAAGTACTGACATTTTGCTGAATAAGAATCTAAAATGAGCTTCAAGAAGAGTGATAGTTTTGAGATTTAAGCTCCCAGGTAACTGAGCAGACACACAGTAGAGCTGCCTCGCTGGATACACAGTCAACCTCTCCCAGGTGGAGAGTTGAGTAAGCAGAGAACCAGACCCCAAATTCCACTCTGCTTCCAATTCTACCACCACTTGGGTTTTTGCTCTTCTTTCTCCTGAATCTAGTTACTCATCATCTAACCCATGTAGTATTGTGGGCTTGAAGACCAGATAAAGCCATAGTTAAAGAGCCATGTATGATGATCATGTGTGGGAGCCATTGCTTAACCCCAACAAAATACCTGGTGACCCACATTATTTAATTCACTCACCTGGAGCCTAATTCACATAGGAAATGGCTTGAGTCAAAGATCCTCCAGGGCAAAAGGCATGAGCAGAGGAAGACCCATCCTGATGAATAGTGTCCTCAGGTCCATAATGGGTCAACCGCCATCTGCAGGTCTGACCTTTTCTGCATGGACATGTTCTTACCATTACCTCCAACTCAGTCTCTCCAAAGATGAACAGTTCTCTTTCCATCCTGACCTGCCCTTCACTGAACTGTTTTGGTAACAACTTTGCCATCCTCTCAGTTAGTGTGGCTAAAAACTTAGTCTTCACTGACTTCTGCCTCCCTCTGCCCTCTCACAGTCAAATACCCAAGTCCCACTGGAGCTTTTGCAGGGGAAGAAGAAACCATTCCAGAGTCCAGAGGGAGAACTTCACTTTCATGGAACTCAGTTGTGAGTATGCAGAGAGGGGTCTGAGGATGGCACTCACCTGGCTAAGAAGAATTAACAGGCACTTCATGGGCAAAGAAGAGGGACAGTCATGCCAGCCCAGTGGACTCCACAGAAGGAGAGCTTATAAAGGACCAATAGACACAGAGACAAACAACTTGGCTGACATCATTTTCACATTGGGATTTTTCTTCTCCACCTAGTTACCCCTTGGAGGCTTCAGAAATTAGTGCCTTCTAGGGCAACCCAAAGCAGATAAACATCTGCCTTTGCCAAACAGATAATCATCTCCAGTAGATTTAAATTGTTTTGAACTTTCTCAGTGTTTTCAAGTACAACTTTTGTGAATACAGAGAAATTCATTTATTTTACATATGTGGTTTTGAGCACTTATTAAGAATCAACATTCTTCTTCCCAGCATTTTATAGAGTTAAAATGAATCTCAAAAGTCTTAATGTCTAAAAAGTCAGTTATTCCTTTTGGTATATATCCAAAGGATTTAAAATCAGCATACTACTGTGCAACCACATTAATGCAGCCACATTAATATTTATAGCAACTCAATTCACAATAGCTAAGCTATGGAGCCAACCAAGTTGCCCTTCAATAGATGAATGAATAAAGGAAATGTGAGATGCACACACACACACACACACACACACACACACACACACATATACACACATACAGACAGAGAGACAGACACACACACACACACACACATATGTAAAGAAGAATGACTTTATGACACTTGCAAGTAAATGGATGGATCTGGAGACTATCATGCTAAGTGAAATAAGCCAGTCCCAAAAAGCCAAAGGTTTAAAATTTTTGCTGATATACAGAAGCTGATCCACAAAAAGGGGGAAGATGGGAAGAATAGATATTCAGTACATTAGGGGGAAGGAAGGGGTGGGAGGGGGATAAAAAAAGGAAAGACAGTGGAATGAATCAGAAATAATTACCTATGTTCTTATATGAATATATCATAGTGAATCCCACCATCGTGTACATCCATAAAAAGGGAGTACTAACTAAAAAAAAATATATTCCATGTTTGTATAATTATACCAAAATGAATTCTACACTCATGTATAACGAAAAGGAACCAATAAAGTTAAAAAAAAAAAAGCCACCAGTCAAAACTCCCTTAAAAACAAAGATACAGAGAAAGAATATGAAGAAATAAGTAGAGGATAAGAAGAATACGTGTTTATTCTTTCTCTTAACATAAAATAAAAGTAGTTAAGTCTTTTTTTACTTTTTTCACAAGGTAATAGGAATGTAATCTTGTGAACGTGGACTGAAGTGTATGAGACAGGTCTGTGTACAGATTAGAGGGTAGTAACTTCTCAGGACATAGGACAAAAATCAGAGATGCAAAGACTTGTTTGCATTATTATTGATAATAGTGTGAAGGAGCCTATAATCAAGGAGATAGCTAAAGATTGCGGTTAGCTGAGAGCCATAAAAGATGTTCTAGTTTCCACCTGATATTAATACATTATTCAAAGAATCTTTGTATGCCCGTGAACACTACATGACGCACCTGTAAGCTTGAGCTGTAAGCACGTGTCCTTGTTAAAGCTATATGTATATAACTGGGTGAGGTTCGTTAGTGTGTGTGGGGAAGAAGAAGGTGGTGGTTGGAGTTAGAGCATTTGGAGTGATTGCTGGAGCTGGAGAGAGAAGAAGAATAAAAGACCTTTTTTCATTTTCATCCTGCCTCCGAATTTTCCTGTGGCGTTCGCTGCTCCAAGCGACTTCCGCTTCAGGCAGCGACAGGTGGTGGCCTGTACAGGGAATTCGGCGGCAAGGTAAGAAAAAAGAAAATTTAAAAAGATGGGAGCAAATATAACAAAAAGTCGGTTTATAAAAGCCATGAATGAAATTTTTGATATTGAGAACTCAGATAGTGAGAAAAGTGAACAAGAAAGCATATCCTCTGATTCAGTTGAGACCAGCAAGGAGAGTAGGAATGTAAATTCAAAAGTAAGATCTGCAAAAGCCATCAGAAGCTTAATAAAATTAGCTGAGGAGTATGTACTCTCCTTAGAAACTGAACTCAGGATACTAGTGAAAGTAATAATAGTAACAAGGAGCCAAACCATGAAAGTACGGTCTCCTCTACTGAGCCGGTTAGGAATTATGAAGCTAGTAGTGAAGAGGAATCAAAAAGCGATTCGGAGAGCACAGTCTCCAATAAAAAGGACAAAAAGAAATTAAAAAAGAGAAAAGACCGTCAAATAGAGCAACCACTAGTGCCCTCTGCTCCTTCATGGATAGAATCCCTAACAGAAACAATAAAGAGTATTGATCAGAGTGTACGTGCCCTTGAGGTAGAAATTGGCGGCCTTTCTGAGCGCTTATACGCTCTCGAACAACATAGACCGCAGGAGCACCTAGAACTGCCAGTATTTCAAAATGAACAGGGACAAAGATATCACGAGTCCCTAGACTTTAAAACAATAAAGAATTTTAAAGAGGCAGTAATGACCTATGGGCCTCAAGCTCCGTTCACATTAAGTATGATAGAGTCACTTAACACCCTAACCTTAGCCCCCTCAGATTGGAAAAGTCTATGCAGAGCGGTACTAAGTGGGGGACAATACCTAATCTGGAAAACTCAATTCCAGGAACTTTGTTCAGAAATAGCAAAGAGAAATGCTGCAGCAGGTTTCCCTCAACGCAATATAGATATGCTCACAGGGGAGGGTCAGTTCGCCGAACTACAAAATCAGCTACAATACGATCCAGGTGTGTATGCCCAGATACACACTGCAGCTGTGAAAGCCTGGAAGACAATCTCAGGCACAGGGGATCTGCAAGGCAGCCTATCAAAAGTTATACAAGGGCCTAACGAACCTTACGCTGATTTTGTAGATAGGCTCTTAAAAACAGCATCTAGAGTTTTTGGAGAAGTCGAGCAAGCTATGCCCCTAGTTATCCAATTAGCATACGAGAACACTAATAAATATTGCCAGGATGCAATAAGGCCATGGAGAAGTAAAAAAGACTTATCAATTTATATCAGACTGTGCAAAGACATTAACGAGGCTGTTATCATAGGCAACGTAATTGCTGCAGTAATGAAAAATTCCTCCCCTCAAAATTCCCAAAGAATTCAACCTAGAACAGGATATTCCAGACAAAATTATTATAATCAACCAAGATATGCTAAGCAATATCCCCCAAGGGTAATGAAATCAAATTCATACCGTGCTCCAGGCCGATGCCCCAGGTGCAAAAAGGGTATACATTGGGCCAATCAATGCCATTCTAGATATGATATATATGGAAATGATTTATCAAGGATTTCAAAAAACGGGGCACGGGGCCCACAAATGTATGAGGCACTAGAGGAGGAAGGCCCTCAGATTCAAATGATTCCTCATCACAGTCCTTCCTACCCATTAACTCCCTTATCAGAGGGACAAGAGGAAGTGCAGGATTAGATCTCTGTTCTACTGCCCGGATGGTCCTGACACCTGAAATGGGGGTTCAGCTGATTCCTACGGGAATCAGGGGACCTCTCCCTTCAGGAACTGTGGGACTAATCCTTGGGCGTAGTTCCAAAAGTTTATTAGGCTTTAATGTTATACCAGGGGTTATTGATTCAGATTATAATGGAGAGATTAAAATAATGCTAAGTACACACAGGGGCATCATCTCCGTAAATCAAGGAGACAGAATCGCACAGCTGCTCCTCATTCCCAGTCTCCATAATTCTTTTAAAAGCATGCCACAAAATAGAAATAGCAGAGCATTCGGTTCCACTGGTTCAGGACCTGTGGCTTTCTGGGTCCAGGACTGTTCACGGAGGCCTATGTGCAAATTAAAAATTCAAGGTATAGAGATGGAGGGGCTGATTGATACAGGAGCTGACTCTTCCATCATAAATCTACAACAATGGCCTAAGCACTGGCCTCTACAGAAAGCCTCAACCAGTTTAAGAGGCTTGGGATACAGTAATACCCCAGCTCAAAGTGCTGTAATCTTAAATTGGCAAGACAATGAAGGCCATACAGGAACATTCAAACCCTATGTTTTAAACAGCTTGCCAGTTACCCTATGGGGAAGAGATATCTTACATCAAATGGGGCTACACCTAGCAACCAAGCCTGCAGCTGTTAAGAATAAAAATCCTAATCATAATAAAAAAGGCAAAGGACATTTTTTCTAGGGGCCACTGAGAAAACAATTTTAAAAATACCATGGCTCTCTAATAAGCCAGTTTGGGTCCCTCAGTGGCCCCTATCCAAAGAAAAATTGCAAGCGGCCCATCAATTAGTTAAAGAACAATTAGAAGCAGGACACATAGAGCCTTCCACCTCTCCCTGGAATTCTCCCATATTTGTAATTAAGAAAAAATCAGGAAAATGGAGACTATTACAAGATCTAAGACAAATTAACAAAACAATGCAAATTATGGGCCCTACTCAACCTGGACTTCCTAATCCTGTAGCTATTCCAAAAAACTATTACCTTATAACCCTTGATATAAAGGACTGTTTCTTTTCCATTCCCCTACATCCTCTGGATGCCCCCAGGTTTGCTTTTTCAATTCCTTCTATTAATAATAATGGCCCTGATAAAAGATATCAATGGAAAGTATTGCCGCAGGGAATGGCAAATAGCCCTACACTGTGCCAACTATATGTGGACAGAGCTATACAGCCCATTAAAAACAAATATCAAGACCTCATGTGTCTACACTACATGGACGATGTTTTATTAGCTCACCCTAATCAACAAATCTTATTTAATATATTTAGTGAAATAACAAAAAATCTAAAAAAATATGGATTATATATAGCAGAAGAAAAAGTTCAAAGCAGATCACCTATACTATATTTAGGCTTTAAAATCATGGATACTTTTGTTAAACCCCAAAAAATTCTAATAAGTAAAGAACATTTGACCACCTCAATGATTTCCAAAAATTACTGGGTGACATTAATTGGCTTCGCCCTACACTAAGCCTCACTACTGGACAATTAAAACCCTTATTTGACATCCTTCGTGGGAACCCTGACCCATCCTCACCTCGAACATTAACTCCTGAGGCCAGGAGAGCTCTAAAATTAGTAGAACAGGCCATTGAAAGATCCCATTGTGATAGATTTGATTTTGCACAACCACTAATATTGATTATTATTCCTTCACAATATACTCCAACAGGAGTATTTTGGCAACAGGGACCTATATTATGGATACATTTGCCTGTCTCTCCTAAAAGTACAATTGAGTCTTATACCTCCATGGTGGCTAAACTTATTCTTCAAGGACTTAAAACCTCTACTAAAATATTTGGAATTCATCCCGCTACTATTATTACTCCTTATTCATCGTCACAGGTTGAATATTTGTGCTTCAATGATAATGATTGGGCTATAGCTAGATGCTCTACTTCTGCAAATTTTGACAATCATATTCCTAAATCTCCTATACTGTCCTTTTGTATCAATCATCCTATCATATTCCCACAGGTAATAAAAAATCAACCCATTCCTAAAGCATTTAATGTATTTACAGATGGATCCTCTAATGGTACTGCTGCAGTAGTCACTCAAAATGAAAAAATGATTCATATCACTAATCAAAAATCAGCTCAATTAATGGAACTCGAA
The DNA here is from genome assembly GCA_025594165.1 of Tamias sibiricus. Taxonomy (NCBI): domain Eukaryota; kingdom Metazoa; phylum Chordata; class Mammalia; order Rodentia; family Sciuridae; genus Tamias; species Tamias sibiricus. The sequence continues at coordinate 53,932,601 of CM046660.1, forward strand.
GCTATAATAATAGCTCTGGAAAATTTTAAAGAACAGCCTATGAATATTTTTTCAGACAGCCATTATATTGTACATGCTGTCCCAAAATTGGAGCTAGCAGGTCCAATAGCACCACATACTCCAGCTTTTAAATTGTTTTCTCAAATCCAAAATCTCCTATGGCAACGAAAAGAACCTTTATTTATAGGTCACATAAGAGCTCACACTAATCTGCCTGGTCCTCTCCATGAAGGTAATCAAAAAGCTGACGCCCTCACTAAAACAATATTTATATTTACTACAGTACAACAAGCTACTTTATTTCATTCCCAGTTCCACGTTAACAGCACTACCTTAAGACAAAAATTTAAAATCACAAAAGAACAAGCTCGTAGAATTGTAAAAGAATGCCCATCTTGTGTAACACTTTTGCCCAATCCACATTATGGGGTTAACCCACGAGGTTTGATGCCCAATCATTTGTGGCAGATGGATGTCACACATGAGCCAAGTTTTGGAAAATTACGATTTATTCATGTCACCATAGATACATGCTCAGGCATGATTTTTGCTTCTTTACATTCCGGAGAAAAAGTTAAAGATACTATATCTCATTGTCTGCAAGCTTTTGCTGCATTGGGCATCCCCAAATGCTTAAAACAGATAATGGCCCTGCATATACATCCACATCCTTCAAACAATTTTGTACAAAGTTCAATATTATCCACAAAACAGCTATCGCTTATAATCCTCAGGGACAAGGAATAATTGAAAGAGCAAATCGGACACTTAAAAATATGTTACTAAAGCAAAAAGATGGAAACTGGAAAAATCCTAAGGGACAGATTGGCAGTTGCCCTGTTTACCCTAAATTTCTTAACTTTAGATTCTAATGGACATTCGGCTGGAGATAGACACTGGAACCCACACCAACAACATAAACCTTTGGTTTACTGGAAGGATGTTCTCTCAGGTACATGGAAGGGTCCAGACCCAGTATTAATTTGGGGGAGAGGATCTGTTTGTGTTTTTCCAAAGCACGAATCCTCTCCAATATGGATACCATCTAGATTGATAAAGCAGGTACAGAGTCAAAAGGATCAAGATGAAGTTATTGAGGAGTCTAGATTGAATAAACAAGTACAAAATCAAGAGGACCAAAATGAAGGTATGGAGTGATTCCCTTAAAAGAGTCCTCCATTGAAATTTACAACTTAAATTTCATTCTTCCCGGCCGGGACAAGAAGATCTCTCTTCAGTGTATACACAATTGTAATTTTTTTTTATCTTTTATATGTGTCTTTATGTCTGTGCATTTGTCTAAATTTCATGTTAATGTGATGTCACAAATATGTTTATATGTGCGTCTGTCTAGTGTGACGTCACAAATAATTAAGTGCTTTTAAAAAAAAAAAAGGTAGATAGATATAGATCCAAATAACAAATAACGTTAATTCATTTAAGCTTAGAATATTCTAATTTGATAATCAATAGATAGATAGATAGATAGATAGATATTTATATAAGTTCAGAATATTTTAATTAGATAATCAATTATAATGATAATCAATTTTGATTTATAGTTGTCTCCGGGACTTCTCTTCAGCTGTGAATATGTTTAATGTTGTATAACCTGATATTTTGGTGTTCCGACAGAGGATCATTTATTTGTTATTAACTTCATTTGTTTAATAGCTGATTAATTTGAATTATTTCAACAGGTATAGGATTGCTGTGTATATAGAGACTCGAGGATTCCACCTAACAAATTATTTTTCCAAAATGCCTTTAGCTTTTCTTTATCTTTAATGCAGTAAACACCCTCAGTTTCTCTTTGATTATTTCTGAATGTGATATTTTGCCAGCTTATATTTGTGGGAGCTTAAGCAGCAATGTGTGTGAGCAGAGATCAACTTTTATTTTCTACTCTAATAATTCTTTTTTTAGTTTGACAGCTCACCTTTTGATCTCAGTGCTGGAATAGCACTGCCTTTCCCTTAATAATGGATGCTTGAGTTTTTAGGTAGCGGGCCCTGAAGATTTGCTGGTGGAAATGTCTAGACATAAAAAAGACGGCTGCTGCTACAACTGCAGGGACCGCGGTCGCTGCAAGCATCCCTGCTGCTCAAGCATCAACAACCTAACCAGCAGTGTGGCCTCTGCTCTGCATGCATGGGGCCTCCTGAATCTATGTGTTATAACTTATGGACATTTTGATTTTCCATTATTTTGGGACATTACGGGACAATGCCTTGAGGGTATTTGTCTAAGAGAACTCAGTGCGTTACTTGATGAAACTAAGGGCAGCTGATTCGCTTAAAGAACTTGATACGCTATGGAAACTTGGCTCGTCAGCAGTAGGCTTACCGCCTTAAAGCCGCAGCATCTCCTAAAAATTGGACGGCTGTTAGTCAACACACAGTCGATCCTGAAGGGCTCTATTGGATGGCTGGTTAGCCTATGACGGGTAAGATCCCCAGAAGGGGACAACCTAAGACACGGCACAGTTGCACGGGACAGTCTAATGTGGCCGGCATGTCAACCTAAGCCAGGAGTCAGGACAGCCTAGACTCCCATGACGGGTAAGAATGTCGGTTGCACATGGACGTCCTAGAACATCCCCTCTTTTAAAACTAAAAGGGGGAAATGAAGGAGCCTATAATCAAGGAGATAGCTAAAGATTGCGGTTAGCTGAGAGCCATAAAAGATGTTCTAGTTTCCACCTGATATTAATACATTATTCAAAGAATCTTTGTATGCCTGTGAACACTGCATGACGCACCTGTAAGCTTGAGCTGTAAGCACGTGTCCTTGTTAAAGCTATATGTATATAACTGGGTGAGGTTCATTAGTGTGTGTGGGGAAGAAGAAGGTGGTGGTTGGAGTTAGAGCATTTGGAGTGATTGCTGGAGCTGGAGAGAGAAGAAGAATAAAAGACCTTTTTTCATTTTCATCCTGCCTCCGAATTTTCCTGTGGCGTTCGCTGCTCCAAGCGACTTCCGCTTCAGACAGCGACAATAGTGAAACGTTAGAAAATAAATGTCAATCGGTCAAGTAAATTTTGGCACATGCAAATTATAGCATGTCAGAAAGTCATTTTGAAGATATACATTAAATGATGTTCAAATATAAAGATTGCTTTTTAAAAAGGCTGAAAATAAAATTTTATGCAATCCCTTGTATTTTCATAATCAAAACAAAATGTTAAAATGCGTGTGTGTGAATGTGCGTACATGTGAAAACACTCAAACACCAGAGAGAGCTCATCTTCTGGTGCCAGTCTTCTCTAGTCCACCTCCCAATGCACATTGGATTCAAGGAAAAGAGTTTCAGTAACGAAACCTATATAAATGGTCTATATGAGGGCGACTAGTCACTAGTCATTCTCTTTTGGAGTGCTTATTTCATTCAGTCTTGTTTGTGAGACTCTATACCAGTGCCTACAGCTGTTGTTCACTATTTCCATGGCTACATCTCATTGCACAGCATCAGTGTTCTATGGTGTATCATTTCTTTTCTATTTGAAGGTACTTTGCTTCTGTGAACATTTTTGTACACATCTCCTGGTGCACACATACAAGAAATTCTGAAAGGTCTCGAATTAGCAGTGGAATTAATGAACTCAGATTTAAAGAAAAAAAATTATTTTCCAATGTGCCCCTCATGTATGTTGAACTTGCTGGGACTGTCCCAGCATTGCCAGGTTTGTCTGAATTTCAAGCTAAAGTAATTTTGATTCTCAAGCTGAGAGCACCACTGCATATGCAATACTGTTATGCCTGTATTAGTGCTATATTTATGAAATACAATAAAAATAAAATGAATGGGGTAAAGTGCATACAATGAATGGGGTAAAGTGTATACAATCAAACAGAAACATAATCAGGAAGAGAGACATTGTAGAAAACAACTTGATGGTCTCAACAGCAGTGTGTAAGAGTTTTTGTTGCTCTGTATTCTTACTAAAACTTAATATTATCTCATTTCTTCATTCAGGTCAACATAGCAAGTGTAAAATGGTATCTCCATCATGATTTTACCTTGCATTTGCTAGATTACCAGTAACTCTGGGTTTTCTTTTCTACGTTCATTGACCCTTTCTGTTTCTTCTTCTGTGAGATTTCTCTTTATACCCTTTGCCTATTTTCTACTGAGTCACTTGTCTTTTTCTCATTGGTTGCAAAATTTTTTAATACATTTTGGATAATTCTGAATAATTATATGTGCTGAAATCTTTTTTTAATCTGTGGCTTGTCTTTTCATTTATAAAACAGTTTGAAATTTTAAGTTAAATTTATTTAATGCTTTGAGGGCTTCTTTAAGAAGTATTTACCTCCTAAAAGATGATAAGAATATTCCATACGACATACTTAAGAGTATGTTGTATATATTATAAAAATATATTTAAGATTTTACATTGTTACTCTGCAATAAAAGTATCTCATCTACCTGAAACTGGGCTTTGTGCATTGAATGTGCAATGAGAAGAGAGTGTCAGTTTTTCCTCCATGGATCCTTGATTGCCCCAGGGCTATTTACCAAGAGGCCTGTTTCCTACTGCTCTGCAGGCTAGCCATGCCATGTGTCCAACTTCCACATATTATTTATAGGCCCTCTATTGTGTTGTTTTGGTTTATTTCTCTAATTTTGCTCAAACATGAGCTCTTAATTACCATGCCTTCAAAATACTTTATAATGGGCAGGAGCCACCTAGTAAAACAGAAAGTTACACCAGCGGGGTGGCAGTTTTTCACTGGAGTTGGAATCCAGAGTGGAGGTCTGGGCTTGCCGGAGTAAGCATGCCTTGGATATAGCCCCAGGTTTGTCCATTGCCTAACAGGTACCAGGTGCTATGACAAGTTTAATGGCAAGTATCTAAAAGTGGCCACTAACCCTTTCCCAATCAGCTAGGATCCTATAGATGGAGATATTCAGGACTGCATCAAGAAGGAGCTGCAAACGGCTAGCACCAACATCAGAGCCTTGAGAAAAAAACAGAGTCCCAGTGGTAGGATGATGGGCCTTAATTGCTTTTGAAGCAGTTGAAAGAAGAGGGAAGTAAAAATCTTGTGGGAAAGCTGTTAAAATGGGGTTTGAGTTCCAGCTCTGCCACTTTCTGGATGTATAACATCAAACAAGTTACTAACCTTCTTTGAGCCTCCATTTCCTCCTCTGTAAAGTAGAGCAAATAATCAAGCTGCATCAAAGATTTGTCAGGAAGATAAAGTGAGATAATGCACAAAAATAAAGTATTGGTGATGCCTATTTGATCATTACTACTAATATTTATAAGTACCTTACATGTGTTATTTTATATCATTCTCAGACCAACCTAGGTGGCTGGAAATATTATTCTGATTTCACAGATGAGGAGACTGATAACCAAGGAAGTTCAGCAGCTGGTCCTAAGTCATACCATTAACAAACTAGTTTGACTGTAGACTACATCAGCATACTTCATGCTGCACCAGGCTGCCCTGGGAAAGTATCGAGCTGGGGTCCTATAGCTAAGGAAATGCAAGTTCTCCATCTGGTGGGAAATTAGGGTTGAAATGGAGCAGGATACTGAAGGAGAGCCAGATAACCTCTCCACATTCTCTGTCCTTTAATCTCATAAGAATGGACTGTTTATGTCACATACTTGTTGGACATTTGTGTGTCTTGGAAACTGTCTATTCAAATCATTTACCTATTTTTAAATCAGATTGTTGTTTTTTCCTTTGTTGAGTTATTTGAGCTCTTTATATAGTCTGGATGTTAATCCATTGTCAGATGGATAGTTTGCAAAGATTTTCTTGCATTCTGCTGGTTTTCTCTTCACTCTGTTGATGGTTTTTTTCTTTATTTTTATTCTGTGTGGAAGCTTCTTATTTTGATACAGTTCCATTTGTCTATTTTTACTTTTGTTGCCTGTCCTTTTGGGGTCTCATCTAAAAGTCTTTGTTTATACCCATGTCTTGAAGTGTTTCCATCTGTTTTCTTCTAGAATTTCTTCGTGTTAAGACTTACATTTAGGTTTTTGTTCCACTTTAAGTTGATTTTTTTTTTTTTTTTTTTGTACCGGGGATTGAACTCAGGGGCACTCGACCACTGGGCCACATCCCCAGCCCTTTTTTGTGTTTTTATTAGAGACAGGGTCTCACTGAATTGCTAAGTGCCTCGCCATTGCTGAGGCTGGCTTTGAACTCGCGATCCTCCTGTCTCAGCCTCCCAAAGTGCTGGGATTACAGGCGTGCGCCACCGCGCCCGGCTTTAAGTTGATTTTGATGAGAGGCAGGGATTTAGTTTCATTCTTCTGTGTGTATATGATGGATTTTCTAATGCCTCCTTAAGTATCAGGAAGTGCCTCTTGGGTACTCAGTTAGAGACTCTTATCAATGAGTCTCTTATCTGATGGCCTCATAGTTATTTGGGGGTTAACAAACATAAAATGAGTAGGCTCATTAATGGGCACTATTTTGAAAAAATACAAAACCAGACATTTTATAAGTACCTTCAGTATTCACTCTAAATCCTGTAGTTCCATCTCAATTGTGTTCCACCTTAGTCTCCTCATTGGTGAAATGAGGGAGTAAATATTCTCCAAGATCCCAATCAACTTAAGCCAGTGTCTACGGGACAAATGACATGGGGTATACTGAATATAGTTATGGGTACTGGCAAGGCCACTGGTGTGGGGTGGGTAGAGATTGGGTTCAAACTGGTATTCTATGCCAATGGGTTCCAGATTAATATGACCCTAGATGTGGAGCCCCCATAGTGACTCAAGGTTTACATTATCAATAGGAAATTAACACCATGTCTCAAAGTATTTTATAATAATTAGCAATCTATTTTCATTATCTCTAGATCATGACAATGAAAGTTTCAGAGCTCGCAACCTTTGATTATTATTATCTATGAGGCTTTTAGCTATATTCTTAAAATGATCTAAATACTTACAGGCACCAATAACATTTTCTAGTTACTAAAATTTAAAAGATCCATCAAAGAAAACAAAGCATGCACACAAGAATAAAACAGGCCTTTCGCTTCCATTGATGGGTACCACACAGATAAATTTTGTGCAAACTGATAAGCTAGGTGGTTGTTTTGTTATTAACAGACTTTCTAGGAAGAGGATATAATGGAGTAAATTTTATTTTTTTATTTCATAAAGCATTGAAGCAAATACATGTAGCACTGTACATCTTTATTTAATCTGTAGGAGATGCAACAAAGCAATCATTGAGCCACTATATCCTTGGCCATTAAGATCCTCTGTAATCTTAAGAAACCAAAATATATAATTATATTGACATATATATGATTATAAAAATAATCCAATTCATAGTAGATCATCTGAGGGAAAAACAGAAAAAGAGGAGCTGAGAAACTCCCATGTTTCCACTGTTGGTGGAACCCAGAGTCATTTCCTTCCTGTCATTTTCTAGTTTCCTGTGTCCATGTTGTAGGTATAAATTTATTTCCTGCTTACTCTTAATTTTATGTCATAAGGTGTTATCTGCTATGAATTATAATGTTCCAATTTTCTAGCTAATTATTGTTGGTGTCTCAGAATTCTACTGGCTTGTGTATAATTCCTTTTTACCTACCTTGCTAATTTCTTAATAATTCTATTTCCTGGGTTTGTTTGTTTTTTCCTCCCTTGGGTTTCATTTAGACAACTTTATTATTTCCATTTTTTTTCTTTCTTCTCTGATGTTTAAGCCTCTGTGTCTTTTCCTGAAGCTTTTAGAATGATTAAAAATATTTGACATAATGAAGGCCAGGGCTTTCTTGCTCTTGATTTTAATAGAAATATCACTTTTATTTTACCTTTGTGAATGATACAGGCTTTCAGTGGTCATTCCCTGTTATATAAAGTCACAATAAATTACATACTTCCATTCCATTTAACTACAAGAAGTTTTTAATATTTTTCTCTACATTACAAGTGAATGTAGAGATTTATGAATTGCCTTTTAGAAAATTTTCCTTTTTAAATCTAATAATATGCTATGATGTGTTAGTATATTTACTAATATTAAATCATCCTCTCCTATAAAATTATATTATTATAACCTGAATTTGTTGTACTTAGGGTTTTTGCATACATCTTGCCAAATGAGGGTAGTGTAGAATAATTCCACTTTTTATCATTGTTACTTTTTAGCATCAGGATTTGCTAATGATGAAAATGAATGGGAGGGCTTTCTTTCTTTCTAAGCTAGAGAAGATGTGCATGATGTGGAAATTCTCATTATATTGACAAATTTAAAACAATTTTCATATAAGTGGAATAAAACTGGAGCCTGCATATTTGGAAGTACATTTCTGATAGTGTTTTGTTGTTGTTTCTTATTTATTTATTTATTTTTGGTTTATTTCATTTGGAGCTGTTTCTGCTGGTTCTTGAATCATTTGTCCAAATTTAGAAGCAGATAGTGTTCCATGATTATTCAAATTTCTTTTTCATCTGTGATTATCATAACTTTTTGATTACTAATTTTGTATAACTTTATTTTTTCCTTCCTTAGATTTGCTAGAGGTTTATTTTATTTCTAATAGATTTGTAATGATTTATGATCAATTCTTGTGTTCTGTTCTTTTTTACTTTTAACATTATGTTTTCCCCAAATCTCATATAGGTCCTTGCTGGGAGGATCTATATAGAAAGACTATATAGGGAGGACCTATATGGGAGGACTCCAGGAAACAAAATGTGAAAGGACTTAAATACCTTTTGAGGAAAAGGAAGTCCAAGGTGGAATGGGGCAATGCACATGGGAGTCAGGTAAGGATACTGAGGTGAGGGCAGGGACATGGACAATAAGTGAGGTGTGGCCTGAGGAGTAACAAATGCCCGCTGAAGAACTTGGTGATTTGCCCTGGAGCAGCAAATAAAAGTAGGTCAATATATTTTTTATTGAATAACTATATAATTAAGACTGACCCCTTCCACTCTGGAATGTCTTATTACAGGGACTCATGAAGCCAGAACTTGGGGCCAATAGAACTGCAGTTACTGAGTTTATTCTATTGGGCTTGGTAGAGACACCTGGGCTGCAACCAGTTGTGTTTGTGCTCTTCTTCTTTGCCTACCTGGTCACAGTTGGGGGCAACCTCAGCATCCTGGCAGCCATCTTGGTGGAGCCCAAACTCCACACCCCCATGTACTTCTTCCTGGGAAACCTATCAGTGCTGGATGTTGGGTGCATCACTGTCACTGTTCCTTCAATGTTGAGTCATCTCTTGTCCCACAAGCATAGAGTTTCATATGGAGCCTGCCTCAAACAGCTCTTCTGTTTCCATCTGTTGGCTGGTGTTGACTGCTTCCTGTTGACAGCCATGGCCTATGACCGATTCCTGGTCATCTGCCAGCCCCTCACCTATAGCACCCACATGAGCCAGACAGTCCAGAGGATACTGGTGGCTGCATCCTGGGCTTGTGCCTTCACCAATGAACTGACCCATACTGTGGCCATATCTACACTCAACTTCTGTGTCCCCAATGTGATCAATCACTTCTACCGTGACCCCCCAACCCACCTCTTCCAGCTCTCCTGCTCCAACACCCAACTCAATGAGCTGCTGCTATTTGGTCTTGGTATCCTCATGGCAGGTGCACCTGTGATTCTCACTGTCACCTCCTATATCCATGTGGCAGCTGCAGTCCTGAAAATCTGCTTAGCTGAGGGCAGGAAGAAGGCCTTTTCCACATGTGGCTCCCACCTCACCATAGTGGGCATCTTCTATGGGACAGATGTCTTCAGCTACATGAGGCTGGGTTCAGTGAAGTCTTCAGACAAGGACAAGGCCATTGACATTCTCAACACTATCATCAGCCCCATGCTGAACCCACTCATTTACAGTCTCAGGAATCCCAATGTGCAGGGCACTCTGTGGGGAGTACTCACCAGAAAGCAAGCACTGTCATGAAGGGTGTCTCAAGAAGGTAGAAACCATGGAAGTAGTCCCTCCTAGATCCTTGAACAAGAAGATTTTTGTTAGGAAGTAATATCCTTGTTCCTCAAGGACACTTTACCTGATAATAGTATACAGTCCTGAACCAGAGCCTTAGGTACTTGCCACTTGGTCCTCTAAACCCTTCCTAGTCCAGATGAAAGTGGAACCCAAGATATTTGTATCTTGGGAGGTTCTTGGTCCTGCAGGAAAAACCTTTTGTTTTTTGCTAGGGTCCCCAAAAGCACCAGCAAAGAGTCTCTCTAAACTGGAGCATAGCAAGTAACAACCTAGTGCCAAGAATTAGTTTACCCTTCCATTAAGCTCCCCTAAAGCAGCTCTCACCACCTATTTTCACACAAGATCCCACACAGTGACTCAGGTCTAGTACAGTATGATTTGAGACATTGATTTCCACTATTCTGCTGACATTACAAGATTCTGGGGTACTTAATTGTGGAATTAATAAATTACCATTTATTTCTTTTGGGATTTCTCCTTTTTTTTTCAAAATGGAAGTGTTCATTGATTTTAAATTTTTTCATTAGAAATTGCACTTATGAAAATAAAAACAAAACAAACTTTTAACAGTATAAAAATTAAAATCAAAACCTTTATACTTTCTCTGCCCCCACTCTTCATAATTCTTATGAAATAACCACTGTTAAAAATGCTGACATTCACAATAGCTAAATTTTGGATCCAATCTAGATACCCTTTGGTAGATGAATTGATAAAGAAAATGTGGTATATATACACAATGAAATATTACTCAGCATTAAAACAGAATAAAATCATGGCATTTGCAGGTAAATGGATGGAGTTGGAGAATATAATTCTAAGTGAAGTAAGCCAATCCCAAAAAAACAAATGCTGAATGTCTTCTCTGGTATAAGGATGCTGATTCATAATGGGGATGGGGGGAGCATGGGAGGAATAGATGACCTTTAGATAAGGCAAAGGGGAGGAAGGGGAAGGGAGGGAGTGTGGGGGTAGGAAAGGTGGTGGAATGAGGTGGGCATCATTACCTTAAGTACATGTATGAAGACATGAATGGTGTGACTCTACTTTTTGTTCAACCAGAGACATGAAAAATTGTGCTCTACTTGTGTAATATGGATTGAATTGCATTCTGCTGTCATATATAACAAATTAGAATAAATAAAATAAAAATTTTTAAAAATTTGGTGCTGGGGGCTGGGGTTGTGGCTCAGTGGTAGAGCCTAGCAAATGCAAGGCCCTAGGTTCAATCCTTAGCACCACATAAAAAAAATTAATTAATTAATTAATTAAAAAGGCATTTTTTTAAATTTGGTACTTATTCTTTTAATTTTTTAATGCATACATAAACTTGTTAATGTATCTTTATATCAATATAAACTTGTTTGTGTATATTTCATATAAATAGGGGCATATTATATCATGGTTGTTGTTTACATAGTACATGATAGGTAGATTCTTTTACCTGTCAACTATCTAAAAACTTACAGTTTCCATTTCAATTGTTGCCCAGATTTAATTTATGAGTAAACCATAATTTATTTAGCCATATGCCTTTTGATAAAGTTTAAATTGCTTCTAGATTTTCTGTATTTACAATCAACAACATATAGAATATTCTTTAGAAGGGTGTATTTATTTATTTATTCATTAATTCATTCATTTTGGGCACCAGGGATTGAACCCAGGGGCACTGAGACATATTCCCAGCCTTTTTTTTTTAACTTTTTATTTTGAGACAGGGTCTCCCTAAGTTGGTTAGGAACTCATTAAGTTGCTGAGGCTAGCTCTCAACTTGAGATCCTCCTGCCTTAGCCCCCTGAACCACCAACATGTTTTTATTATTCTGCAAGCACTTCCATAAGTTCTGATAATTAAAATTCCAGAGTTGAATGAAATAAAATTCTAGATTTTTATATATAATTTCCTCTTATCCTACAAAAATTCCACACTATTTTATTATTCCAATGATGAATGAAACTGCTTGTTCTCCAAACTTTTGATAACTGTGGCTGTTATAAATAAATTCTCCTAATTTTTTATAATATAGTGGTTGAAAATTACTATTTATTACTTGATATGTATTTTTGATGTTCACATAAAGATGAATGTACTTCCAAATATTATTGTTCGTGATATGGGCTGAATTGTGTTTCTCTCAAAATTTTACATGTAGAAGTGTTGAATCCCAACATGGTTTATTTGGAGACACAGTCTTTAGAAAGTAATTATGGTTGGATGAGTTTATAAGGGTATAACAGAATAGAGCTATGGCCTCATAAGAAGAAGACCTCCACCCCTCCTCTCTCTTTCTCCTTGTCATGTGAAGATGTAGTAAAAAGGGCTATCTACAAAGCAGGAGAGGAATCTTCATCAGTATCTGACCATGCTGACACACTGATCTCGGACTTCCAGCTTCCAGAATTGTAAGATAATACACTTCTGTTATTTACACTATCGAATCTATTGTATTTTGTTATGGCAACATGAGTGGACTAATATAATTCATTTGTATTTCTTCATTGGTAATTGTCTTTTCATGTCCTTTGCCTCTTTTTTAATGGATCATTAATTTAATCCTTTGCCACATATTTTGCAAATAATTCCACACAGTCTCCCAATTTGATATTTTTCTTTCTTCTTTGTTTTAATATCTTCCACCAATTAGAAGTTGTGTATTTTTGAGGCCAGTTTCCTATACTACCAGTTATGATTTCCTTCATTGAGAGTAAGTAGCAGATATAATGGAAGAGCAAAAGAGTTAGACTGAAGGAAGCAGCTGGAAGTCAGATTTAGTGCTATAGGTGGCTAATACAGATGGAGCACAGGTTGTTATTACTGAAATAGGGATGTCTTTGGTTCATTCTGGAACATATTCCATAGTTTATTTGGCAGCAATGGTCACCACAATCAGAAGATAAAATTATATTGGTCAAAAGGAGCTAATGGAAAGATGCAGAGACAGGTCAGCAAAGGTATTGAGATTATATACCTTACTCCTCAAATTCCTATGTGTCCTCAGGCAAGTTACTGAATCAGTTTGAACTTCAATTTATTTATTTGTAAAATGGAAATAATAAAGGTATCCACCTCATAGAATTGTTTGAAGATCTGATTGAGATTTAACACAACTAAATTGTATAGTGCCATGTGCATAATAAGCATGTGATAAATGCTATCAGTTGTTATGTTAATAACATTATTGGTGGTTCCCTACTAGGGATGTTGTGAGTTACTTCATTTAATTCTCCTACCAACCCTAAGAGGGGATATTAAGTACATTTCACAGATAAGAAAACTGAGGCCACAGAGAGGTTAGCAGTTGCTAATAAATGGAAGACAGATCTATCCATCTACAAAGCCTAGCAAGTTTCCCACAGAGAGAATGCTACCTCCTGGGGTTGGGTGGGTAAGTAGTTGTTTGATGAGGGGCTCGGAGTCTGCTCTAATTTCTCCTTTTTCATCATCTCTATCATCAGACTCTAAATTTCCAAGGGCCAGGCTTGGAAAATCGTAGTGGGGGACAACTTCACAGCTGTCCCCTCCCCCAGTCCCCTGCCACCAGCTTCTCCTAGCACAACACAGTGCTTCCCCAACCTCTCCCAGGATCATTATGTGGCTCCCAAGACACAGTCCCTCTGGCCCTCACTAATGGGCCCTGGGTAAATGCACTTTGTTCTTGGGGATTTATTAAGAGTTTGAAGTTGGAAAGGACCTCTCCCACTTTTCTCTACTTTCTTGGGTTTTCCCTTTATTCACAGACCCAAGGCAAGTTTCTTCTTCATCCTCAGGTTTATGAGTCATCCTATCTCCACCACCAAATCCTGTTTGGAAGAGGCATCCAGGAGAGCAATACCCCTGAATCTGGGGACCTAGATTCAATCCTGGTTCTACCTCTAGCTCCCTGGGTTATTTTGGACACAAGCTTTTTGATGTCCCCATCTGTTAAATTTAGTTTTTGTACTATTTCCTCTAACTATCCCCATAGACTAACATGCCAGTGTAGATGAACACATTGGAGAAATCCTAGATCTTCACCAAGGTGAGCCCCGCTGCTTCACCACTGCAGTATTTATTAGGGCTTGTATTATTGACCTACCCTGGGCTCTCCCCTTACCCTCCTCCTCCTAGGGACTAATTTTGAGGTCCCAAGAGGCTGACACTATGATGAAAAAGTCCCATGGCAGAGATGGTTTTGCCTCTCTTTATCTCATTTGCTTATATATAACCCCTTTTTGCTTTCAGTGCAGCTGTCTGAACTTATGCAGCTTCGTGACCCCTCCCATCTTTTTCCAGGAAACCTCACTGGCTTCTGTGCCATCACAAGGTGAGTTCTTTCAAAGTCCCCTCTGCTCCCACATCATAAGAAAGGGACTATAGCTGTTTCTCAGTGAGACAGACCTCCAGGTTTCACATACGTGGCAATCAAAATCTCAAAAGCAAAACTAAGAGACTCTCTCAGGATAACACATCAAGTGGGTAGAAGAGCTGGGTCTCTATCCCAGGAACTGAGGTTTTTTTCCAGGCACAATTTCAATCCCTTCTTTTTCAGGGGCAGCTTATTTCCAGATTCTGTTTGGTGTGTGTGGAAGGAGATTCAATGTTCTATTTTCGTGCTTAGAGGCCAATCCTTATAGAGGATTACAGAGCAGCCTGGCCAGACCCCAAGGCCAGCCCTGGTACTAGAAGGACTTGTTGGAGCCTCAGGGTGGGGAGTGGTCACAGCATATGAAAGAAGCCTGGGACTCACATGGCCCCATAAGTGAAGGGCTTCCTCATCCCTGATCACTTGCCACCCCTTCCACCACAGACATCCTGGATGGAGAGTCCAGTTGACAATCAAGAGACCTGACATATCCTTTGTCTCTTATTGATTGAGAGCTAGTATCTATCATTCTGACCATGACTTACTTGTTGTTGAGAAATATTTCTTCTGACTATAAAAAATATTTGTGAAGATTTTATAAAAAGCTGTATGTCAGTGTGTGGACTGTGACACCTGCACACCCCAACTAGGAAAAGGAAGAAGTCGTCCCTACAGCAGTAAACTTGTCCTTTCACTCAACTCTACCTCCTCCAAATCCTATCAGTCCTTCAAAGTCTAACGCCAATTCCAACTTGTCCAAAGACCCTTTCCTAATTCCTATTAGCCACCACGATGCCCTCTTTGTCAGAAATTCTATTTGTCAACTGATGTAGCCACGCGTTTATTTATGAAAGTGTTCATAAGCAAAATGGGTGTATTCATATAGCTCCTGAAGATGAATCAGACATCAATTTTGCTCTTAAAAGAAACTGGAGTAAGTAGGATAAATAGCTAAATGATTGTGCTAAGATTAACCGCCAAGTAGAATAAGAGTAAAGTGTACTGAGAATGTTGAGAATGTCACTTTAAGCCAGGCACGTTGGTGCACACCTGTAATCCCAGCAGCTCAGGAGGTTGAGGCAGGAGGATTTCGAGTTCAAAGCCAGCCTCAGCAACATAGTGAGGCCCTAAGCAACTCAGTGAGACCCTGTCTCTAAATAAAATGCAAAATAGGGCTGGGGATGTGGCTCAGTGGTCAAGTGCCCCTGAGTTTAATGCCCTGTACCAAAAAAATAAATAAATAAAGTCACTTTATCTCTTAGGGAGTTAGCATTTGAGCTGAGTCTTAAAGACTTTGACCATGTGACCATGTGACTCTGTACTCAGAAAGAAAACAGCACACACACACACACACACACACAAAGATGGGGATATAGGAAATCACAGTGGTTGCAATCTGGTGGTATGCGTTAAAACAAAGAAGGAAGTCAGGGGCAGCTATGATGACCGTGGCCATGACCCACTTAAGGCACTCCCCTGGAGTCAGACTACCTGGATTCAAACCCTGACACTTTATTTATGTGCTCATTTTCTTTCTATAAAACAGGGATTAAAAATGGCACTCATTTCACAGGGACTCAATTAACTAATACATATAAAACACTTGAAAATAATCCAGTCCCTAGCCCAGAGGCAGTCTCCCAATAACTTAGCTATATTATCAGAGAATGTCCAAGGACAATGCCAGTATCAAAGATATTGGATATAGTAGAGGAAGAAATTTCTAGTTTCTCTTTCATTCAGTTAGTTTATTGTGATGTGGGATTTAGTAGGTGTGTCATTACTTGCCCCAGGAGATATTATTAAAGAATATTTTTTAAAAAATCTGTACTAATTGTAGGCGATTTGGAAAACTGAAAAAAGAAAGAATGAAGAAAATAAAAAACCACCTATATTGCTACTCAAATCACTCACAAAATTTTGATGCTTCTTTCTAGTCTTATTTCTGTGTGTTAATGTAAAATCATATCACAAATTTTGCATCTTATTTTAATTGTCTAGCATTATATCATGATAATTTCCCTTTTTTAAAATATGTGATTCTGGCTGGGCACAGTGGTGCATGCCTGTAATCCTAGCTGTTCAGGAGGCTAAGTCAGGAGGATTGTGAGTTCAAAGCCAGCCTCAACAAAATCGAGGCACTAGGCAACTCAATGAGATCCTCTCTCTAATTAAAATACAAAATAGGGCTGAGGCTGTGGTTCAGTGGTGAAGTGCCCCTGAGTTCAGTCCCTGGTATCCACCTCCAAAATGTGTTTCTGAATATATTTTTCACTATATTTCCCATCGATATATTGGAAATAAAGATTTTAAAAATTTTTGTATATTTGCTTTTTATTGTGCCACTGTTGTTTGATAGCCCCCCTTTTTTTATAGACAAATAGCCGTTTCCTCTCTCCAACAAATAACCTTTTTTTATTTCTTGACACTAATTTTGTTAATGATCCAGGACAGTTATTTAAAACAGATTAACAGTGGCCTCCCTCTCTGCTCCTGATATTCATGGGATGATTTGTTATTACTAGGAAGGATACCATAGCAACCCATTCCTAGGTAACAACAGCAGGGGTACTTTTTCTTTTGAAGGAAGAAGGATGTTGACCTGTAGCAGCACATGTCTTCAAGCAAGTGAGGTGGCGTATTGTATAATTACACTGACATCCCCAATTTCTTATGAAGGCTATAACTTAATAATGATCAACTATTCTTTTAAATATACTGATTTTAAAATTTCCTATGGTTACTTTTATCATTTTGTTTCTATAATCCTGACTAGCATTGTTCTCTAATGATGTTTTTTCTTCATAAGATTTTTAAATTTTATTGTCATATATATGCTAAGCTCATGAAAATATTTGTATTCTTAAATCTACTCCTGTGCTAGTAAGTTTATATGGCATAAGAATATTCTGTTAAAGTTTTTTTTTTAAAAAAAACTTTTCTTAATATCTTTATGAGCATAAAGATTACTACTAAGATAATTATTTATTTATTTTATTTTTAATTGCCAAATAACAATTATATATATTTATAGGGTACAATGTAATGTTTTCTATATGTTTATACTCTAAAATAATTAAATCAAGCTAATTAGCAAATTCATCAACTCACATACTTTTTTCTACTCTTTCAGTAATTTTGAAATATATAATGCATTATTGTTAGTTTTCACCATTCTGTGCAATAGATCAGTGAAGCTTATTCCTCCTAATTGAAACTTATACTGTCTGATCAGCATCTTCCCTTTCCCCATGCCCCAGCTTCTGGTAACCACCATCCTACTCTCTACTTCTGCAAGTTCAATATTTTCAGATTGCAAGTTAAATGATAATCAAAAGTACTTTTCTCTCTGTGCCTAGATTATTTCACTTAGCATAATGTCCTTTAGATTCATATATGCTGCCACAAATGACAGAATATTCTGCTATTTAAGGCTGAATAGTATTCCATTATATGTACCTCCTCTTTGTCCATTTATTTGGTGATGGACACCTAAGTTGCTTCCATGTCTTAGCTTTTATGAATAATACTTAATTGAACATGGGAGTGCAGATATCTCTTCAACATTACTGACTTTAGTAAGTCAAATAAGTTTGCTAGATAATATGATATTTGGAGGTTTTGAAATCATATTCATTTTTATAATAGCTGTACTAATTTATATTTCCATCAACAGTGTACTGAGTTAGTTTTTCATTACAACCTCATCAACACTTAGTATCTTTTTTTTTTAATAATAATCATTCTAACACATGTGAAGCAATATCTCAGTGTGGTTTTAATTTGCATTTCCCTGATTGTTACTGATAATGAACATTTTTCATATATCTACTGGACATTTGTATGTTTTCTTTTGTGAAATGTTTATTTAGGTCTGTGTTAGTCAGTTTTCTATCATTATAACAAAATATCTGAGTTAATTAGCTTGTAAGGAGAAAAGGTCAATTTTGGTTCACATTTTTTGAGGTTTCAGTCGATAATCAGTTGGCCCTCTTGCTTTGGTCTGTAGTAAGGCAGCACAACACAGCAGGAGAGCAAAATTACTCAGCTCATGACAAGCCAGAAAACAAAAGAGAAAGAACAAACAATGTTGCAACAAATAACCTCACAATATGTCACCTCTTACATGTGACTATATAACTATTGAATAAATTCCAATAGATAAAAGAAAAATAGGTAAAAGGTAAAATGTTTATAATTTTAAAGATATCATATTGCCTTTTTTGTTTGGATTTATATCCATTTTTATTCTATTGATCACTAAAGAGAGGGTCTTTTTCCCACATCTTGTCAAAAAATAAGAAAGAGTAGATGGATAACATACACACCAGACCTGCAGGGACAGCATTTATTAGGAGAAAATTTATAGAAATAGAAATAGTATCAGGAACTGAAGGAGCCCTAATTAGGAAGGGCTGTTGCAGCTAGCTGGAAGCCATAAGTTCCACCTGATATGTATGTGACGCACCTGTAGGCACCCGCAAACCTGAAGGTATATAACCGGGTGAAAGCGGTCCGAGTTAGGAGAACGGAGAATTCAGTCAGCCGGGCAGTCACTCGGTCGGTCAGAAGAATCAGAGCGGCCAGAACGTAGGCAGAGCGGTTACAGAAGAGAAACCAGATAGAAGACAGAAGAGAAACCAGATAGAAGAAGTAATGACTGGTCAGAGTTAGGCCGAGGCTCCTGAGGAAGACAGAAGATAGAAGAAAGAAGAAGGAAGAAAGAAGAGAGAAGAAAGAAGCTCTAGTCTTTCTCTAAAAGCTCGCTTTAATCTTTCTCTCTAAAAATCTTTCTTTCCCTCTCTAAGCTCTAAGAAAGTAGAAGTAAAAGTAGTAAAAGCTCTACTCTGCCTCCGAGAGATTTCCTCCCGGTTTTCGGTACCAGGTAGCTTACAAGGAACTCAGGTCCTCCATGCCCATCACATTTCCCACCTCACTTTCATAGGCTGCATGAGTGGGAAAATACCAGTCCCTCCCTGGCATAATCAGGAGGCTGAGGTCCAAGCCTGGCAGCTGCAGCTCTAGGATAATGGTAAAACCTGTGGCACGAGCTCTACTGCAGCCCTGAATCGGGATCAACCACATTTAGACCTCAATTATAGACAATTTCTACAGAAGACCAGTCTCTAGGGAATCATTCTTAGACAAATTACCATAAGATTTTATCTTTTCCAATCTGATGAGAGAAAAATTTTTATTGTAGTTTAATTTGCATTACTCTAATTAAAAGCAAATTCAATCCTATTTTCTTGTTTTGAGAGATATTTGTACATTTTATCTATGAAATGTTAATGCAATTTGTACTTTTTCCTATGGAGATATATATCTATATCTATATCTATATATATAGATATAGATATAGATATAGATATAGATATAGATATAGAGATAGAGATATATATATATATACTCTATGTGGACTGCAGGTCACTGAAATATACTCACTGTTATCCTGTTTCTGGCTATTTCACCTTGAACTTCCTTTATATATCAACACTACACATTTGCAGTATTCATTTTCATAGCTGTTATATCTTTTTGCACCATTATTATTATAAAGTGCTCTTCTGTTTTTTCATTTATGGCCTCTTTTCAAATTCAAATTGATCTTGTTAAGATCATGATCCCTGGTTTATTTTTTATTGCAATTAACTGGTATTCCTTTACCTTCAACTTTTTTAGTTGACTTTGCTTTGGCAAGATACTTTGGCATCAACCTAAAATTGCATGTTTTTAGATACAATCTGAAATCCACTTATTTCACTAGATGAGTTTAGCCCATTCAGCTTTATTGGGTTTGTGGATTTTTTGTACCAGGAATTGAACACAGGGATGCTTAGCCACTGAACCACATCACAGTCCTTTTTATTTTTTATTTTTGAGACAGGTTCTCACTAAGTCACTGAGGCTGGTTTAGAACTTGCAATTCTCCTGCCTCAGCCTCCCAAATCACTGGGATTACAGGTGTGTGCCACTGCACTCAGCACAGCTTCATTGTTTAATTATGTTTAATCCTAATTCTGTTCTATTTTTTCATGTCATCCTGTTTGCTTTTAAAGTGTTTTTAAAAATCCTTTCACTGTAAGGTCTTTGCTTGTTTTACAGGAATGTTTCTTCCCATAATTTGGAAGATTTGTTTCAGGGTTACCACTATAACTTTATCTTAGTCCCATAGTTAAAGAAATTTAAAATTAACCACCAGTTCATATACTGTAGATTTTTCGTTTTTCTCTGTTGACCAAAGTTTGTTTTTTTAAGCTCTGTTTGAAAACTCTGATGTCTGCCCTTTTCAACAAGACTGGGATCCTAATTAGAATAAGATATAGTCCATGTTTGTATAAATTTGTCAAAATATACTCTACTACCATGTATAACTAAAAAAGAACAAATTTTTAAAAAGAATTAAAGTGAAATAAACTCTAATTCCTAATGTTAACAATAGTCCTGGAGTTCTTGCATCACAAAATTAATTTATATTAGAATGATAAGTGATAGTCTAAATAATTGTAATATTTTTATCACCTCTTTGGGAAAAAATGCTTACAATGCATTTTTGTAAGCATTTTTTTCCATTATAGTTTGTTTTGAATGCTATTTTGGAGCAATGACAGATTATCTTAATTTTTCCCCCCTTAGAATTGATCTGAGGTTTTGGTTTGTGGGTTTTTTAGTTTCATTGTTTTGATTTTATTTATTTATTTTTTTGCTTGTTTGTTTTTGTCTTTTCCTGGTTATCTATCCTTTTTTTTTTTTTTTATCATCAGTAATAACACAATGGCATGTAACAATCCTGGCATTCAATATAAATTTTTCCTGGAATGAGGTGTTCCCCTTCAATTTGTAAATTCAAGTACACTCTTATTCCTGAAAATTTTTTTTTCTTATTAAAATTTGCTTTTAAGCCAGGCGTAGTGGCGCACGCCTATAATCCCAGCACTTTGGGAGGCTGAGGCAGGAGGATCGCAAGTTCAAAACCAGCCTCAGCAATGGTGAGGCGCTTAGCAACTCAGTGAGACCCTGTCTCTAATAAAATACAAAAAAGGGCTGGGGATGTGGCCCAGTGGTCAAGTGCCCCTGAGTTCAATCCCCAGTACCACAAAAAAAAAATTTTTTTTGCTTTTAAATTATTGGTCTTTTCCATGTCTTTCCTTGTTTGGTGACTCCAATTTTATAATTGTTGAATCTCCTTTGTCTAGCCATGTGTCTATCATTTTCCCTCTATTTTCATTTCATTTGTCTTCTTATAAAATGCTGTTCCTGTGTCTGTTTGAATTTTTTTCATTGTCCTGTTTCTAAATTTGCTTTTTCTTCCTGTAGTTATTATACATTTTCTTTAACATTGTTCCTGTCTTCTCCAAGCTCATATTTTAGGTTCTTTTTATTATCTATTCCCTCAGCTCTTATATTTTTATTCTGTCTTCTTGTTTTATACAGAAAATTATTCCTTGAGATTTTTTTAGATAGATTGAAATGTTTGATCACAATTTTCATCCATTCCATAGAAATCTCCTCCTGTGGACTGAATTTTACCTTCTATTATTTTTCTTTTTTCTGTTTGTTTTCTTGTGGAATCCTTGTATCCATCCTGTGATTACTTGTTTTTGAATCCTTGACTGAAGTGAGTTATTGCTACACTAAATATTTGTAAGCTACTTGTATCAAGAGAGTCTAAAAATATGTTTTGGTCCAGCAGAAACTCGCTTTTGTGGTTTCAAGTTGGAGAGAAATTATTTTAGCTTTTGTCAGTCTATAATCAATGTTGACAGGTAATTTAGAGCTGTTATGGTATATTTTCCTCTCTCACCTTTAATCTTATGCCTTATCTGTAGTCTGTGATTACAACTTGCCTGTGTATTTGATTCTTCATTTTTCCCTTCCTCTGTTTCTTGAATACAACTCTAAATCACCACCAAAAAAAAAAAAAAAAAATCATGATGCAAAACTTTGTACCCTATTCTCCTTATTGCAAACAAGTTCTTTCAGTATTGTTCCTTTTGGCTACCCTTTTTCCTTACAGAATTATACTCATCTAGCTCTTGATGGCCATGGATTCCCTCTCTCTGCTTCTTGCCATTCTCCTATTTGATCTCCACTGGTCTCAAATCCTTCCATTCTGTTTTATGAATTGGAGTTTTAGATATTTAATTGTTTCTTTGAAGACAGAATCTATATGTTTATTCTTCTGCGTGGTTTGGTAAGGGATGAGATCTGGAAGAGAAAGTGCTAGATTTACTCTTATGCATTCAAATGAAAAGTATACTTCTTGCTCATTTATTTTTCCCAAGGGTTTTGTTCCCCATGATCCTACAAATAGATTATTTCAGCTAGTGGAGGGAAGGAAGTCCAGAGTGGTAATATCACCTGTCCTTGTACCTCAGAATAAATAAAGATATTGAAGTAGATGTAGTGAGGGAGTTAAGTACAGTGTGGCCTGGGGAATAGAAAAGTCCTTTCTTGGACAGAAGGAATTTAGCAGAGGCCTGGTAATACAGAAAACTTATTTTGGTTAAATAAGCCAATTTAGAGGACTGATTTTTTTTTTCATCCTTGGGTGTTTCCTTGCAGGAACTCATGCAGCCAAAATCTGGGGCCAATGGAACAGCCATTTCCGAATTCATCCTGTTGGGTTTGGTGGAGACACCAGAGCTATGGCCAGTGATCTTTGTACTTTTCCTCCTTGCTTATGTGGTCACAGTGGGAGGCAACCTCAGCATTCTGGCAGCCATCTTGGTAGAGCCCAAACTCCACACCCCAATGTACTTCTTCCTGGGGAATCTATCCATAATGGACATTGGGTGTATCACTGTCACTATTCCCTCAATGTTGGATCGTCTTGTGTCCCACAAGCATACAATTTCCTATGATGCCTGCCTCACACAGCTCTTCTTCTTCCATCTGCTGGTTGGGGTGGACTGCTTCCTGTTGACAGCCATGGCCTATGACCGATTCCTGGCCATCTGCCGGCCCCTCACCTATAGCACCCGCATGAGCCAGCCAGTCCAGAGGATACTGGTGGCTGCATCCTGGGCTTGTGCCTTCACCAATGCACTGACCCATACTGTGGCCATATCCACACTCAACTTCTGTGGCCCCAATGTGATCAATCACTTCTACTGTGACCTCCCCCAGCTCTTCCAGCTCTCCTGTTCCAGCACTCAGCTCAACGAGCTGCTGCTCTTTGCTGTGGGTTTCATAATGGCAGGTACCCCTGTAGTTCTCATTGTCACCTCCTATATCCATGTGGCAGCTGCAGTCCTGCAAATCCGCTCAGCCGAGGGCAGGAAGAAGGCCTTCTCCACATGCAGCTCCCACCTCACTGTGGTTGCCATATTCTATGGTTCTGGCATTTTTAACTACATGAGACTAGGTTCAGCCAAACTTTCAGATAAGGATAAAGCTGTTGGAATTTTTAATACTGTTATCAACCCCATGCTAAACCCAATAATCTACAGCCTCAGGAACCCTGATGTTCAGGCTGCCCTCTGGAAGGTCGTGTTGGGGAGGTGGTCATTGGTTTGAGGAAGTCTCAAGGGTCTCTTCTCCCTGTGTCTTTTTGTACTAAAGAAAAAAATCCTGTAGAGCCAAGAACTAGCACAAATACTACAGAACAACTTCTACTTCCCTGAACTTAAGGACTTTTTATAGGGGATAATTATCATTTCCTAAAGAAGCCCTACCCAGTTATACACAATGGGTTTATAGATTCCACCAGGCCAGTCCTTTTAACAAATCATAACTTCAGTTACTGTTACTTCCCTTTACTGAGTAAAGGTGAAATGTAAGATCATGCAAATGCTTATAGATTCATATCCTAAGGGGAATGACAGACTCAGTTATAGCTTGGGTTCCCAGAGCATTTCAGAACTCCCCTCGCTCCTCCAAGAGATCATATTTTCTTCTCAAGTTCAGATATGGCTGTGCTGTTTATTAAATGTAACCCTGTATATTAAAACAAAATGAAAAAGTAGTTTTTCCTGTGACACAAAGATCTCATGAGATACAGAGAGGCAAAAGGAAAGCTATGCACCTACATATTCTCCAATAAGTCTAAATAATACGAAGCTTGGTGCAGCTCACAGACATACTTCCAAATGCCAAAATTCCATTCACATGTATGATATGTCTTATGATACAGAAATGGATTTCCCTCATTCATCCTTCCCCATACACATGAAGTCTTCTGAAAAGAATTTACTATCTAAACATTTTTAAAATATTTCAACAATCCCAGGTTACTCATTATGAAATTTTCCCCTAAATTATCACTTTTATTCACCAACCCTCCCAACTGAGACAATCTGCAACTATAAATGCAAGTCGCATGGTGATTTCTTTCTCTAAATTTCCCATTATCCGTAGGGGAGTCTGGCTCTGACCTAGAATATTGTCTCATCCTGCTTTCTGTTTACCAGCCATCAGTCCAGCCATCATTTAGTTGTCTTCCTTCCAGCATTCTTTTTTAGGACCAATTGCCTCTTCCTGGCAACTCTCCTATGCTATTGATATTTCTTTATTCACTTCTTGAAACCTTTTCTTTGACCTGCACTGTGATTTGGTTTCTCCATGATATTGGATATGGGTGAAGGGATTTGAAAGTGAAGAAGAGAAGAAGGGAAGAAATATGAAAGAGAGAAGGAAAACAAGATTGGAGGTGGAGAGTTTGTGATAAATAAAAATTAAAGATGGTGAATAGGAGAAACAGGATAGAGTTGCAAGCAAAGGAGGCTGAGAAGAAAGAAAGGAAATATTGGAGAGGACCAAAGGCAGTACAGAGGTGGTGTGGGGATGAACAAGAATTGGGAACTGGACAAGATGACTTGAGACTGTTAAAAGATCAGAGGAGAGAGAAAATTAGTGGGTCAGAAATGGACGGAAGATGTGGGTTTTCCATACTGCGTTATCTAACAGTAACTAGTTCTGGCAGTCCTGAAACCCCATGATTTCACAAAAAGAAAATATTTTCAGATTTGCTAAATGTGCTAAAGAATGCACAGGAGCTTGTTCTCCACTTTTGTAGATAAAGATGCTCCCAGAAAGTCAGGAAGGTTTATAAGATGAGAAAAGAGTATTTTCTCCTAGACATTTTACCCAAGTTTAGATCTAAAATATCATCAAGGTTTGATGTAAGTAACTGAGAAACTTACATTCCCTGCCTGCCAATAGTGTCAAAGGACAGGGAAAACATGAGTCTTTCCTGATTCTCTGAGTCATCAGATAAACTTCAAGGGTCAAGAAAAGAGTTGGGCAAGACCTGTGACATGACATGGTTCCCAGGTCATCACCTCTATATCCACAACGTCTGTGGATGTAGACAACATGATATATTTAGCCAAAGAAAAAATATTTGAACTAAGAAGTGAGTCTGTAGTCAAGCCCAGCCAAGAAAATTAACTGCTGAAACATAACACTCAGTAAATAACCAAATTTAGAATATCCAGAACTTAATATTCACAGTGTCCAGAATACAACCCCAAATTCCCTGAGTAAGTTCTTTCCCTTCTCTGGGCCTGTACCTGGTAGAAGGCACAAGGTAATCACCAAGTTTCTCTGGTTAACTGATGTCCTCTGGTTGCACTATCCTGAGTGAAGAGAAAGGCTGTCTTGCTCTGTTAACATTGAGAGTCGCCACATCTTCCACCATCACCTCTGCCCACAAAGCATTTGGCACTGCAGGGAAAGAGAGTGTCTTCTCTGCCTCCAAGAGCCCCGTGCCTCTGGCATTTCTTTCATCTGGCCGTTCATCTTAGACCTCAGGGGATGACTCTCTCCACCATCATCACTAGAATCAGCCGAGTGGAGTAATTGGGTTTAGCATCACAAAGAAGGACCCAGGACTTAAATTCCAGCTCTCTATTCACCTTCCAGGATCATAGGGTTTCTTTAACTGTTTAAGAGATTTTTACCCCTTTAGAATTTTTTCTCTTTTTTAAAAATTCTGAAGTAAAAATATTTTAAGACTTAAGTTTTTCATTAAATATGAAATACAACATGTTGGAAGAATATGATTGCCACCTTTCTACACATGGCCACAAAAACCAAACTACTGTTAAGAATTCGTTAAATTTTGTTAAATTTTCCAGAACACACACACATGCACAAACATAAACACACACACACATATATTTTCCAAACATCATAGTGTTTTGAAATTTACTTTTATCTCTCCACATTTCATAGTATAAGTCTGTACATGAACCTACAAATTTGTCCTATCCATGTTAAAATCTGATTAATATTCCATTTTATATATAAGCTAATATATTTAACCAAGCTTCATCCAAGCAACTAAACTTATGTCCTATTTTTGCAATTGCTGAAAATACTGAAATCAATATTTACATACCTCTCCATACACCTACAAAGAACAGATGACATGTGTGATAAAGGAAATACAATGCAAAATAAAAGTTGGGTAAGTATTCTGGCTCTCTTTCATCAAAAAAATACATACCATTTTACATCTCAAATGGCAGTGTATGAGAATGCCTATCAGTTTACATCTCTGATTTTATGAGTGTATATCTTTTATCTTTGTAAATTATATACAATATTGGATAATTTTCTGATTTAAATTTCTTTGTTTTTGAGTGTCATTAGATAGATTTTTATATATGTTTCTGATATCTACTTTTTTTCTTTGCAAATTGTCTGTTTGTAGCTCCCTCCCCAACTTTGGAGTAGTTTACTTTTTTAAATTTTGAATTTTTATCTCAATTAAATTTATTTTAACTGTACATAAAAAATTGTACATAAGTGGAGTAAGATGTTTTGATACATGTATATGTTGTGTAATGTTTATAATGATTGGTAGAAACTCTTCAGGTTTTAAGATAGTAACTCTTAATCATATATATTGCAAATATAGTCCCCAATTTCCCATTTATATTTAATTTTGTTTAGAGCATCTGCATCTACTGTCCAAATTAAGTTTCACATTTTGTGAACTGCATCATCTTTGTTCCATGTCATGCTTAGAAAAAAAAAAAAAAGACTTTTCCATGTAAATGCTGTTAGTGATATATTTCTAGTAGTCTTACATGTGTCTAAATGTCAAATATTTGATGTATTTAAATGTTATTTTGTGTGTGTTCTAACTTTTCAATTGGTAGTAATTGTCCCATCACAGTAAAATAGAAGCTTGATCACATACATAATGTACATGATATATTTAGCCAAATAAAAAATATTTGAACTAAGAAGTGAGTCTGTAGTCAAGTCCAGCCAAGAGAATTAACTGCTGAAACATAACACTCAGTAAATAACCAAATTTAGAATATCCAGAACTTAATATTCACAGTGTCCAAAATACAACCCCAAATTCCCTAACATATGAAGAATCAAGAAAATGGAACACAGAAAACTCTAGAAAAAGTAATATACCAAGTCCCACTCTGAAATGAACTAGGAGTTGAAACTAACAAAGATTTAAAGCAGTAATTATAAAATATTCTAAATTTTTTTTTAAATCCATGTTTTCAATTAATGCAAATCTTACCATAGAAATAGAGATAATAAAATAAAAATTCTAAAACTGAAAAATATACTTTCCTAAATAAAAATTTATTGAACATATTTAGCAGTCAAATGTACATGACAGAAGAAAGAGTGAGCCAACTGGAAGATCAAGAAAAATTATCCAAGGTGAAGAATAGAGAGAAATAAAGTGTTTTCAAAGGACAGATAAGATAATATTTTTAAAGTCCAACACATGAGGAATTAGAATACCAGGAGGGGAGAGAGAGAAAAATGAGGGCTGGGATGTGGCTCAGCGGTAGGGCGCTCGCCTAGCACGTGCGCAGCCCAGGTTCGATCCTCAGCACCACATAAAAATACATCGTGTACAACTAAAAGAAAATAAATAAATTTAAAAAAAAATTATTTGAGAAAATAATGGCCAACAATTTTCCAAATTTGATGAAAGATATTTGTGTTATGAGAAACTAAACAAATACAAAACAAAATAAACACAAAGAAGTGCTCGTTAAGATTGAGGCTATAATGCAGTACTAGAGCTCTCGCCTAGCAGGTACAAGGCCCTGACTTCAATCCCCAATGTTGCAAAAGCAAACAAATGAACAAAAAATCAAAACAAAGAAGTCCACACTAAGCCACATCATAGTCAAATTGTTGAAATCCCAAATATAAAGAGAAAGTGTTGAAAATCTAAGTAATAAAGACATATTACATACTAGGGGAAAATTACCGAATTCATACTCACTGCTCATGAGAAATCATTGAACAGAGGAAAGTGAACTAGTATCTTCAAAATGCTTTTTAAAAAATACTGCTGGGCATGGTGGCACACATATGTAATTCCAGCAACTCGGGAGGCTGAAGCAGGAGGATCATTAGTTCAATCGTTAGTTAAGCAAGGCCCTAAGCAACTTTAGCAAGAACTTGTCTCAAAATTAAATAAATAAATAAATACATAAATACATAAAAGGGGCTGGGGATGTGGCTTAGGGCTAAAGTGCCCCTAAGTTCAATCCCTGGTACCAAAACAAAGAAACAAAAAACAAAAACAATACTGTTGAATATAATTATATACCCAGTGACAGTGTCCTCCGAGATTGAAGACAAAATAAAGGCATTTTCCAAAGAAAGCTAAGATAATTTATCATTTATTGCTAACAGAACTGCAAATTCTGTAGGAATTCTTCAGCTGAATAATACACGATGGAAACTCTGATCCTCTCACAGTCATAAGGGGAACACAAAAATGCAGTAAAAATGGACAAAAGACGTTTAAAGACACTTTACCAAGGAAGATATAGAAATGGCCAGTAAGTATGCAAAAGATCCTCAACATCTCCAGTCAACCGACAAATGAAAATTAAACTATAACACAGCTAACACTGAGTTTGTCAGAGATTTTTTTTACCCTCACCAGTGCATTTCTTATTTTTTCAGTAAATAAAATGTTCTCCAGACCTTCCCAGGAACTTAATCAGGCAGTGGTTCCTCTGATCCTATATAAGGTCCCTATTCCCCTGAGTTTTCTGACTCCTTCCTCAGTCTTCTTCAAAAGCCATGCTGACATCTCCACCATCATCTTTCCAAGCTTCAAGGAAACTTCTCAGCAGTTTATTAGGACCATTTCCTGGCATTCTTACCAAAAAGTAAAATTCTGAGCCATGAAGACATGTTCCTATATCAATTAACTCTCTTTATGTATCTTTACATTCAACCCCACTCCCTTGTTCCTCATGATCCATTCTTACCATTGCTCCTCCACAAACAAGAGGAACTTATGGCAGGATGTATCAGCCAGTGAATAGTTCTCTACTGCTGTTATAACAAATCATCACAAACTTAATAGCTTAAAACAACAGAAACTTATTCTTTCATGGTTCTGGAAGCCAAAAGTCTGAAGTGACTCCTATAAAACTCATTTAAAGTGTTAGCAAGGCCAGCTCCTCCTGAAGGCTTCAGGGACAATCTATTTTTTGCTTCCTCCAGCATCTAGTGACTGTTGGCATTCCTTGACTTGTGACCATATCACTTCAATTCCTACTTCTATCACCACATTGCCTTCTCCTCATCTGTGGTCAAATACTCCTCTGCCTCTCTCTTCTTTTTTTCTTTTTTTTTTCTTTTTTTTTTGGCTATTTTTATTCAAAGTTGTATATATAATAGTAGCATGCATTACAATTCATAATAAACATATAGAGCACCTTCTTACATATCACTGTTTGTATAGACAGTATATTCATACTATTCACGTCTTCAATCATGCATTTAGGATAATGATATCCATCTCATTCCACCATCTTTTTTTTTTCCCTTCATAACCCCTTGCCTCCTCCCTTACCCTCCCTCCCCATTGACCTTTCTAGCATTCCTCTAATCCTCCTATGTTCCCCAACCCAACCCCACTGTGAATCAGCCTCCTTATATCAAAGAAAACATTTGGCATTTGGATTTTTGAGATTGGCTAACTTCACTTAGCATTAAATTCTCCAACTTCGTCCATTTACCTGTGAATGCCATTATTTTATTCTCTTTTGTTGCTGAATAAAATTCCATTTTGTATATATACCACATTTTCTTTATCCACTCATCTACTGAGGGGCATCTAGGTTGGTTCCACAACCTAGCTATTGTGAATTGAGCTGCTGTAAACATTGATGTGGCTGTATCCCTGTAGTATGCTGCTTTTAAGTTCTTTGGGAATAGACCCAGTAGAGGGATGACTGGGTCATAAGGTGATTCCATTCCCAGTTTTCCAAGGAATCTCCATGTTGCTTTCCATAATGGCTGCACCATTTTGCAGTCCCACCAGCAATGTATGAGTGTGCCTTTTTCCCCATATCCTGTCCAACATTGATTATTGTTTGTGTTCTTAATTTTCATTTCTCTAATTGCCAGAGATGTTGAACATTTTTTCGTGTATTTGTTGATTGATTGTGTATCTTCTTCTGAGAAGTGTCTTTTCAGTTCCTTGGCCCATTTATTGATTGGGTTATTCTTTTTTTGGTGTTAACATTTTTGAGTTCTTTATATATTCTAGAGATTAGTGCTCAATCTAAAGTGCATGTGGTAAAAATTTGTTCCCAATTAGTTGGTTCTCTATACACCTCATTGATTGTTTCTTTTGCTGAGAAGAAGCTTTTAAGTTTAAATCTATTCCATTTATTGATTCTTGATATTAATTCTTGTGCTACAGGAGTCTTATTAAGGAACTTGGGGCCTAAACCGACATGTTGGAGATTGGAGCTTACTTCTTCTTCTATTAGGCATATTGTCTCTGGTCTAATTCCTAGATCCTTGATCCACTTTGAGTTAAATTTTGTGCATGGTGAGAGATAAGGGTTTAATTTCAATTTGTTGCATATGGATTTCCAGTTTTCCCAGCACCATTTGTTGAAGAGGCTATCTTTTCTACAATGTACATTTTTGGCACCTTTGTCTAAAATAAGATAACTGAAGTTATATGTATTGGTCTCTGTATCCTCAACTCTGTACCATTGGTCTACCATCCTATTTTGGTGCCAATACCATGCTGGTTTTGTTGCTATTGCTCTGTAGTATGATTTAAGGTCTGGTATAGTAATGCCACCTGCTTCATTTTTCTTGCTAAGGATTGTTTTAGCTATTCTGGGTCTTTTATTTTTCCAGATGAATTTCATGACTGCTTTTTCTCTTTCTTTGAGGAATGTCATTGAGATTTTGATTGGAATTGCATTAAATCTGTATAATGCTTTTGGTAGTATGGACATTTTGACAATATTAATTCTACCTATCCAAGAACAAGGTAGGTCTTTCCATCTTCTGAGGTCTTCTATAATTTCTTTCTTTAGTGTTCTATAGTTTTCATTATAGAGGTCCTTTACCTCTTTCGTTAAGTTGATTCCCAGGTATTTTTTATGCTATTGTAAATGGGGTAGTTTAATCATTTTCCTTTCAGAGGATTTGTCACTGATGTACAAAAATGCCTTTGACTTATGGGTATTGATTTTGTATCCTGCTACTTTGCTGAATTCATTTACTAGTTGTAAAAGTTTTCTGGTAGAGTTTTTTGGGTCTTCTAGGTATATTATCATGTCATCAGCAAATAGTGCTACTTTGAGCACTTCTTTTCCTATCTGGATCCCTTAAATTTCTTTCATCTGTCTAATTGCTCTGGCCAGAGTTTCAAGTACTATGTTAAATAGCAGTGGTGAAAGGGGGCATCCCTGTCTTGTTCCAGTTTTTAGAGGGAATGCTTTCAATTTTTCTCCATTTAAGATAATGTTAGCTTGAGGTTTTGCATAAATAGCTCTTATAATGTTGAGATATGTTCCTGTTATTCCTAATTTTTCTAGAGCTTTGAATATAAAGGGGTGTTGTATTTTGTCAAATGCTTTTTCTGCATCTATTGAGATGGTTTTTATCTTTAAGTCTATTGATGTGATGTATTATGTTTATTGATTTCCATATGTTTAACCAACCTTGCATCCCTGGGATAAACCCCACTTGATCGTGGTGCACTATCTTTTTAATATGTTTTTGTATCTGATTTGCCAGAATTTTGTTGAGGATTTTTGCATCTATGTTCTTTAAAGATATTGGCCTGAAGTTTTCTTTTTTGGCTGTGTCTTTGCCTGGCTTTGGAATTAATGTGATATTGGCCTCATAGAAAGAGTCTGGAAGAGCTCCCTCTTTTTCTATTTCTTGAAATAATTTGAAGAGCAATGGTATTAGTTCTTCTTTGAAGGTCTTGTAGAACTCGGCTGTAAACCCATCAGGACCTGGACTTTTTCTTGTTGGTAGTTTCTTGATGGCATCTTCTATTTCTTCACTTGAAATTTGTTTGTTTAAATTGTGTATAGCCTCCAGTTCCAGTTTGGGCAATTCATATGACTCTAGAAATATGTCAATGCTTTCAATATTTTCTATTTTATTAGAGTACAAGTTTTCAAATTTCTAATTATCTCCTGTATATCTGAGGTGTTTGTTGTGATATTTCCTTTTTCATCACAGATGTTAGTAATTTTGCTGAAGTCTGGCTTCAGCAAAAGGGGAAGAGCGTGGCTCAATGGTGCTGGTGAAGGAGTCAGTGGCAGAAAATCAGCAAACAGACACAAGAGTCAGGTTGCTAAATTCTGTGTTTTTACTTTTCTCAGCATGGTTTTTATATATCCCAGCAAAGACAGCAATTCACATTACAGCTCTTGAAGGTTACATTAAAGAATTTCAAGGAATTCCAGGGTCATATAATCAGGGGAAAACAAAATATTTATCCTAAGTACAACTACTGATTAATTTTATCTATAGGCAGAAGAAAACATTCTAAAACTTGTATTTATCTAAAGCTATACCAAAGATTCCTCAACTCTAGGCATGTTTGCTCATAAGGTTTTAAGCTAAATTGCCCTAATATTTTTTCTTTAAACTTCAACTGGGCCTAGACTTCCTGGCTCCTTCTGTGTCCCTATAATGACTTTTTTTGGGGGCTCAGGAAGACAGAAGTATGGTTGTCTATATCCTAAATTTACTTAAAAGAAAAAGAGGAGTCCTTATCAAACACAAGAAAACATTTAAAGCTTTTCTATGGCATGCATGATTACAACAAGGAGAAGGTTAAACAATGAGTATTTGCTGTGCTCAATGATTACAGCAGGAAGGGGTTAAGGAGTGAGCATTTGCAAAAGCTAATTTCTAACTAAAAAACCTGTTATACTAGTACAACTCAAGAATTTGTTTCTATGCTTCTAACTCAGATTCCATAAGGCTATAATTTCCAGAACTAGTTTCATTCTTAATAATTAATGTATTCACACCCAGTGGCCATATATATGAGCAGGAAACAGGACAATAAGAGTATACACAGACAGGGTTAACTTTCTCAGCGCCTTATTTATGTAACATCTGTCCTTATAAAAGAGGCATGCTTTTGCCTCTCTCTTTTATTTTTAACGAAGAGGATGCTTTGCTCAACTCTGTCACAAGAGGATGCCACATAATTTGAGTTTTTTATTTTCCTCTTTTCATTAGCATCACCAGGGGTCTGCAATTTTATTCATTTTTTCAAAGAACCAACTTTTAGTTTTGTCAATTCTTTGAATTGTTTCTTTAGTCTCAATTTCATTAATTTCAGCTCTGATTTTAATTATTTCCTGTCTTCTACTGCTCTTAGTTTTGATCTGTTCCTCTTTTTCTAGTGCTTTGAGGTGTGATGTTAAGTCATTTATTTGTTGTTTATTTTATTTTAAGGAAGGAACTCAGTGCAATGAATTTTCCTCTTACTACTGCCTTCATAGTGTCCCAGAGATTTTTATACGATGTATCTGTGTTCTCACTTACCTCTAGGAATATTTTAATCTCCTCCTTGATGTCTTCTTCAACCCCTTGTTCATTCAGTAGCATGTTGTTTAGCTTCCAGTTGTTGTAGTAGTTTTTTTTAATTTCTTGTTTTGTCATTGATTTCCAATTTCATCCCATTATGGTCTGATAGAATTCAGGGTAGTATTTCTATTTTTTTATATGTGCTGAGAGTTACCTTGTGACATAATATATGGTCAATTTTGGAGAAGGAGCCATGTGCTGCTGAGAAGAAAGTGTATTCACTTACTGAGGTATGAAATAATTCATATATGTCCATTAGGTCTAAGTTATTAATTGTTTCAGTGAGGCCTAAAGTTTCTTTATTTAGTTTTTGTTTGGCTGATCTATCCATTGGTGAGAGAGGTGTGTTGAAGTCCCCTAGAATAACTGTGTTGTTGTCTATTTGACTCTTGAACTTGAGAAGGGTTTGTTTGATGAATGTAGGTGCTCCATTATTTGGGCATATAGATTTATAATTATTATATCTTGTTGATGAATGGTTCCCTTAAGTAGTAAGAAACATCCATCTTTTTCCCTTTTGATTAGTTTTGGCTTGAAGTCTACCTTATTTGATATGAGAATGGAAACCCCTGCTTGCTTCCACAGCCCATATGAGTGATAAGACTTTTCCCAGCCTTTCACCTTCAATCATTTGATGTCTTTTTCTATGAGGTGTGTTTCTTGGAGACAGCAAATTGTTGGGTCATTTCTTTTAGCCCAGTCTGACAATCTGTGTCTTTTGAATGGTGAGTTTAGGCCATTAACATTCGAGGTTATTATTGAGATGTGATTCTTATTTCCATCCATTTTTAATTGTATTATGGTATTTAGCTTGATTTTGTTTCTCCTCTTGTTGGTAATTCCTTTAGTTTAATATCTCCCTTTGTTGATTTTCATTGTTATTTTTCTCTTCTTCTTCATGGAAAATTTTTCCCAAGATGTTCAGAAGTGCTGGCTTTCGAGTTGTGAACTCTTTTAACCTTTGTTTGTCATGAAGGTTTTTTTTTTTAATATTTATTTATTTGCTTTAGTTGTACACAATGCCTTTGTTTTTACGTGGTGCTGAGGATCGAACCCGGGCCGCGCACATGCTAGGCGAGCGCTTTACCACTGAGCCACAATCCCAGCCCCTCATGAAAGGTGTTTATTTCATCTTCAAATCTAAAGCTCAGTTTTACTGGATATAAGATTCTTGGTTGACATCCCTTTTCTTTCAGAGCTTGAAATATGCTATTCCAGGATCTTCTAGTTTTATGGTTTGGGCTGAATGATCTGCACATAAGCTAATGGGTTTCCCCCTGTATATAATCTGTTTTCTTTCTCTTGTGGCTTTTAATATTCTCTCCTTGCCCAGTATATTAGGCATTTTCATTATAATGTGCCTTAGTGTGGATCTGTTGTGATTTTGTACATTTGGTGTTTGGTAAGCCTCTTAAACTTGGTTTTCCCATTCATTCCTCAAGTTTGGAAATTTTTCTGCTATTATTTCATTGAATAAATTACTCATTCCTTTGGCTTGAAACTCTGCACCTTCTTCTACCCCAATCACTCTTAAAAGTTTGGTCTTTTTATGTTGTCCTATAATTCTTGAATGCTCTGCTTTTGGTTTCTTACCACTTTTGCCGAGTAATCTAGATTTTTCTCCAGGATATATATTTTGTCTTTGTTATCTGAGGTCCTTTCTTCTAAGTGGTCTAATCTGTTGGTGATGCTTTCAATTGAGCATTTAGTTTGGTTTATTGCTTCTTTCATATCCAGAATTTCTGTTTGGTTTCTCTTTAGAATCTCTATCTCCCTATTGAAGTAATCTTTTGCTTCCTGTATTTGTTTTTGGAGTTCTTTGTCAAAATGCTCTTTTACCACCTGTATTTGCTTTCTCATCTCATTTTTCAGTTCATTCTTAAGATGCAATAAACATTTGGAATATGTAATTTTTAAATTCCATCTGTGGCATTTGACCAACTGTGTTTGCCATGGAATTTACTGAGGGGGTTTATTGATTTGTTTCAGTCACTTTCTTCCCTTGTTTCTTCATAATGCTTGTGTGTCTATTCTTCTAGCACTCTGGGACCTTGACTATTTTAATTTCACCTTATAGCCTTATGTTGCTCCTATGGTACAATGCTGTCAGATCCCCTTACAAATACTTTACACTTTAAGATCTAACATTTTCTGTTCAGCAAATCACAGTTTGATCACAATGTACAGATTTAGTTAACTCAGATATTGTTTCCAATTTACTCTGTATGCTTGTGTTGGGGTTTACAGTTTCAGTATTGGACACAGAGATGATATGTTTAAGAAGATTGAAGTGAAGTTATTGAGATGTTCTTTCTTAGGAAGTATAAAAATAGAATTCTATGGAAATGGTTTAATATCAGCAGACAGGAGAGGAAAGAGAATGGAGTGGGTGATTTAGAGGGAAGACCGATTTATATATAAACCAAACTTATGTAGCCTTTGAGAGAAGGAAAAAAAGAAAGATGGAAAATAAAAATTAAAAAGAAACAATAAAAGATAACAAAGAAGTAAGAATTATTGTTAGAGAGAGGAGAGAGAAAGTGAGTCAAGAAAATAGAGAGTTAACTATATATAACATCACTTTGCTGTATAGTTCAATTTCCCCAAATCTAGAAATCCCAATTTCTGCATATAACTTGTTTTCACCTCTGATGAGTATGCCATGACAGGGTGTAAATAGAAAAGATGAGGGAAGAAGAAAAGTGAGAAGGGAAGAAAAGAAAGAAAGAGGAACAAAAACAAACAAATAAGCACACTATCTAACAGAACAAAAATAAAGCAAATCAAAACAAAATTAAAAAAAAAAAACAGAGTTGAACCCAAGAACAAGTCTCAAACACACAGGACCCTGGGAAGCCCTTCTTTTTTCCCTTCCAGTTTAAGCCAGTTGTCCTGGATCATGCCCAGACAGTCACAGAGAACCAGTTAGTGGAGTCAAGTCTGCACCTTTGGCCAGTGGCAGAATGGCTTGGGGGTTTGTGTCAGCATGTGAATGGCACCAGGAAAGGGTTCATCCAAAAGGCACACATTCCCCATGCCCACCCCCAGATATAGCTCTCGGGGTTACTGCGCTGGCCTCAGACAGGCCCTCCCCTGCTGACTGCCTGTGTCTCACCCAGGTGTGTGCTGTTCTCAGAGCACTGGCCAGATCCTTGGATGCCTGTAGCTGCTTTTCTTCCTTGTTTCTTTGTCCCAGTCAGCCATGGCTTTCCTCCAAGATGGCAGCGCTTTCCCCAGTACCCCAGTCCTGTGTGTCACTCTGAAGCGTGCAGGTCCAGTTTGACAATTTGTGTGAAAGAAGTCTATGAGGACGCTGCTCGTGTCTAGCTTCCCTTTTATTCTTCTGTGCTGTTCAATTTTGAAGCCGTCATCCGTACTTCCCTTACTACAATGTTACCATGGCTGCTGTGCCACTAATGCTGGTTCAGTTTATGGGCCACTCACACTGGACCCCCATGAGTCGGCGGTCTGGAGTTCGTTGTATTTTACCATCCAGAGGTGTGCAGATGTCCCAGCTCCCTCTCAGTTGCAGGAGTATTTCTAGGAATGTGTTCAAACTTCCCATTAAGCCTATTTTAGTGACAGTCTCTTGAGAGAACCTCTCTGCTGTCTGCCAACTTTCCTCCTCCCTCACCATCTCCTGAATCACCTCTTTGAAATCCCCCTGTTCCTGCTGATCAGCAGAATCACAACCTTTGGGACAGGATTTCCCTGTGTTTCTCCTTTGCTAGTAAAGCAATAAAACTTCTTCTTTCCTTTTTCTCAAAACCATGTCCTTTTAATTGGATTGGCATTGGGGAATGGGACCCAGCTTTCAGTAACCGTAACACAATGGGGAGGGAATGGAGGGTCTAGGAATTTTTTACTCTCCTTCTTTATGTCTTCTGAAACCCCTTGTTCATTTGGTAGCATGTTGTTTAGTTTCCAATTGTTGGAGTAGCTTTTTTATTTCTTTTTTTAACATTGATATCCAACTTCATTCCATTATGATCTGATAGAATGCAGGGTAGTATCTCTACTTTTTTTATATTTCCTAAGAGTTGCTTTGTGGCATAATATATGGTTTATTTTAAAGAAGTAGCCATGTGCTGCTGAGAAGAAAGTGTATTCACTCACTGAGGGATAAAATATTCTGTATATGTCTGTTAAAGTCTAAGTTATTAATTGTATTAATGGGGTCTAACGTTTCTTTATTTTTTGTTGGATGATCTATCCATTGGTGAAAGAGGTGTGTTGAAGTCCCTAGAATAATTATGTTGTTGTCTATTTGACTCTTGAACTTGAGAAGGGTTTGTTTGATGAATGTAGGTGCTCCATTATTTGGGGCATATAGATTTATAATTGTCATAACTTGTTGATGAATGGTTCCCTTAAGCAGTAAAAAATATCCATCTTCATCCCTTTTGATTCACTTTGGCTTAAAGTCTACCTTATTTGATATGAGAATGGAAACCCCTGCTGGCTTCTGCAGCCCATGTGAGTGGTAAGATTTTTCCCAGCCTTTCACCTTCAGTATGTTGATGTCTTTTTCTATGAGGTGAGTTTCTTGGAGACAGCATATTGTTGGGTCATTTCTTTTAATCTAGTCTGACAGTCTGTGTCTTTTGAATGGTGAGTTTAGGCCATTAACATTCAGGGTTATTATTGAGATGTGATCCGTATTCCCATTTATTTTTATTTGTTTATGGTATATAACTTGATTTGGTTTCTCCTCTGGTTAGTGTTTCCTTTAGTTTAATATTTCCATTTGCTGATTTTCATTGTTATTTTTCTTTTATTCTTCATGGAATATTTTGCCCAGTATGTTCTCAAGTGCAGGCTTTCAAGTTGTGAAATATTTTAACTTTTGTTTGTCATGGAAGGTTTTTATTTCATCTTCAAATATAAAGCTTAATTTTTCAGGATATAAGATTCTTGGTTGACATCCCTTTTCTTTCAGAGCTTGAAATATGTTGTTCCAGGATCTTCTAGCTTTTACGGTCTGGGCTGAAAGATCTGCACATAATCTAATCGGTTTCCCCCTATATGTAATCTGATTTCTTTCTCTCATGGCTTTTAATATTCTCTCCTTGTTCAGTATATTAGGCATTTTCATTATAATGTGCCTTGGTGTGGATCTGTTGTGATTTTGTACATTTGGTGTTTGGTAAGCCTCTTGAACTTAGTTTTCCCATTCATTCCTCATGTTTGGAAATTTTTCTGCTATTATTTCATTGAATAAATTACTCATTCCTTTGGTTTGGAACTCTACACCTTTCGCTACCCCAATCACTCTTAAATATTTGGTCTTTTTAAGCTATCCCATGTTTCTTGAATGTTCTCATGATTTCTTACCATTTTCGCTGTGTAGTCTACATTTTTCTCCAGATTATATATTTTGTCTTCATTATCTGAGGTCCTTTCTTCCAAGTGGTTTAATCTGTTGGTGATGCTTTCAATGGAACATTTAGTTTGGTTTATTGTTTCTTTCATATGCAGAATTTTTGTTTGGTTTCTCTTTAGAACCTTTATCTCCCTATTGAAGTCATCTTTTTCTTCTTGTATTTGTTTATGAAGTTCTTTGTCAAAATGATCTTTTACTACCTGTATTTGCTCCCTCATTTCATTCTTGAGTTCATTCTTGAGTTCATTCTTGAATTTCATGAACATTTGGAATATGTAATTCCTGAATTCCTGCTCTGGCATCTCACCAACTGTGCTTGCCAAGGAATCTGCTAAGGAGGTATGTTGGTTTGTTTGGGACACTTTCTTCCCTTGTTTTTTCATATTGCTTGTGTGACTTCTCTTCTAGAACTGTGGAACCTTGACTTTTTTATTTTTACCTTAAAGTCTTATGATGCTCCTGCAGTATAATGCTATCCTATCCAGATATAAATACTTTACACTCTAAAACCAGACATTTTCTATTCAGATATTCACAATTTGGTCACAATGTACTGAATTAGTGAATTCAGATATTGTCTCCAATATACTCCATATGTTTGTAAAGGGGTTTATAATTTCTAATATTGGACACAGAGGTGATATGCTTAGGAGGAAGAAAGTGAGGATATTGAGTTGTTTTTTCCTTAGGAAGTGTGAAAAGAGAAATCTGTGGAAGTAGTTTAATATCAGCAGAAGAGAGAGGAAAAGAATTGGAGTGAACAATTTAGTGGGAAGACTAATGTATATATAAACCAAACTTAAGTAAATTTTAAGAGATATAAAAAATGCCAAAGTAGTAGAAATTAGTGAATAAGAGAAGAAAGAGAAAGTGAATCAAAGAAGTAGAGAAGAAACTATATATAACACCACTTTGATGTATTATTCAGTTGCCCCAGTTCTCAAAATCCTAATTCCTGTATACAACTTGTTTTCACCTATGTTGAGAGTGCAAGGGTGAGGCATAAATAGGGAGAGGAAAGGTGAGAGACAAAGAAAAGAGAAGGAAGAAAAATAAAAGAAAAAAAAATAATAAAAATAGTAATAATTTTTTTAAAAAGACAGGAGGAAACAGGACTAACCATACAAAACAATGAAGACTAAATGAAGGGGCATGGGGATAGGAATAATGGCAGACTGAGTTATCCATGATTACCCTAAATACATGTATGAAGACACAATTGTTTTTAAAAATACTTTATATAAAACCAGCAACTTGAAAAATTGTGTTCTTTATATGTAATATGAAGTGAAATGTACTCTGCAAACATGTATAACAAATTAGAATAATAAAAAAATTTTTTAAAAGACTAAATTAAAGAGAGAGGGAAAAACAGTCGTGTACACTCATGAATGCACACACACACACACACACACACACACGCTCACAGTTAAAAAAAACACAAAGTCAAAGCCACAAATAGGCTCAGTCAAGCAAACTTTAGGGAAGCTTTTCTGTTTCCCTTCACATCTAGTGGATGTGGGTGCTTGATGTCCTGCTGTTTAGCAAGTTGTCTCAGAACCTGCCCTGGCTGTTGTGGAATAGTTGTGGGTGGCGTTAAGCCTGCATACCTGGTTAGCCCACAACTGGCGCTGGGGGTTGTGCCGCCTGGTGAGTGGCGCTGAAAGAGGATCTATCCAGTAGGCACCTACTCTCTGTGCCCCTCCACAGTTGCGGGGAGGGGGGCGTCACGCTGGATTCAGATATGTGTTCCCCCTCTGGCTGACAGTGGCCCACCCAGCTGTATGCTGCCCTCAGAGCACTCGAAGATTCCTCAGATGCCAGCCAGTTTCCT
The DNA here is from genome assembly GCA_025594165.1 of Tamias sibiricus. Taxonomy (NCBI): domain Eukaryota; kingdom Metazoa; phylum Chordata; class Mammalia; order Rodentia; family Sciuridae; genus Tamias; species Tamias sibiricus. The sequence continues at coordinate 53,973,935 of CM046660.1, forward strand.
CGGGCAGGTGTTTCTCCCCTCCTCTTTTCTTCCTTCTCCATCAGCTGCAGCCACTTTCAAAAATGGCCGTGACCGCTCTCCCTGGGCCAGGACCTGAGTGGCATTCTGTACTTGTAAACCTGCCAGGCAATCTGCGTGAAAGTACTCTGGGCCGCAAGGTTGTCTGTGTCTATCTTTCCGTGCTGCTCCACTCTGCTCCACTTTGATACCATTGCCAGTGTCCCCGCTCCACTGCTCCATTCCCCACTGGCTCCTCTACTGATATCTCATGCTGGGTCCCCACGAGTCAGTGACTTGAAGACTCACCCTCACTGTATTCTGCAGTCTGGGTGCCCCAGAGTAGCACGAATGCCTTGACACTCCCACAGTTGCAGGAATATCCCCAGTAACTCAGTCAAGTTCTCTATTATGCCTTTTCTAGTGACTAATTCCCAATATCTCCTCTCTCCAATCTGCCATCTTCCCCCAGGCCTCCTCTGCCTCTCTTTTCTAAGAACATATGTGCTGATATTTAGATACCACCTGGCCAATCCAGATAATGGTTAGATATCATTATGGTCCATTATCCTGCCTACCAGCCAGGAGGGAAATTCTTTGCACACAGTAAATTATTTCCTCTTGATTTATTGAATGGGATTTCCTTTCTCACAGAATGATGAGACCTAATCCTAACTATTTTGAAGGCACTGGGGGAAATGGATGAAGTTCTTGAGGAAGACAAGAATAACCTCATGAGAGATCTGCTTCATAGGAGGCATTTGCCTGATCATCAGGCAAAAGGAAGTTGCTCTCCTCTAGCCAGAGGGAAGGTGCTTTGACTTCAGGAAGTGGGTTTATGGGAGTCAGGATGAAAAATTCTCTGCTTATTCACTCAGACATACCCATCCTGACTAAAACTGTGCAAGAACATACAGAGTGCCTCCTGAGATTGTGTGAAAAAGCAGGTGGGCATTTATCCATTCTTTCCCTGTCCCATTGTCAAGCTTCCTCTGCATTTCTGAACCCCATCTGTGCTGAGATGAAATAAACTCCTGCATTGTTCAGGGAATCAGGGGATCCCAGGGAAGAGGCCACACTGTGGGCTTGCAATGGCCAGAGGCTTACAGGAAACTGTCTACTCTAGTCATGGCTGAAATAAGAAGACAGGCTAAGCAGATGTCAGTCATGACATCAGATGTGTCTGCTACAACCTACTTCATAGAATTGTAAGGACTGAAAGGGACTTCAAGACTTGAAGTTCTTAGTTACATGACTATGTACATAACAGGCACTCATATTATCAATTCATAGGTCGCTGTACTGCCAAATTTCTTCTATCAGCTTAATGAATCTTACTTTATTTAATGTTCACAGCAATGCTCCATGGCAGAGGATATGCCCATTTTATAGATAAGGAAACTTAGGCCCAAAAGGCTTCAGCAGCTTGCCCAAAATCAAACTACTAATAACCAGAAGAGCCTGTCTATCTATAATATTTTCCTTACTGCACCAGACTTCCCTGGTAGAAGACAGAATACTCTCTCAGAGAATGGGCATTGAGTAGTAATTATTAGTGGGAATAAGAGTTTCAAGAACACCCTTCAACCTTCCCACATCATTAGTTCATTTGTCTGTGACCTTCACCAGGGCTTTTGTAGTGGCACCCCCTCCTCCATAGAAAATCTTAACTAAGATTCTCCAGAAATCTTCACCATAATTGATTTTAGGACTATTAGCAAAAGAGGCTCTACAAAAGAGTTCAATGTAGGTAAGCTTCCTATTTTCCTGTTGCTCTATTACTTAGTCACTGGCCTGGAAGAAATCAGCACTCCAGGTGCTAGATGCCCCTTTACTTGTTTTTCACAAACATGTATCCACTATAGTAATTTGTATAAGTGTAGTTGCAAATGCAAAATGTGATAATAAAAGGACAAATTATTTAAACAAGGCCTCTGGCCTTGAGCTGGAGCTTCACAGAGATGTATACATTTCTAAGATAAGAGCAGTTACCAACTGGGCTCCATGGTAACAGCTGGCAGGGGAGGAAAGAAAGGGGAGAAGAAGCTCTCCCCTTTTCAGGTGTTGTCCTTGAAGGGTTAACTTGCCCAGAACAGTGAAAGAAAAAAACTGCTTTTATGTGAACTTCTGTAAATTGTGAACTTCTGAGCCCCTCCGCTTACACGCTGGGTATAAAATTCTGAAACTACCTAAGCTCAGGGTCCAGGGGATTAATTGATAACAGTGCAAACTGTGCCCTCTGAACCTGGATGCAGCCAAATAAAACTGTTTCCTGCATCTTTGGTGCCTTGCCTCTTCTGTCCCTACAACACTCTCAACTTCAAAGTAGCTGGCCTAGAGAATTATATTGGTAGACAGTATCCCAGGAGTCCTAACATGAGATAACTCCTAAACCACCTCTTCCAGAGTCATTATAGGATCCCCAAGCCATAGTCCCAGTGGCCCCACTAACAAGGCCCTGAGAGAAAAAGATAAAGCACCACATTCCCGAGGGGTCATTAGGAAGCTGGGTTTGAAGAAGCGTCCCTTTCCTTGTGCCTTTTCTCTGGGGCTTCGTCCTCCTCCTCCCCAGATCCAAAGAAGTTCTGATATTGACTTGTATCCATTCAAGACCCTGGTCTAACACCTGGGAAAGAAAACTCTCCTTTAAGAAACCCATGTCTAGTCCCAGTCACACCTCTTACTTCCTGGGGGGTTGTGAGGATATGGGCAAGGCCTCCAGGCCTCAGTGACCACACCATTAAGCAGAGCTTGCATCACCTGCCTTCTCTCCCTGCCCATAAAGCCAGAGATAGAGAAAACCTAAATTCCAGAAAGTACAAGATGTTTCCATGTGTATGAGGGGCTTGAGATATGCCCTTTGTTGTCTCTTGCTTCCCATCCTTTTCCTCTTTCCTGGAAGAGCTAATGTCTGAATAAGAGTCCTGCAACAAAGGTGATGCCTGCTTGCTCCTCCCTCAGTTATATCCCTGACATATAGTCCTTCACTTGCTTTCTGGGTGGGTAACTGGGTCTGCAGTTCTTTTCTGGAAGAAATCTTACTGGCTCCTATTCCCGTTCCAGGTGAGTATTCTCACTAGTTCTTCCTCTGTTCTTACAAAACAGAGAAGGGAGTTCTATTGCCATCAGCTCAAACCTGATATTATCCAGGGTACAATGATGCCCCTGCAAGGGAAAAAATGATGTAGGGGGAAAGCTGGGACAATGAGCCAGAGATCCTGGCTCCTTTTCTGGTCCCCTTTGCCCATAATTCCCTCTCTTGGATGAAACATGTTCTCTGTTACTTTTAGGAGAGAGTATAAGGGGATTTGCTGAGTCCAGTTCACTCTCCAGGGTCTCCTGCATCAGGAATACCAGACACTTCCCTCCACTAAAGGCCTGGTCAAGCTTTTCACCCCTGAGAGCACGTAGGGATGGCTGGAGTTCCAGAGCAGGGACTGTTGCTGGTCAGTGAGGGGAGCCCCTAGTGTGGTCATGCAGGAGAGCTCCTCCATGGACCACAGGTGAGCCTGTCAGACTCTCTGGATAACTTGGGGGGTCAGAATCCCACGGGTACTAAGCAAGCTCATGTTAGGCCATCTGAGGGTTGGCAACAGCTGTCTCAGGGCTCTTCTGTCTGGCTGTGACTCATCTGACTGTAAGGTGGACCCCTCCTAATAAGAAGAGCCTTATTTGGGGGAAGATCACATGGAGGGGAATAGGTCAGCATGTGAATTGCTACAGGACCTGCTTGTCTCATCAGCACAATGGCAGCCCTGCAACCACCTTGCACCCCACCCTCACCCATCACCTCCCTTAATTCACAGTAATCCATGAAAGTTTAGCCTAATTCCAATGTGTCCAGGAATTCCTCCAAGATAACTCAGCTAATACCGATGCTCTCCTTTTCTGGAATCATATGGACATTTGAACCATCCACTATTGGATACCTACTATGCATAAAATATTGTGATAAGTCTTTCCATTGAAAGAGTGAATTAGACATGTGTTCTGTCCTCAAGTCACAGAGAAGGAGGGCAGATGTGCACAACTGAGAAATGATTCTGCCAAAAGGTAAACAGAAATAAGTTCCAAGAAACTGTGTGTAGTGAGAGTTTAGAAGACAAGCACTGGGGAGATATATTTCTAAGGTGGGGGAATTCCAAGGAAAGATGAAGTCAGCAGCCAGCATTTGAGTCTAGTCTTGAAATATTTGGGCATGCAGAGTTGAGGGAAAGTCATTGCAGGCAGAAAAAGCAACACAAGCAAGGAGGTCGAAATCAGTCATAATTAACTACTTAAAATGAATCCAAGAGGGAAAACAGATAGCAGCTAACTACTTTAATATAATGTATGCTTAAAAAAACTGTTATTATCCAATGATTTGTCCGTTTGCAAAGCATTTATCAGTTACCAATTTCATCAGTGATCATCAGGTATGTATCCCTACCACATGTCCTGAACACACAGGATGGAGACCTCACTGGGAGACTGAAATAGCCTCATACTGTAGTTGGCCTCTTGTTATAAAAAAAATTACCAATGAGATGAAATTGAAATTATATATATATATATATACATATATATATATATATATATATATATATATATATATATATATATTGTTCACTGCAAGGCTAAATGGAGGGTTCTTTGTAGAAAGTCTTCATAACCTAGAAGGTCTGGTGGCTTTCCATCCCCTGTAAGGGTGAAGCAAGGAAGATGGGGGCAAGAATCCATAATCACACCTCCCAAGTTGCAAATGTATCAGAGGTTCTCTATCCTGGCTGGGCATTGGAACCACCTGAGACACATACATACCCATACTCCATGCTATGAGTTTAATGAAGTGACTCACAAATCCTCAGGCCACCTCATGATGGGATGTTGGTGCCATCCCCTATCCTCATGGGCATTTGCAGGGCAAGTGGAGGGTTCTTTACAGAAGATCTGTATAACCTAGAAGGGCTGGTGGCCCCTCACCAATAGCCCCCACATATGCCAGACAGTCCAGAGGATATTGGTGGCTACATCCTGATCTTGTGCCTTCACCAATGCATTGCCACCAAAACTAATTAGATCAGAATTCCTGGTGAAAGCCCTGGGCATCAGTATTTTCTTCTTAAAGGATCCCAAATAATTCCAATAATCATGGGGACTGGGAATCACATCTAACAGAGGGTTAGAAATTATAGCTGGAAAATTGATCACCAAACCTTTGTAAGACAGCTCAAATTTCTGTAACGTTTTTGTATGTCAGCTTTTAAACTATGTCTATTCTTCTTTAAAGACTATCAAAGTAAAATGAGACCAGGACTATGTCTTAAATTTAAGAAAATTGCAAGAAAGAGCTGCTGATTGGAAATACTCATTGAGTGGAATTCCGAGACAGCAGTGATCAGGAGGGAGCTTCGAAAAATACTAATGCCTGGGTCTCACCTTTAGTGGTTCTGATTTAAGCACCCTGGAGGTGGAGTCCAGATATCAGGGTTTTTTTTAAGTTCCCACATAATTCCCAACCAAGGTTGAGACTCCTACAAAACACTTGATTCATGATTGTTTATGTGTATGTCTTATCTTTACTTCTCTATGGTCAGTGCTGATAGGCAGCCATGGAACTGCTGGTCATGCAGTCTTTTTGTATTTCTGGTCTCACCTGAAGACTGTACAGTCAGTCTCCCTGGAGGGCTTCTTCTTCAGTCCTGCTTCCTATGCATCTCAGATCCAAACCAAGACCAGTGAAGTCCATGCCACCAACCTGTGTTCTTTTTTTTTTTTTTTTTTTTTTTAATGAACAAGAGTTTTTAAAAACCTTTTTTGGTGACCATATCCCCAGATAGTCATATCAGTCATCAATTACAGCATCTCTGATTTCTGAGATCTCTCTCCTGAACCACTCCTGCCCTGAATTGCACTGCCTCACTGATCACCCATTCCCTTCTGTGAATTACCAGATTCCAGCGGCTTCCTAGCCTCTGGTTTTGCTCTATTCTGTGCAAGGGAATGAAATTATATTCTTTTCCTCATTTTTTATTGGTGCATGATAGTTGTACTTAACAATGGGATTTGTTGTTACATATTTGTACATGCATACAATATAACAATATAATTTGGCCAATATCCCTCCCAAGCACTTTCCCCTTCCCTGCCTTCCACCCCCATTCCATTTCCTCTCCTGATCTCCCTTTGATTTTTAGGAGATGTATCCCCACCCTTGTTTTCCTTTTCCCTCTGTAGCTTCTGCATGATGACATTTCTTTGAACGAAGCTCTGCCTTTACTTATTCCAAGGGCAATAGAGACAATGATATTTTTGATCCAGAGTTTGATGTATGTAAAAGACAATTCAATATGGCTCTCTGTGTACATGCCTGCTTCACTAGAGCATATTCCCTTAAACTGATGTCTCATTGGTCAATCCACCATGCCTGTCTGAGTGCAGAACAAGTGGAAAACAAGTCGCTATGACATACAAAATCCTAACTGCACCAAGAAGCAATCAACATTTGGGGCTTGCTTACAGCTTTGATTTTGGAAGGGTCTAGATGGCCATATTAACAGAATAAATAACATTAAATCAAGCTGCTATCCAAAGCCAACATAAGGGCTTAAGTAACAACAAGAACACTGGAAATTCATTGAACTAGAGATTTTGAATGTACACTTCAGGGTATGGAGAAACGTACGTGGTGGGTCTGATGTTCACAATCATGGGTATCTTCTGACTTCTGCTATAGTTTCACTTGACTTCATTCTTTAGGGATGCTTTTAAACCTAGGTTATGTTTTTAAATGTTTTCTAGCTTCTCTGAAAATATGTCTTTTTCTATTTAAAAACCTGCTTATTAGTTTGAGCTGATCCTTCAGAGAAAAATAGGTAGGGAAATGCAACTAAAACTTACTATGTTTAAAGTGGAAGTCTGCTTTTAATGTGTTTTGCCAAGTACTATGATCCTTTCAGCTAGGAGACAATGAGAGGTGGAGGGCGGGGGGTACAGCACTAGGTATCTCTAACAAGAGCAAAGTGAAGGTGTTGAGGTGATGGAGGAGGTTGATCAGTATGGTGTGGTTGAGGGTGGGAAAATATTCACCTAGATAGGTAGAAATGTTCCCATGGGACTTTGCAAATACGTGATTTAAAATATGTATGTTGTATAAATGAAAAAGTGAGCTGATATACCCCCTCCTAGGACATTTCCTTACAGCAACCCATGGATCCAGATGCTGGGACCAACAGGACAGCTGTCACGGAGTTCATTCTACTGGGCCTAGTGGAAACAGAAAAGCTACAGTCCGTGCTGTTTGTGCTCTTCTTCATTGCCTACCTGGTCACAGTCGGGGGCAACCTCAGCATCCTGGCAGCCATCTTGGTGGAGCCCAAACTCCACACCCCCCATGTACTTCTTCCTGGGGAACCTATCAGTGCTGGACGTCGGGTGCATCACTGTCACTGTTCCTCCCATGTTGGATCATCTTATGTCCCACAAGCATACAATTTCCTATGATGCCTGCCTCACACAGCTCTTTTTCTTCCATCTGTTGGCTGGAATGGACTGCTTCCTGTTGACAGCCATGGCCTATGACCGATTCCTGGCCATATGTCGGCCTCTCACCTACAGCACCCGCATGAGCCAGCCAGTCCAGAGGATACTGGTGGCTGCATCCTGGGCTTGTGCCTTCACCAATGCACTGACCCATACTGTGGCCTTAACTACCCTCAACTTTTGTGGATCCAAAGAAGTAAATCACTTCTACTGTGACCTCCCCCAGCTCTTCCAGCTCTCCTGTTCCAGCACTCAGCTCAACGAGCTGCTGCTCTTTGCTGTGGGTTTCATAATGGCGGGTACCCCTGTAGTTCTCATCATCAGCTCCTACATCCACGTGGCAGCTGCAGTCCTGCGAATCCGCTCTGCGGAGGGCAGGAAGAAGGCCTTCTCCACATGCAGCTCCCACCTCACTGTGGTTTGCCTTTTTTATGGGACAGGCATCTTCAACTACATGCGTCTGGGTTCAGAGAAGGCTTCAGACAAGGATAAAGGGATTGGGATTTTCAACACTGTCATCAACCCCATGCTGAACCCACTTATCTACAGCCTCAGAAACCCTGATGTGCAGGGTGCTCTGAGGCGAGTATTTGTGGGAAGGCAGTCGCTGACCTGAGAAGTGACAGTATTCCTCCTTTCCTGCCTTTTCTGGACAGGAAACTTTCCCATGAAAACAACAATCAATTAAAAATGGTCCATAACCATTTTTCCTATCTCCTAGTGCCTGAAGATTAGTGTTATGTGTTTTCCCTACAAGGAAACCCTGCATAATTCATTCATTTACCCATTCAATAAGTACTTCTGTAATTCAGACTGTCTTTGAAGAAACTGGTGAACAGAATAGACAAAAGTCCCTTCACTCATGCAACTCATATGCTGTAAAAGTCTGCAAGACTTATTTAAATACCACATATAGTGAGTGTATCACACAGTGACACTGCTATAAAGAAAAGCAAGTGTAAGGATTATGAAGTTAGATATTGTCAAGCAAGACCCCTGGGCACGTGGCTACCTTATTTTTCACTGTGCCCACTTTCTAGGTAGAGTTGAAGCCCTAGAAGCCCTGTATGTCTGGGAGCATTGTCCCAAGGGAACTTCCATTTGGTTCATTATAGCTCAAGTATATAAGAATGTCACTGTGAAGTTTCCTTCTGGTGGGAATGTGAGATTCCCTTCAGACCAGGGTGCAGAAAGTTTTCTTTAAAAAGCACAGGCCCAGTGCCAGGGTTAATCTCATCCAACTCTTGGCCTTTCTCCACCAAGAAAATCAGTTCCTTTCTCCACTATCACATAAGAATCTCAAGTGAAGCAGCCCCAATCGGGGAGATGGCTATTGCGGTTAGCTGGAAGCCATAAGTTCCACCTGATAATAATCATGCACGTGACGGACCCGCAAAGCTATATAACCGGGTGAAAGTGGTCAGAAGCAGCATTCATTCAGTCAGTCGGTCAGTCGGAAGAAGGGTTCGGGTCGGAGAAGAAGAAAAGAGTCAGAACGGCCAGAACATACATTAATGTACATATGATATATCTTAAGATCAAAAAAGCAATCTTCCATCTCCACCCCCTGTCGTGTATTTTTCTCTTATGTGATAGGTCATCTTCCTCACATATATGGTAAAGGCTTTGAAAGAGTATTTATATTCTAGCCAGGTCCTTAGCATTTCCAATGTGGAACACCCAAGACAACCTTCCCTCTCATTAGTGGTCCCTATCCAACCTCCTTGCTCAGAAATTTTACATATAATTAGATGCGCCTGGGGGTGATAGAGATGTCTATCTGTGTGCTGTGTATCTTCCATTCTTCCACCCATCCTTCCTCCTCCACCCCCTTCTCTCTCCTTCATATTTTTCTCTCTTTCTTTCTTTCATGGACTAACCTGAATATTTAATTTAAGGCATACAAGTAAAACTTGCCATTAAATATGTTTTCTTATTTGTACTTGAATTACGCTTCCCTTCCCTTTCCTAAATATGTTTAACAAGTATACACCACATCTTCTCTGTCTCCTTACATGTCTTTTTTTTTTTTTTTTTCATTACCCAATTTCTAATCATTCAACTTTTGGTGATGCTTCTAACTTTTTTATTAATACATCAGCACAGCTCTAATGCAGAGCATGCCCTCATCTTGATGTTAAGCCAAACTTTAGCCTGTTGTTCCTGATTTCTGTCTTCTCTCCAGCCTCCCTGGGAGGGTCATGTATCCTCTTGACAGTTCTTCTGGCTCTCTGCTGTATTGTCCCTGTGCCTGTCCTCTGGCTGCACCTGGGTCTTGGCCTCACTGTGATTTCTTCTCAGAAACCAGGGATTGGGAGGATGGGCTGAGGTGGATGCAAAGAAAAAAATCTGAAAGTGAGAGATAGAATGGTTTGGAGTGAAGCAATGGAAATTAAATGTGAGGATATAAGGATAAGATTGGCAAACGGGATGGTGAGCAAAAGAGGTAAGAAGGAGGGACAGAGGTGAGGGAAAAGCCATGAGAGAACAGGAGATGAGAAGGGATGAGGGGATTTGGGGAATCAGACAAAATACCTTAGGAAAGCAGTGAGGCAGCAAATGGCTTCAGAATAAATGAAGAATGGCCAGGGAAGGGGGAGGAGGAGGAAAGTCATTGTGTGGGATCCCTTCCATCAGTGTCTGTGGCCATCTAATAACCCACTTCATTGTTTGGCCTCATCCTTCCTACCAAGAAAAACAGAGATGTAGTGATGCCATTACCTGGGTACTTCTCCTCTTCAGCTTCCTCTAGCTAGGGGGTGATTATAAATGGACAGAGCATGAGAGTTACACACAGGAGAGAGGGGAAGGATGTGTATGCTGGGAGGTCACCCTCCATGACCATCAGCCATCAAAGCCCTCAGCCTCTCTGCCTTCAGGCCCGCACCTGTCAATTCCGTGTGAAGCACAAGATGAAGTATGTCTCTTTCCTGACCCTCTTGGGTCTCCAGCTACTTTGGGGTAGAAGACAGTATGCTTCCCTGAAAGGGAAAATCCTGGAAAACAAAATCTGGGGATGTGGGTTGTACTTGCAGCATCCCCGATCATCCTCTGCTCTGCGATCCTGGAAAGTTCCTGACCATGCTGGGCTCATTCCTTCCTGTACAAGGGAGTGGGGCACAATTGTCTCTCCAGTCTTCATATTTAGTGACATCTGATTATTATTATATGACTGGGATTTTCCCCAGACTGTACATGTCAAAAACATTTTGAGAATGTTACCCACCACCCTTTACATCACTCTGTGTACCCCAGGAGCATTCAACACTGCCCCAACTAATCTATCGCCCCAAAAGGTGCCCAGGGCCTTGACAGTAGCTACTTCTGAAAAGTCACCCCTTGCCCATCTTCTGCCCATTCTCCAAGACCAAAGCATTTCCTGACAAGTGCAGAAGTTCTATGTCCTTTGGGATTTCTCTCTTTGTACCCCAAATGTAAATATACTTATTTTAAGATTTTTCAGAAATGTCATACCTGATTGTGGAATTTACTCGATAGCATTTATCAATTAGAAAATAAAAATCAGTAGAACAGAGGAAAGGGACCAAGGGTTGGAGGAAGGAAGGATAGAGGGAGTGCTGGGGAGTGATATTGGCCAAATTATATTATTATGTTGTGCACATGTACAAATATGTAACAACAAATTCCATCAATGTTTACAACTATAATGGACCAATAAACAAGTGTGTGAGGGTGGGGAAATTATACAAAAAAAGAAAGCACCAATCGAAAATAAATAAATAAAGAGTGAAAGGAAGATCAGTAGAGTAGAGGAAGTCGAATGGGAGGAGGAAGGAGGGGAGGGAAAGGTAGTGGAAACAGGGACTGAAATGCAGTAATACAAATTCCATGCATATATGATTTTTGCAAAATAAATCCAAATACTGTGCAAAATTATACTGCTCCAATTAAAAATATCTCACAAAAATGCCAAGTGTTCTTTCACTGTGCCAAAATTCCCATTATTAAGAAGACACAGAGACGAACCCACATAGTACAGTTATCTTGTACTAAATACCACAAACATACATTGGAGGAAAGATAGCCTCTTCAACAAATGGTGTTGGGAAAACTGGAATCCCATATGTAATAAAATGAAATTAGATCCCTCTCTCTTACACTCTGCACAAAACTCAAAGTGGATCAAGGACCTAGGCATTAGACCAGAGACCCTGCACCTACTAGAAGAAAAAGTAGACCCAGCTTTCCATCATGTCAGCTTAGGAAACAAATTCCTCAACAAAACTCCACAAAAAGTAAAAATCAAGAGTTAAAAAAAAAAGTTAAAGTACAAGAAGTAAAATCAAGAATCAATAAATGGGATGATATCGAACTAAAAAGCTTCTTCATAGTAAAGGAAACAATCAAGAACCTGAAGAGAGAGCCTATAGAATGGGAGAAAATTTTTGCCACCTGCAAAAACCATAAACCCATAAACCAGAATTTATTTAATCAAACCTCTATTGTTTGGGTTGTTTTCAATTGTCTTGCAATAACAAATAATGTTGTGATAAATATGGTTACAGAACTATCTTTCTAAATTTTTGTAATATTTACTCAGGATTAATTAGTATGTATGCCTTTATTGAATTAAAGGAAGTGCAAAAATAAATGTTGAGATGCATGCGTGCGCATGCGCACACACACACACACACACACCTACCTCTTGATTTCCAAAATTTTTGCACAAATTTATATATTTACTGAGTTATAATAGAGTCCATTTACCCAAACACCTGATGCACTTTTATTTAATTTTTTCTGAACTTAGTGAGGTATAATAAATGAATAAAAATAGAATCAGTGTACAGTATACAATGTGATGTTATAAAATGATTACCACAATCAAGCTAATTAACATATCCATCACCTCACATAGTTACTTTGTGGGAGGGGGAGCATTCCAGGTGTACCCTTTCAGCAGTTTTTAAGAACACAATACAACATCATTAACTGCAGTCACTAAGCTGTACAATAGAATTCTAGAACTGATTTCTCCTAACTGAAACTTTGTCCACTCAGGTTAACATTGTTCTTTTCCTTTTTCATCCATATATAAGGGATTTTTTTCCTCCTCCAGTTTCTTTAAAGATTTTCTCTTTGTTTTTCATTTTTTTGCATTTCTCTGTGAAGATTATTTGGTATTTTTCCTGTTCAGTGTTCTCTGAGTTTCCTAGATTTGTGGTTTGGTATCTAACATTAATTTTGTAAAACTCTCAGCCACTATTACTTCATATATTTCCTTTGTTCCTTTTCCTCTTTCTACTTCTGATATTGCCATTGTAATACATGACACATTTTTTACTTATGCCATCATTCTTGTATATTCTGTTCCATATTTCTCATTCTTTTTTTTTCCTCTTTGTTTTTCAACTTGAGAAGATTCTATTGACACATCTTCAAGTTCATGGATTTTTCCCTCATCTTCATCCAGCCTACTGATGAACCTATCAGTCTTAGCCCATCCTGGATGTAACAGAATACCATAGAAAGGTGACTGGGAAATCCAAAATCAAGGAATCCGTAGATTTGGTGTCTGGTAAGACCACTTCTTGGTTCAGAAATGGCTGTCTTCCCACTGCATCCTCACATAGAACAAGAGATGAGAGAGATCTTGGGGTTCCTTTTACAAGGGCACTAATCTCATTGATGAGGGCTGTACTCCATCATCTGCTCTGTTACTGCAGTTCTAGATGCATAAGACAGAAGTTAATCCATCATAGTACGGATATCTTAGAGCATTGGGTTAATTCCTACAGGGTACTTGGTTCAAAAGGACCACTTTAGACTCTTTCTTTTAGTCAAGCAAAGAAATAGCCCTGCCTTTGGAAGTCTAAGAGGCATCAAAGAACTATGAAATATGACTTGATGGTTCAAAATCAGGAGAGAAAGGAATCCCAAAGAGATGCCATTAGCAATTAGACTGCTTTCCCTTGAATAGCAATTGCTGAGTCCTATGCAAGGCAGAGAGAACAGAAGGTGCAGCTGAGAGTATAGGAAGTGAGCAGAGTTTTTAGCAGGTTTATGGGGCTAGAGACCAAAACACAGAGTCTGACAAATTAAAAAATACAGTAAACACTCTAAACTGTCATTTGAAATTTCCGACATGCTGTGTCCTCGAAATAAGTCATAACAGGAACTAGCCAATCTTCACCCAGAATGAAACCCATCTTTAATTAGCTCCATTATGGATTGGATAAAGACAATGTACCCCTATTCTTGCCACCCACCAGAAGCAGAAAGAAGTTATTTGTAGAGAAAGAATCATCTATATCAATATCATCCAATAAAAATTTATAATTCTGAAACATCATGTACATAATTCCAAACCATGTACACAATTTAAAATTTTCTAGAGCCACTTTAATAAATGTAAAAAGAAGCAGGTGAAATTCATTTTAGTGCCATATCTTATTTAACCAAATAATCTAAAATATTACCATTTTACCATGCAATAAAGATTAAGAAATTGTTAGTGAGATATCTTACATTCTTGTTTTTCATGCTGCATTTGAAATCTGATGTGGACTTTAAACTTACAGAAAATCTTAATTGGCTGCTAAATTTTCATCAAAAATACTGGATCTAGTTCCTGGTTCCTTTCGTGAGCCTAAAGCCCAAATGTCATCCTGAGATCTAGCCCTCCCAGGGCTGGACTGGAGAAGGGTAAGTGTCTGTGCTCATTCACATGGTCACTGGTGAAATTCAATTTGTCGCTAGTTTTTGGACTGAGGGTCCAAGTGCCTCACTGGTTGTCGAATGGAGGCTGCTTTCATTTCCTTGCTGCTCACACAAATATGGGTGCTTCTTTCCTCAGATCAAGGAGACATAAGGGCCAGAGAACAAGGAGATGTATGTCGGACTCTTTCATAACTCGTCTCCAAAGACATATCCCTTCAATTCTGCTATGTTCTTTTTATTTAAAAAAAAAAATTGGCTCATACACAAAAGAAGGGGATTGTACAGAGACATGAATACAGAAACAAGAATCATTGGGAGCCATTTTGGAAGCTGCCTACCCACCACCCAAACTCCCTTCTGTGGATGACAGGACACAAATGGAGTATCAGTCAACCACAGAGGGGGATGCATGCACACATTTTAAAAGATCAGGCTCACTGAAAGAAGCCAGGAATAAATTATTCCATTTCTCTTAAATTCTAGAAAGTACAAACTAATCTGTAGTGAAATAATTAGATCTGTGGCTGCCTGGATCTTGTGATGGAGAGAGGGATCCATGACAAAGAACCAGGAAACTCAAGAGGAGAAAAATATTCTGCATTTTGGTTGTGGTGGAGCTTAGAATATGTACATTTTCCAGAACTTATCAAATGTTATGTCCTAAGTTGTATGTAAATTATGTTTTATGTAAATTTTACCTTCATATACCTGTTTTAAAAGAATATTCATATTGTGGCAATATTTACATTAAATTCCAAAACGCTGCAAATGTAAGTAATGCACATATTTTAGGATACATATTTGTGAAAAAATAAATAATGAACTACAAAGAGAAGAAGAAAATGACAAACACAAAATTCAGGATCATGGTCATTTCTGAAGGAGAGACATACATAAGGATTCCACATGTCAAAGTCAAATAAAATATAGGGATGAATTTCCAAATATAAAAGTTTTGTTTTGGAATGATGTAACAATTAGGATTGCAGTCTGGGACATGTACACATATATGAGGATAGCCTCCAGTGCATCAAATGACAAAGGAAGTCTAAGGTTTTTATTAGGAAAGAAGAAAACAATAAGCTGTTTTAAGAAGAAGCTTATTGATTTTAGAAGATGGAAAGATCTACTTTGTTCGTGGATAGGTAGAACTAATATTGTCAAAATGACTATTCTAACAAAAGGACTATACAATTTCAATGCAATCCCAATCAAAATCCCAATATCATTCCTCATAGAAATAGAAAAAGCAATCACAAAATTCATCTGGAAAAATAAGAGACCCAGAATAGCCAAAGCAATTCTTAGCAAGAAGAGTGAAGCTGGTGGCATTACTATCCCAGACCTTAAATTGTACTACAAAGCAATAGTAACTAAAACAGCATGGTATTGGCACCAAAATAGACCAGTAGACCAATGGTACAGAACAGAAAATGCAGAGACTAACCCACACATCTACAGTTATGTTATATCAGACAACGGTGCCAAAAACATACATTGGAGAAAAGACAGCCTCTTCAATAAATGGTGATGGGAAAACTGGAAATCCTCATGTAATAAAATGAAATTAAACCTCTATCTCTCTCCATGCACAAAACTCAACTCAAAGTGGATCAAGGACCTAGGAATTAAACTAGAGACCTTGCACCTTATAGAAGAAAAAGTAGGCCCAAATCTCCATCATGTTGGATTAGGCCCCAACTTCCTCAATAAGACCCCTATAGCACAAGAATTAAAACCAAGAATTAATAAATGGGATGGATTCAAACTAAAAAGCTTCTTTTCAGCAAAAGAAACAATCAGTGAGGTGAACAGACAACCTACAGAATGGGAGCAAATCTTTACCACAAGCACATAAGACAGAACATTAACTTCAAGGATATATAAAGCTCTCAAAAACTTTTACACCAAAAAAACAAACAACTCAATCAATAAATGGGCTAAGGAACTGAACAGACACTTCTCAGAAGATGATATACAATCAATCAACAAATATATGAAAAAAAATGTTCAACATCTCTAGAAATTAGAGAAATGCAAATCAAAACTACTCTAAGATTTCATCTTACTCCAGTCAGAATGGCAGCTATCAAAAACACAAACAACAATAAATGCTGGCGAGGATGTGGGTAAAAGGGCACACTCAAACATTGCTGGTGGGACTGCAAATTGGCATAGCCAATCTGGAAAGCAGTATAGAGATTCCTAGGAAAACTTGGAATGGAACCACCATTTGACCCAGCTATCCCACTCCTTGGTCTATACCCAAAAGACTTAAAAACAGCTTACTAATGGGACACAACCACATCAATGTTTATAGCTGCCCAATTCACAATAGCTAGATTGTGGAAACAACCCCGATGCCCATCAATAGATGAATGGATAGGGAAACTTTGGTATATATACACAATGGAACACAAATCAGCACTAAAAGAGAATAAAATCATGGCATTTGCAAGTAAATGGATGGAGTTGGAGAAAATAATGCTAAGTGAAGTTAGCCAATCCCAAAAAACCAAAGGTCAAATGATTCCTTTGCTATGATGATACTGAATTATAATGGCAAGGGAGGGGGGAATGAGAGGAATGAAGGAATGAGAGGAATGAATAAATAGAACAAAGGGGAGGGAGAGGAGGGGAGAGGAGGGGATAAGGGGATAGGAATAATGGCAGAATGAGTTAGACATCAATACACTAAGTACATATATAAAAACACAAATGGTGTGAAAATACTTTATGTAAAACCAGTGACTTGAAAAACTGTGCCCTTTACATGTAATATGAAATGAATTGCACTCTGCAAGCATGTATAACAAATTAGAATAAATAAATAATTTAATTTTAAAAAAATAAGAAGCTTATTGGCATTTATGAAATTTTGCAGAAGCTGATGGGCTCCAACTGGCAAGTGGCTGCAGCTACTAAGTAAAATTAGCTTTAAAATCATAGCAGGGAGTTTCATCTTAAGTTACTAGTGAAACTAGTCAAAGTCACAGCTGGTTGTTTCATGGGAATTGCTTTGTGGAGTAGTTCTTGGAATTGGTGCTGGCAACCTGAATGTTTCCCCAGTGGTTTCTTGGCTCTGTTATTGGGTATGACCAATAACTGTATCTGTATAATCAATTTTTACATTTCCTTCTTTTAATTAAAATCTTTCTCTGAAAGCATCATTGACCAACCATCCTGAAGTTAGATTTTGGTTGTCCCTATAATGCTGGGGATGGACTTGTTCTGGTTGTTGGTCTGGTCCCATGTGCAGTTGTAGAAGCCAATGTCAGGGACCCAGGCCACAGGTGAAGAACAAAGAAGCCAGAAGGAAATTTTCTCAGGGCAAGTCTGTCTGGAGTTCAGTGCTGAGTTCCACCTTTTTGGTCCTGTAGGACCAATCATCTCAAAGACTTAGGCTAACATTATCCTGTTAGAAGAGCTAACTTTACTAAGATTAGACAGACAAAAAGAACAGAGTTTAAATATCATAATGCGAAGTAAAATCAGCAACAATAGAGCAAACCCAGTTTGAACACTAGTTCTGAACCTAGTCTTTAAGGCATACATGGTACTGGAAATTGAAAATATACAGTTAACAAAACATACACAATAATGATTGAGAAAATTTTCACATCACTGATACTAGAAAAAATTCAACATTACTACATCAGAGCAATTCAAATGAAAAAATAGGATATAATTTGTACCCATAGAATATAATGACATTCATATAGAAGACCCAGGAAAAAGAAAAAAAAAATAGCTAATCTCAGATTTCTCCTAAGCAACTCTTGGATTAGAGGTGTGCCCACTGGTGTGGGCCACAGGTATGTCCACATTTGTGACACAGGTGTGAACAGGCTGCTTCATCTTGTCTAGCCCCCAGAGAATAGGTAATGGAGCTGTTCCCTCTCTACTCAGGATCATCTTGGGGCTTACAAGTGTTTTGAAGTAAGTGCTGTCGGGAAATGTTATGAACAACCAGCGTATGATATCTCCAGCCACTGAATGTGCTTGGCTCCTGTGGGACCCCACCAACCCACCAGGCAGTGAGCAGTATTCCTGCAGCAGCTGCACAGCCTTGCCAAGCCCCACGCACCACAGGCAGTACCTTCCTCCTTCCCTGTTTCTCACCTGCACAACTAGCCCCAGGTTATGGGTTAGAAGTTGGAACATGCTTTCCATTGGTTCTCTGCTTACTTTTTTAAAAATAACAACAGAAACAGAAAATAGAAAACCCCACCCCCTTTAGCATAATGTTAACTAGCACAGTGTGGCCAGTGAAGCACAAGGTTACTTCAGCTTTTGCCTGTGGTACTTAGAAGTTCCTGAGGCTTCCTCTACTTCCCATGTATCATAAGGCAAAGAAACACAAAACAATACAAACGTTCCTGCTCACACTTGGAGAAAGTGTAGACTGGTACAACTTTGCAGAAGCCAATTGAAATGTATCAAAGGCCCAGAAGATAACAAAAAAAATTTTTGACCCAACAATTCCACTTCATCAATTTCTTCTAAGGAAATAAGAGATAAGTAAACAAAGATGGACCACAGAGCCATTTATTGTTACATTGCAAACCAACAGGAAAGACTGAGTTACTTACTACATTTTGAATAACAGGAAGTATGTTAAGTGAATTATGACATGTTCATTAAATTGAACATTGAAGTACTGTGCAGACATTAAATAATAATATAGCTGAATATTTACTATCATAAAAAATGTCATTCTTGTTAAGTGAAAAACAAGTTTCAAAATAATTTGAATTCATTATGGGGAAAAAGTGTGATTAGCGAAGACCAAAGTCTAGAATTTATACCAAAGGCAAGCAAGAGTTGTCTTTGGATGGTAGAAATTCAAATTATTTTTTACTCATTTGTACTCCTGATATTCCTAATATAGAGTCAATGAGTCAATTTTTGTTTAAGAAAAATAATAAAGTGTTTTCTGCTTGCTGCTTTTGCCCAGCTGTCTCTGCTTTAAAACAACAATGATTATTATGGGCCAGGCACCCTGCTAGGCACTTCTGCACATTATCTTATTTAATCCTCACAGCTGCTCACTGATGTACATGGGTCTCAATTTACAGGTATTAGCCTGACCATATTTATTGCTGAGGCTGGTGAAAGAGAAGACATCAGGTAACACAGAGAGGCCCTGTCTTCACCACAAACTCATAAACTTATTCTGAACAGAGTCCAAGTTCTAGTCGCTCCTATATCCCTCTACAGGTCCTGCATATGGTAGAGGATACTCCCAGTTCCCACTTCAAATTACCCTCAAGTTGACCTCTGAAAGGCTTTCCCTAGGAGGAGTCTTCCCAGAGCCCCATGCACGTCCTTGTTCCTCAGGCTGTAGATGAAAGGGTTCATCATGGGGGTCACCACAGCATACATCACTGTGGCTACTGAATCCTTCATGGAGTAGGTATGCAGGGGCTGCAGATACACCATGCCAAGTGTCCCATAGAAGAGGGAGACCACAGCCAAATGGGAGGCACAGGTGGAGAAGGTTTTGTACTTCCCAGTGGCTGAGGGTATTCTGAGGATGGCGCTGATGATGCGGACATAGGACATGATCATGAACCCTAGTGGGGCGAGGAAGATGAAGCAGCCTGTGGCGATCAGCACTGTGTGGTTGACCTGGGTGTTGGAACATGCAAGCCTCAGCAGGACATACATCTCACAGAAGATGTAATGGATCTTGCGGGATCCACAGAAGATCACTTTGGTCATGAGAAGAGTATGAATGAGTCCAGAGAGGATAGATAGGGCCCAACACAAGATAAGCAGCAGGATACAGAGCTAGACAAATTTCAGAAACAGAGCCAAGGACATGAGAAATGTAGAGGACTGCAAAATACTATGCAGGCAAAGTTTACATTATTCAATAAATAGCATTGGGACCACTGAACACTTATGTAGGGCAAACCATTTGGTCAATATTTCATGTCTAACCAAAAACATTTAAAATGCCTGAAGACAACTTCTGGTACTATCTCAGGTTGAGTTTCCCCAGAGCAGATCCTGAGGCTTATATTTGATTGCAAGGATTTTATATGGGAGATCGTGCCAGGAAGTAGTGATGGCAGAATGGTGAGTGAGGCAGGTAATGTTCTCATTAATTGCAGAGTACAGAGACACATTCTCTCTTTGCAAAGATACTGAATGTTCATAAAACATGTCTCACATATTGCAGTAGCATTACTCTTTGTTCTCATATTTGAATCATGGAATTATTTCATATTTACCTCCAGATAACATTCTCTTGCCAACTACACAGATATAAATGTGAATCACTCAGTGCAGAAGGGGAGCCAATAGCTGGAATGACTCTTCAATGTTGAGGGCTGGGGAAGAAGAGGTGAGGAGAGAATGGGATTTGTTAGAAACTGTGAGTCAGTTGAAAGTGGCTTATGTCATTTGAAGAAGATAACCTGACATAAGCAATGAGTATGGAAATATCAAGTTTCCTTTTTGGAATTTTGTTTTAAGAGTCTGGTTTCAAGACGCATTCCACTTCACAGCCTTTACTCCAGCTGTTCCCTCTGCTTGGAATGTTCATGACACTGATGAATAACATAGAAAGAAATTGGATCCATAATGAAAACTTGAAGCCTGAAGGCTACCCTGCCTCTTGACTCCTTCTGTTATGAACCAATATATTCTGATTGTTTGTAAGCCTGTCTGAGGTGTCCATGACTTGTAACTAAAGTTTACCTGGTTGGTATACTCACCTCAGATGCTGGAAGGAGTTATAAGTCCCTGAGCTGATGGACCAAAGTTTGGCAATACGGATGTGCCCTTTACCCTCACCAAGGTGCAGGGAACTTAGAAACATGAAGAACAATTTAAGAATGGCCCAGTCATTAGGACTGTGATAGAGAACTTTTAATTTCAAGGTAGTCTACTGAGCACATTCCAAAACTCGTTTTCCACAAAGGCCAAGAGAAATGATAGAATACCACAGAAAATAAATTTATAGCTTCAAATCTGCACTCAAGAACAAGTAAGAGAACTCTTGGTGTCCTGGGCTGTGGCACCTTCTTAGAGGGAGAGAAGGAGAAGCAAAATGTGGAGTAAGGCTAAGGCCACTCTGGGAGCTCAGGCCAGTACCTTAAACCAAGGCATACCCCCAAAGAAATCCCCTTGACCTCAGTCTTTTTATATGTATAGATATTTTAGTCCTTGTAATGGTGAGTTACCGTGGCCTGCATGCAAGACCTGTGCTGCAGGAGCCCTGTTTGAGGAGATAGCTAAGATTGTGGTTGACTTGGAGATGTTTGGGCATTGCTGCCTTCCGTAGTCTCACGGGATTTGGCCCGGGATTTCACGGGACTTGAACGAGATCGCTGATCGGGTTTGCGCCATTTGGTGTGTTGGTTGTTTAGTGGTGTGTGTGGTGTGTGTTAAAGTCGTTGTTAGAGCCAGAGAGAAAAGTTATCAAAATAAAAAGGCTGTTTGTTTCCAGTTCGCCTCTGAACTTCTTCCCGTGGCTTCGTTGCTCCAAGCGGCCATCACTTCAGGCGGCGACAGGTGGCAGCCCGTATGGGGACTTCGGAGCAAACAGGTAAGAACTGAAAGGTCTCTAAAGATGGGTTCGCATATAACTGAATCCCAAGTGATAGAGGCTATGGAAAGACTCCTTGATATACCTGACTCTGTTCTCAGTGAGGAGAATTTAGAAAAAAGTGAAAGTGATCAAAAAAGCGTAGCTTCCACTGGGCCAACTAAGACCAGTAAAGAGAATATTAGAAAAGTCCCAAAAATGACAAAAATCCAAGCTATTAGAGCGATTCGGGAGTTATTGGTGATAGCTGAAGGATACTTGCTCTTAATGGAACCTGGGCCTCAGGATAGTGCTGTCAGTGAAATTAGCAGTGGTGAGGAATCTAGTAAAAGTGATCTTGAGAAAATGAGGAAAAAGAAACTAAAAGAGACCAAGAAAAAGGACCGTCAAGTAGAGGAACCACTTGTGTCCTCTATTCCCCCATGGGTGGAATCCATTACAGAAAATATGAAGGGTATTACTAGGCATTTGCATACCCTAGAAACAGAAATAAAAAGTCTTTCTGAGTTCTTATGCGCTCTCGAGGGTAACTCACAGATACATTGGAAACCGCCAGCATTTGAAAAGAAAAATGGACAGAGGGTCCATCGGTCAGTAGATTTCAAAACAATAAAAAATCTCAAAGAGGCAGTAATGACTTATGGGCCCCAAGCTCCTTTCACATTGAGCATGCTGGAGTCCCTTAACACCTTTAGCTTAACCCCCTCAGACTGGGAAAGTCTATGTAAAGCAGCATTAAGCAGGGGACAATACTTGGTTTGGCAATCGCAATTCCAAGAACTTTGTATAGAAACGGCTAAAAGAAATGCGGCTGCAGGGTTTGGAGACTATAATATAGAAATGCTCACAGGAGAAGGGCAATTCGCAGACTTACAGGCTCAAAAAGATTATGACCCAGGTGTATATGCTCAGATAAACGCAGCTGCCTTAGAGGCATGGAAAACTGTACAAGGACCTGGGGATCTACAAGGTAGCTTGTCAAAAGTGATTCAAGGACCTAATGAGCCATATGCTGACTTTGCTGATCGACTTTTGAGAACTGCAGGTAGAGTGTTTGCAGATGTTGATCAAGTTGTGCCATTAGTTGTTCAATTAGCATACAAAAATGCTAATAAATACTGCCAGGAAGCCATCAGGCCATGGAGAACTAAAAAGGATCTTTCCGTATATATACAACTATGTAAAGATATAAATGATGCCTTTGTCACAGGAAATGTGATTGCAGCCTCAATGAGAGGTGCTTCCCCTCGAAATTTCACAAAGGCTAAACCTAGACATTATAATCAATCAGGATATTCCAGGCAAAATTATCATATTCAATCAGGCTATTCTAGGCAAAATCCCAAAAGAGAAATAAGACCAAGCTCATACCGTGCCCCAGGCCTCTGCCCCAGGTGTAAAAAGGGAAATCATTGGGCCAATAAATGCCATTCAAAATTAGACATCCATGGAAATCCTTTGTTCAGGAATTCAAAAAACGGGGCACGGGGCCCAATGCCCCGGGGCCCACAAATGTATGGGGCATTGGAGGAGGAGTATCCTCAAGCATCCACTCAGATGCTTCCCTGACACAATCCCTACTACCCATCCACTCCCTCGCCAGAGGAACAGGAGGAAATGCAGGATTAGACCTCTGTTCCACCGCCCGAATAGTGTTAACACCTGAAATGGGGGTTCAACTGATTCCCACAGGAGTCAGGGGACCTTTTCCCTCAGGGACTGTAGGATTTATTCTGGGGTGAAGTCCTAAAAGCTTATTAGGTTTGCAAGTGACCCCAGGTGTAATAAACTCAGACTACAAAGGGGAAATAAAAATAATGCTTAGCTCACCCCAAAGTATAAGTTCTGTTAATCAAGGAGATACAATTGCTCAGTTGCTTCTCTGAAGGAGCCCCAATTAGGGAGATGGCTATTGCGGTCAGCTGGAAGCCATAAGTTCCACCTGATAATAAGTATGTATGTGATGCACCTGTAAATGCACGTGAGGCACCCGCAAAGCTAAAGGTATATAACCAGGTGAAAGCGGTCGGAGTCAGGAGAAGAATTAATTCATTCAGTCAGTCATGCAGTCGCTCAGTCGGAAGAAGAGTTTGGGTTGGAGAAGAAGAAAAGAATCAGAGCGGCCAGAACGTAGGCAGAGCGGTTACAGAAGAGAAACCAGATAGAAGAAGTAATTCCTGGTCAGAGTCAAGCCAAGGCTCCTGAGGAAGAAAGAAGAAAGAAGAAAGAAGCTCTAAAAGCTAAGCTCTCTCTCTCTCTAAAGAAGAAATCTCTCTCTTTCAAGCTCTCTCTCTTTCTCTCTAAGCTCTAAGAAGAAGAAGAAAAAGCTATCTCTAATCTTTCTCTCTAAGCTCTTTCTAAGAAGAAGAAAAATCTTTCTTTCTCTCTCTAAGCTCTCTCTAAGAAAGTAGAAGTAAAAGTAGTAATAGTTTTACTCTGCCTCCGAGAGTTTTCCTCCCGCGGCGTTTGTGGCTGGCCATGACAGGCAGCTTACACTTCTCCTTCCTAATTTACATAATTCATTTAAAATGAGTATGCCTCAAAAAGGGAACAATAGAGAATTTTGTTCCACTGACTCAGAACATATGGCTTGCTGGGTTCGGGATTGTTCAGGGAGGCATATGTGTAAAATAAAAAGCCAAGGAATAGAGATAGAAGGACTGATAGATACTGGAGCTGACTCTTCCATCATTAATCTATGGCAATGGCCCAAGCACTGGCCTCTGCAAAAAGCTTCAACCAGTTTAAGAGGCTTGGGATATAATAACCTCCCAGATAAAAGTGCAGTAATTTTAAAATGGGAGGATGATGAAGGGCATAAGGAACATTTCAGCCTTATGTTTTACCTAACCTACCGGTTACTTTATGGGGAAGAGATATTTTGCAACAAATGGGAGTACACCATGCAACCAAGCCTGCAGGTGTTAAATGTGAAAATCTACAGGGTAATCTTAACCCTAAAAGAAATCATTATCAAAAAGTACAGAGTAATCTTAACCCTAAAAGTAATCATTATCATAAAGGAAAAAGATATTTTTTGGGGGGGCCACTGAGAAAATAATTTTGAAAATACCATGGCTTTCTGATAAGCCAGTGTGGGTCCCTCAGTGGCCCCTATCTAAAGAGAAATTACAAGCGGCCCACCTACTAGTTCAGGAACAACTAGAAGCAGGACATATAGAACCTTCCACCTCTCCCTGGAATTCCCCCATATTTGTGATCAAGAAAAAAATCAGGAAAATGGGATTGTTACATGAACTTAGAGAAATTAATAAAACCATGCAAGTCATGGGCCCTACTCAACCTGGACTTCCTAATCCTGTAGCTATTCCAAAAAATTTCCATCTTATTATTCTTGATATAAAGGATTGTTTCTTTTCCATTCCCCTACATCCTCTGGATGCCCCCAGGTTTGCTTTTTCAGTTCCTTCTATCAATAATAATGGCCCTGATAAAAGATATCAATGGAAAGTGCTACCGCAGGGAATGGCTAATAGCCCCATCATATGCCAAATATGTGTGGACAAAGATATCCAAACCTCATGTGTTTACATTACATGGATGATGTTTTACTGGCCCACCCTAATCAAAAAATCTTATTTAATGTATTCAGTGATGTGGCAGAAAATTTTAAAAAATATGGATTATATATAGCAGAAGAAAAAGTTCAAACCAGATCACCCATATTATATTTAGGATTTAAAATCATGGATACCTTTGTTAGACCCCAAAAAATTTTAATAAATAAAGAACATTTGACCACCCTCAATGATTTCCAAAAACTACTGGGAGACATTAATTGGCTTCGCCCTACACTAAGCCTCACTACTGGCCTACTAAAACCTTTATTTGACATCCTTCGCGGGGACCCTGATCCATCTTCACCGTGAACATTTTCTCCTGATGCTAGGAAAGCTTTAAAGTTAGTAGAAAAAGCCATCGAAGGAGCTCATTGTGATAGATTTGATTTAACTCAACCGCTGATGTTGATTATTATTTCTTCACAATATACACCCACAGGAGTATTTTAGCAACAAGGACCTTTATTATGGATACATTTGCCCGTCTCTCCTAAAAGTATAATTGAGTCTTATACCTCCATGGTGGCTAAACTTATTCTTCAAGGACTTAAGACTTCTACTAAAATATTTGGCATTCACCCTGCTACTATTATTACTCCCTATTCATCATCACAGATTGAATATTTATGCTTCAATGATAATGATTGGGCTATAGCTAAATGCTCTACTTCTGCAAATTTTGATAATCATCTTCCTAAGTCTCCTATATTATCTTTTTTGTATTAATCATCCTATTATATTTCCACAGGTAATAAAAAATCAACCTATTCCTAAGGCATTAAATGTATTTACAGATGGGTCCTCAAATGGTACTGCTGCAGTAGTCACTAAAAAAGAAAATATGACTTACATAACTACACACAAATCAGCTCAATTAGTGGAACTGGAAGCTGTGGTAAGAGCTCTGGAAAATTTTAGAGACCAGCCCATGAATATTTTTTTAGATAGCCACTATAATGTACAAGCCGTCCCAAAATTAGAGTTAGCAGGACCAATAGTACCTCATACTCCAGCCTTTAAATTGTTTTATCAAATACAAAAACTTTTGTGGGCAAGAAAAGAACCTCTATTCGTAGGCCATATTAGAGCACATACTAATTTGCCTGGTCCCCTCCGTGAAGGTAATCAAAAGGCTGATGAACTTACAAAAACAATATTTATACTTTCAGTGCTACAACAAGCTACTTTATTTCACTCCCAGTTTCACGTCAACAGCACCACCTTGCAACGTAGGTTTAAAATCACAAAGGAGCAAGCCAGAACAATTGTAAAAGATTGTAAATCTTGTATGACACATTTGCCCAATCCTCATTTCAGCATTAACCCTAGAGGATTAATGCCCAATCATTTGTGGCAGATGGATGTTACTCATGAGCCAAGTTTTGGAAAATTGCAATTTATTCATGTGACCATAGATACATGCTCAGGCATGATTTTTGCTTCCTTACATTCTGGAGAAATAGTTAAAGATGTTACATCTCATTGTTTGCAAGCTTTTGCTGCATTGGGCATCCCCAAAATGCTTAAAACAGATAATGGCCCTGCATATACATCCTCATCTTTCAAACAGTTTTGCGCAAAATTCAATATATCCCATAAAACAGGCATCCCATACAATCCTCAGGGTCAGGGCATTATTGAAAGAGCAAACCACACACTGAAAGTTATGTTATTAAAACAGAAAGAAGGAAACTGGAAAAGTCCTAAGGACAGATTGGCAGTTGCCCTGTTTACCTTAAATTTTTTAACTTTAGACTCTAATGGTTATTCTGCTGAAGACAGACATTGGAATCCACACCAACAACATAAACCTTTGGTTTACTGGAAAGATGTTCTTTCAGGTACATGGAAGGGTCCAGATCCAGTATTAATTTGGGGGAGAGGATCTGTTTGTTTTTCCAAAACACGAATTTTCTCCAATATGGATAACATCCAGATTAATAAAACAGGTACAAAATCAAAACGATAAAAATGAAGTTGTTGAACAATCAAAATTAATAAAAAAGACACAAAATCAAGAAGACCAAGTTGAAGACATGGAATGATTCCCTTATAAGAGTCCTTCAAAATATTTCACAACTTAAGTCTTATTCCTCCTGGCCGAGAAAAAGAGATCTCTTCTTAGTGTGCACACAATTGTATTTTTTCCTTTTTATATATGTGTTTATGTCTGTGTATTTGTCTAAATTTCATGTTAATGTGAGTCACAAATATATGTTTGTATGTGCATCTGTCCAGTGTGACATCAAAAATAACAAAGCGCTTATAAAATATATATATATATATGGATCCAAATAACTCTAATTCATTTAAGTTTAAGAGTATTCAATAATTTGGGTAAATAATTTTATAAGTGAAGGTACCTTCAATTTTGATTTATAGGTGTCCCAGGGACTTCTCTTTAGCAAAAAATGTGACTAGTACTGTATAACCTGATATTTTGGTGTTTTGACATAAGATTGTTTATTTGTTATCAACTTCATTTGTTTAATAGCTGATTAATTTCAATTATCTCAACAGGTAAAAGATTGCTGTGTATACAGAGACTCGAGGGTTCCAGCTAACAAATTATTTCCCCAAATTGCCTTTACCTTTTCTTTAATCTATCTTTAATGCAGTAAATACCCTCGGTCTGTCTTTGTTTTGTTCTAAATATGATATTTTGCCAACTTATGTTTGTGGAAGCTCAACCAGCAATGTGTGTGAACAAAAATCAACTTTAATTTTCTAATCTAATTATTCTATTTTTTAGTTTGACTCAGTGCTGCAATAGCACTGCTTTTCCTTTAATAATTAAAGCTTGAGTTTCTAGGTAGTGGGC